>VCCN01005276.1:266224-285909 GCA_006491835.1 Architeuthis dux | reverse complement strand
CCGTGAAAATATAGGGTCACAGAAGTAACTCCCGATTTGTCCCATAATTAATGCCAGGGAAGCAATTATTATATTACTATTTATATTCATTAAATAGTTGCTTAGCATTAATTTTTGGACAAATTGGGTGTTACTTATGGGACACCCTGTATGATAAGAATAACAATTTGAAGTGTCCTGATTTTTTTTCTTTCAATTTCATTACAGGTGGAACGATATAAGCCTGAGGAGAAAAATATTCAGTAAGATGACTTTTATTTATTGAAGAGTAAGCTAAAATAATCTAATCCCAAAGTTAGAGAAGTAGCATTCTTTTTTTTTTTCTTCTTTAGCTATGTTAATAATTTACCTTCACACTTCTTTTTGACAGTTAGCTAAATTTTGATCTGAAATTTTCACCGTATAATGTTTGATCTATGTAATTAATATTTACCACGGAATTAAGTGCATTGATTAGGAAGGATATTATTAGAAAAATATTTATGTTTTTTAAAATAAATGCTCTTTTCAGATGAAAAGTCTGCAGTCTAATGATGTCATTAGGCTAAAGACTTATTGATATACCTATGTATATACATATATATTAGAGCGTATCAGAAATGGGAAAACCAAAGGACATTTTATGACTTGGGGAGCAACAACAAAGCCCAAGGTAAACTTAAAAAACACTGATCGTCTTTCTTGGGGCATTTTGCATTTTTGTTTTGCATATACTACACCTTATGCAATATGGTCACAGACAACAAAAATCGCATAACCTTTTAAGTAAACAACATACAGAGACAAATGAACACATTTTTCCATATAATTCTGACCCAAGGAATTCATAAAATGGTTATTATTAAGATTCAAACACATCTTGACTCTATTTCAGGACAAAAACAGCAAAAAAACGCAACAGATGTTGAGAAATCTGATATGTTTACATATATACACTAGATATCAACTGTTTGTTCTGTATTCTTTTTTTTCTTAATCTTTGAAGTGTCTATTTTAAGATTCTACCAGATAACGGGCTGAAATAATGTTCCTTATAGGTCCCTGTGGTGTGGGTGTTTAGATTACGTGGGTCTGTGTATGACAGAACTTCCAGGAAACATAAATCACACCAACCACCCCCACCCACTTAATGGCCTACACAAGAAACCACCTAATCTAAACACCCTGCTCCCTACCCCACCCACTTTATAGCTAATACACATACATAGACCCACTTAATCTAAACACCCACACCACACCAGTTCAGTGACCCATAGGGAACTTTCAACCAAATAAACCAGGTCACCTAGGCATACAGAACACCCTTCATTTCATTTCTACTACCCAACATGGATCGTCGTACTTATCTGCAGATCACCATGGATCAGAGGGAGGACTAGAGCAAAGGATATTATACAAATAATTAAGCAGCAAAAATGGAGATGGGCTGGTCACCAAGCAAGAAGAGATGACAATAGATGGGGGGAAAAAACTAACCGACTGGTGCCCATGGGACAGTAAAGGCAGTTGGAAAAGACCAGATACAAGATGGATGGAGGAGATAGAAAAGTTTGCTGGTAAGACGTGGCAGAAGTTAGCACAATCTAGGTCGTCATGGAAGGAGATGGGGAAAGGCCTTTGTCCAGCAGTGGACCTATAATGGCTGGTGATGATGATGATGATGATATTCATTTTGGAAGCAGGTTGTAAGTAAATATTTTCTTTTTGTTTTCTCAGGGAACATGGGATTCATGAGATTAGCATAACTGCCAATGGTGTGTCAAGGTAAGCTTATTATTTTGAAAATAATTTTTCAGTATTTGTCAGTGGTTCCCAACCGGTGGGGTACTCCAAGGGGGGAACAAGGCTATTATGTAAAAATAAAAGTCCAGTCTAGAGATAGGGTTTTCTGTACTTCTATCTATCAAGTCGAAGGCTTGAAATAAGCTCCAAGTTGAGAATGATTTAAAATGTGCTCTCTCACAAATATCGAAGAACTAATAGCAAAAAAAACAAGAACAGAGATCACATTGAATACAAATCTAAAGCAATAACATTTCTAGTTATGCTATTGTCTGATTGAGATAATATCAATTTCAGTAGTTTCATGTCTTAGCAATATTTATATTTGAAAGGTTCTGATTTTCTATACCTTTTCCCGAGCAAGATAAAAATTAGTGCAAGCAATTAAAAAATACAGTAAGCAAATAAAAAAAAAATTACACATAATTTAAAAACCAATGCAAGCAAATCCAAAAAATACAGCCAGCAAATTAAAAACAACGGCAAGTAAACTGAATTGATGAACATGAATAATCAAATAAATCCATTTACTGCTTCAATCGCTGCAAATGTTAATTATTTGAGTTAAGTTAGTTGAAACTTGTCTCTTAATAAAATTCATGGGCCTTTTTAGTTAGTCCTGCCCAAAAGCTAATGCCCATAATTTTTAATTTGCTCGCTGTATTTTTTAAATTGCTCGCTTTTTTTAATTTACGTGTAGTAGTCTTTAATTTGCATGCCGTAGATTTTTGCTTGCACTAATTATTAACTTTCTCAGGAAAAGGTATAGATGTATTTAACCTTTCAGATTCAGAGGAAAATTACATTGCAGTCTACTCAATTTTATTGGAACTGGATTCAAAGGAAGACATAAAGGTTAGATTGTTTAATTTGCATATGAAGCAAATCTGAGTTACAAGTTTTTTTTCTCCTTCGCCCAATACTCACACTATATAATATATTTCTGTATAAATTTGTTTCTTCTTGATTTTGTAGGATCTGTTATTTCCCTGATTTCATTGAAGAACGGGAGGCAGATAACATCTTTGATCGTCTCCACAAGGATTTACCATGGAAACAGAGGTCAGATGTTTGGCCTGATGGACGTACCTTTTTGCAACCTAGATTGACTGCTTGGTATGGAGACTTACCATACACTTACTCAGGACAAACACATCAGCCAAATCCCAAGGTCTGTGATAATATTTCTTCTGTAACATATATGTACACACAGACCTACTGGCATTTATATTCATGTCACTAACTGATAGAGCATAAAAGTCATCCTATTAGTATGGAAATTTTGGTACTATGGTAATACAGGGGTCCAGACATATGTGTAAAAGACTAAAAGTTATTCCCGTTTAGCTTTTATCATCATTATAATAATATTTCATCTTTTATCATCATTATAATAATATTTCATCTTTTATCAGCATTTTAATAATATTTCATCTTTTATCATCATTATAATAATATCTCATCTTTTATCATCATTATAATAATATTTTATCTTTTATCATCATTTTAATAATATTTCATCTTTTATCATCATTTTAATATTTCATCTTTTATCATCATTTTAATAATATCTCATCTTTATCTTTATCATCATTTTAAAAGTTTATCTTTTATTCTCATTTTAATAATATTTTATCTTTTATTCTCATTTTTTAACATCATTTTAATAATATCTCATCTTTTGAAAAAAAACTTATCTTATTTTGCCTTCACAAATATTTTTGTAAGTTATTTAGAAAACCAACATAAAAGTCTCAGAGGAAATAAAATTAATTTCATTCTTAGCAAATAAAATCTTTCTAATTGCATCAAAACTGTTAAACAAGATAAATCAAAACAACTTAAAATCATCAGAAGTTCTCAAAAAAGAATTGCCTAATTCCAAATCATTTTTAGATAATAGATAAAATATTAAAATGCTAAAAGATAAAAGGGAATAACTTTTAGTCTTTTATGTATATTATGTCTGGGACCCCGTATTACTATAGTACCGAAATTTCTAAGTCAGGTTGATCTCTTTAGAGATAGCATAATATAGCTGTAAACCACAGCTTTAATAAACCAAGAATGTGTACTGAATGAAAGTTGTAAAATAATCATTATGAGCAGCAACATAAATTGGTTGAATTTCTTACAGACTTAATACTTTTGTGTATTAGTGTATGAAAATGTGTGTGTGTGTGTGTTTTCTACCATAATAAGGACAAGAACAATCCTCACCAAATTTAAGGGCTTATGCAAGGGCTTATTTCATTCTAATAAATAAATACATTTATAAAATGAACATTTCCCTACCATGTATGTACTCACACATGATGAGTAGATAAGCTTGTTTGTATGTAATCATTTGTGTATCAAATGTGTTTTCATTGGATTTGTAAGATTTATCTACACTTTTGCTTTTTTGAAGAGGATTATTTTTTTTTTACTTTTGAGAAATTGTTGATACATTTTGGTGCTATTACCTATTTTAATTGTTTCTTCTTGTTGGTTTTCAATTAGAATTCAAGTCACTTAATCTTTTGATAATCTTCAGGCATTTGTGTGTGTGTGTGTGTGTGTACACACATTTATCTCAAACTGAGTCTTGTTCTGTGGTTAGAATTAAAAACAGCAGATGCTAAAGTAAACTGCCTTCTAATATCTAGATATATTAAGGTACAACTCAGATGCCATAGAAAGAGTTCAGAGGAGAGCCACCAAGATCATTCCGAGGCTGGGAGATATATTCTACACTGAAAGATTAAAACAACTTAATCTAGAGACCCTTGAATACAGAAGAAAACATGCTGACCTACTAGAGGTCTATAGAATCCGGAACAACATACATAGACTGGATACTGATGTTCATTGCTCAAAATGCTCTCATAAGAAAATGCTGACTTCATCTATGTGCAGTAAAACCAGAGGACACAGCCATAAACTACAAATTCAGACCTCCACTGGTGTTAGAAAAGATTTCCTCTCTGCAAGAGTGGCAAACACATGGAACAGCCTAAGTGAAAAGATGGACACATCCGAGAATCAATATTTTAAAAAATAATCTTTATTCTGATATCGGACATACCAAATTTAACTACCATTTTTCTTATTAGTTTAAACCCAGCCCAACTACACTGAAGCTGGCTTAATGACGCAATTAACTGCTGTCAAACAAAGCCTATTTCAAGTATATTCAAGTATGTTAAACCATGGTTGACATTGAATTGTTTGGTTAAAATTAAATTGCTTTTTAAATTTTCATCCATAGAATGAATATATAAATACCGGTTGAGTACCCCTTATTCAAAATGCCTGGGATCAGAAGTGTTTCAGAGTTTTTTGATTTTGGAATACTTACACCAGTGTCTAGTTTCTCCAATTGCTTTCTGTGCTATATGAGTAGATAAACATAAATGCTTTCTCTTTTTCTTATCACTGTTACTCATAGAGGTATCTGTAGCCCTTTTTGACATTTTCAACAATATCTTTGTACAGAATAAGCATAAATACAGTGATTAATTCATGTAGGTCTGGTGGTGACAATGATATGTTTTAATTGGGACTTTTTTCATCTTTCACCCTTTGTGAAGTAAATATAGTTTTATGTTTTTAAAGTGTTACACAAAGATAACCAAGCTTTTACTGTAGCCAGAATGAGTTGAATGTCTTGGAAATCGGCCTCATCTCTTATCTTTAAATCATACTACAGTGAGGTTAGGTGTGGAATTTCCCACTTGTGACATCATGCCGGCTTTTGAAAAGTGTTGGATTTTGGAACATTTCGGTTTTCAGAGTTTCGGATAAGGGGTACTAAACCTGTATTGCAATAAAGAATCAATTCATAGCTAAATCAATTGATCCAGTTCAGATTATTCTTCACTTGTGGACAACCTGGTACCAAGTATTTCAGTCTGTAGTTTCAGCTACATTACAGATGTATTAACTATCACATCTGGTTGTAGTATTAAAATCTTGATATTTAAACAATAATCCAAACTGAGGCTGAACTCTTACCACCACTGGAGATCTTCAGTTCATGTTGGTGTTTTAACTACTTTTGACATTTGAGCATATGTAGTAAGTTGATGAATATTTAGACACTTAATTCATAGATACTCTGTCCACATTTTAAAAGCTACATATTTATTAAAACTATTTTTCCCTGTATGTTTTGCAGTGGCACCCAGTCTTACAGCATATTCGAGAACATTTACAGAGGTCTCTTGGTATCTATTTCAATTCTATGTTGGCCAACCTTTACAGAGATGGCCATGACAGTGTGGGATGGCATACGGATAAGAATCCATCACTTGGAGAACAGCCAACCATTGCATCACTTTCATTTGGTGACAGCAGAATGTTTGAACTCCGCAAGAATCCACCTCCGGTAATTTCTTTTGTTATTGAATTTTTTTTTTTTTTGTATCAATAAACTTTTCTAGACTTTATGCTATTATTAATTTTTAAAAAATTATGTTCATTAAAAAAATCAGTACACATACAATAGTGGGGTCCAAAGATTTAAGACAAAAAATTTATTCCACTTGAATACACAGACATAGATGAAAATAATCCCTTACTTAAAAATTGTTTTTGATCACACAAGACGGGGTTAGAAAACAACAAAAAGAGAAAGATTAAACTGTGTAGCAAGTAAAAACAATCTTCATATAGCTCATCACAAATAAATTTCCTTTCCTAAATTATTTTCATAATGATGACAATTTTTCATTTTCAATTCATATATATTTGTTTATATAAATGACCTAGAAATACATACCCTAACCATATTGTAAAATTTTGTAGGGGGAATATACTGTGATGAAATTTACCTTTGGAGAAATTTTCCGCGAGGGAATTTACCTAGAACTGATTTTATGACCAAAAATCTATTATGCTATAACAAGATTTCTATTTCATAATTGTTACTTCTGTCAATTTGTTGTCAAATAATCATTTTAGATTTTTGTCAAACTCCAGGCTGGAGTTGACTTTGTTTTTCCACCGTAACAAGAAAAATCCTCACCTAATTTAGTGTAGTAAATTCTTCACTGTTTGTCTGTCCCATAATGTTAAACCAAACTGATATTTATAATTAACATTTCCCTACTGTGATTCAAAATCATGGCCAAGTGATCGGTTGGTGGCTCTCTTACCGACTGAGCCAAACTGACAAGTCTTACATATCTATGAAAATTTATGACCCTGCTGTGGGCAGGCTTGTTTCCTCCATAAAATACTAATATTATATTTTGCAGGAAGAAAATGGAGATTACACATATATGGAACATATCAAGGTCCCAGTAACACATGGGAGCCTGTTGACTATGGAAGGGGCTCTTCAACATGACTGGCAGGTGAGGTGGTCAACTGATCTGACTTAATTTCTAGTGGTACAAATGAATTCATAATTCTCTCTATTTTTAAAAATATATTTCCTTAAAAGCAATTTATTTCACGATCAATCTTAATTTTTTTCATCGTATCCCATATATAAGTCCCTATTGAGAAAATTTAAGGAGAATAGAATTGGAATAATATCATTGGACAATATATAGGGTGTCCTCTTTGCAAACGTTGTGAGGGGAATAACTTTGCATTGACTAGGCTCGATTGTGGAGAAATTGAACATTGCTTTTTTACTATTAGGTGCCTAGTGAATACAAAGTTATCCCCCCTTACAACTTTTACAGAAAGGACATAATTACGGAGTTACCCCCCTCATAACGTTTGCAGAGAGGACATAACTATGGGACACCCTGTAGTTAAATACTGTCATTCATATATCAATGTCTCTTTTTTGCTGAAGGTATAAGTTAAAATTTTGTAAATTCATCTTTCCAAATATGAAAAAAAAAATGCACATAAATTTTATATACTCTAAGCTTTCCAAAAATGCATAGCTTTTGCTTGTAACAAAAAAAAACAAGCAGATTTATAATTGTGCAAAAAAACACAACTTTTATGATGGTCTGATTCAACCATGTTTTATCATCACTTGATGAATAACAAATATTTACTTATTGAAACACTGAACATTCTATTTTATATGGAGAGTTTGATCCAAATACAACATTTTCACAATGTTTGGTGTGAGCTTTTTGAAGTTAATTGAATTGGAAAAAGTAAGCCTTAATCTCTTGAAAATTGGAAAGATATTTTGGAATCAGCTTTATGTGGATTTATATAGAAACTGATCTTGTGCTGTTTCAAAAATCTACTGTAAGGGTATCAACATGAGATATAGTTGATACAAATATTTTGTCAGATGAATTACATGGATATTATTCTCATACCAATTTTTTTAATTTCAAGTTTGATTAGGGGAAAAAAATCAGCTTAATTTCTAGTGGTACAAATGAATTCATAATTCTTTCTATTTTTTTTATATATTTCCTTAAAAGCAATTTACTTCACGACCAATCTTAATTTCTTTCAGGGTATCTCATATATAAATCCCTTTTTTTTAGTTGTAAAGGCAATAATGTAAGTATAAACTGTCTCAGAGTTATGTCCCTTGCACTTGTTCACATGAATTCTGCTCCATTTGATGAACAATTATTTTGCAATAAAAACCAAGTTAATACAAAGTTACTCCCCTTACAACTGGTACAAAAGGGGACTTATATATGGGACACCCTGTATATATCAACACAACCCATTACATCTGAAAATAAATACAGAGAAAGTTTGGTCCCCTTGATTGTTATCAATGTACTAGTAACTTTTAAATTGGAACCTAGGAATTCTAATCAGAATGGTTTGAGTACTAGTACCCTATCTATTATTTAATATAAACTATTTGTTCTGAAAATGAGTGACTTATTCTTAATTTGAACTTTGGGTGCTGCTCACGTACAGTAGAGACATTTTAAAGAATTTTTTTTTTCCTTTTAAATATACATTTGAAATAGGCTTTTTTTGACAGCAGTTAATTGTGTCATTAAGCAATTTAATTTTAACCAAACAATTCAATGTCAACCATGGTTTAATATACTTGAAATAGGCTTTATTTGACAGCAGTTAATTGTGTCATTAAGCCAGCTTCAGTGTAGTTGGGCTGGGTTTAAACTAATAAGAAAAATGGTAGTTAAATTTGGTATGTCCGATATCAGAATAAAGATTATTTAAAAAAAGTATTGATATTCTCGGATGTGACCGTCTTTTCACTACGCTGTTTCATGTGTTTGCCACTATTGCCAAGAGGAAATTTTTTCTAACACCAGTGGAGGTCTGAATTTATAGTTTATGGCTGTGTCCTCTGGTTTTACAGCAGATAGATGAAGTCAGCATTTTGAGCAATGAATGTCAGTATCCACTCTATGTATGTTGTTCTGGATTCTATAAACCTCTAAGCATGTTTTCTTCTGTATTCAAGGGTCTCTAGATATGTAAGATATATCTTCCAATCTCAGAATGATCTTGGTGGCTCTCCTCTGAACTCTTTCTATGGCATCTGAGTTGTACTTCAGGTTAGGAGACCATATGCAGGAAGCAAACTCCAGATGAAATAACTAAAAATGCATGAATATCTTTTTATATTCACAATTATTTTGTAACACTGCAGTCATTAAATATACAAGCAAGTACTAATCAACAGCTATAATTACAGTTCTTTATGTATATACAATTAAGTGTTGTATATAATTTATATAAGTAAATGAATGTAGTAATTACTATTGAAGTAGGAAAATTGTATATTGTCAATTGCTACAAAACTGGGATACTTGCTACCAAATTTGAATTATGTATATTATTTTAAAGTACTCTTCTTTCAATCAAATAATTTTGATGTGTTTATGTGTATAGTAAAATCAGTTGAAGAAAATAATACTTATGACATCTAAATCAAGTAAATAAAATCATATTTTTTTTTTTAACAAATTTTTATCCACTTATTTTGCAGCATCGAGTGGCTAAAGAATATCATGATCGTGGACCTCGGATAAACTTGACTTTCCGATTGACATTCCCAGAATAAAGAGGCTGACATCATTTCTCTCTCTTTCAAAGGACTCATTATTTAATATTTGTTTTGCTGGTTTTGCTGCTGTTGTTTGCTTTTTCTTTTGTTCAAAATCTGTCGGTTTGGAAAATTCTTTTCTCAGTATATGACAGTTCAAATATTTGATATAACACCAAAAGAGAAAAACATCTTTACAAGCTGAGGATTTCATCTTGACATCAAAATTGTTACGGTGAGTCCAAATTTTCAACAGCAAATGGTTAAATAAAATAATTTGTATTTCTAAGACAAAACCACAATTCTGATTTTGTGTTATTTTTACTCTGACATACTGCATATTCCGGTAAATGATTTAAAAAAACAAAAACTATGTAAATATTACACTGCATTGGTATTTTGTTATGAGGTCCGGATGAGTTGCAGTGAGCAGTAGTCCTCTAAATACCCTTGTAAACCATATCTTATTGTCTGCCATATGCAGTACCATATTTCCTGGAAAATAACATGCACCCCAATTTTTGAAAAAATAAAATAAAACCCCCTCTTTTTGTCTGATCGTCATAGCCCTCCACACTATTGGTTATTCTAATGCTCTTCAAATCTATATTAACCCCCCACAGTGGCTGGCTGTTTACATTATTTGCATAGAGTAGTACAGTTAGTAAAAAAAACTGATAAAGAGTTCGCCTCCCAAGACAAAAAGCGCATCTTATACGCTGGGAAATACAGTATTTTCTACTGAGATTCTTGCTGAAAATCTTTTTAAATTAAAGATTAGGATAAAAAGGTTATTATAAATTTTTTTTTTTTTGTTGTTTTAATTGCTTTTATCAAAAGAAATAGAATTTAAAATATATAGAATTGTAATTATAAAACCCAAAAATTGGGCTTTTCATAAGCGAAATGGTTTTTTTTTTTTTATCCCTGTCTCGAACAAAGAATTTCATGTCATTGATGTGAGCTGGTGCTGAAAAGTGCTTGGCCCGACCAAGAAGGAAATGGTTCGGTCAATGATCTGAAACAAATTCAAAAATACATGCAAAGGAACCTGCAATTTTACAATATAAAAGAACACTCTTTTCAGCTACAGTGACAAAATAACACTCAGATTTTGGGAAGTAGGTCGGGCCGAGAACTTTTCAGCACCACGTTGTATGCAAAACAAGACGTGGAGGAACTGAGTTACCTCCCTTAGTATTCGTTATTAAAAACTGGCCATCAGAATATCTTGAAATGTTCTCGCTAATGTATATTCTGAAAATTATGTATTTCTTGTTTCATATTTTTTTAAAATCATAGGTTGAAGAAACATCAAATTTTGCCCGCTTAATAATTGGAATGTTCTCAGCACTTTCTTTTGGAAATAATTGATGATTTGAGAGAGGCATCTTTTATTGTGGATAAAAAACAGATGGTTATTAGGTAGAAGGAAAGTATTTTAAATTCTAAAGAGTGGTTTTCACTCAATATTCATTTTGGATAAAATTTCTTCCTGTTCTTCATCACCAGTGAATAAAGAACAAGACTCAATGTCAAACTGCACCCTGACCGAAGCAGACTTGGCTTCTAAGTTTTGAAAATATTTCAACTTTTGTACACATGACACATACATCTATAGAAAAATGCAACTATTTCAGCCACCATGCCAAATTTTCAAAAAACAAAACATTGGTTTTTCCTACTCACTGGTGAGTGTGTGCAACATTTCAAGTTTCTACTATGAACGGTTAGAGCTGTCCATGTAACAGATACATAGATAGAAAAATGGAACTATTTAAGCCATTTGGACAAATTAAAAAAAAAATATTAGCTTTCCATTTTTTTTCCTCCCTTTCGTTAGAATATCTCTCCCTCTCTCTGTTGCCTCCCTTCTCTCTCGCTATGCATGAATTAGGCCTTTTCAGTTTTGGGGCTGAAAGAAAACTCCACAGTAGAAGTTTGACAAAATTATTGAAACTAAGTATTAAAAGGATTTACATGCAGAAGTGTTAAGAAAATTCTTCAACTAATTTTCTTTGTCAGATTATTTAAAAGAAATCTTTATTAAAGAATACTTATATCATTTGAAAAAAAAAAATAGGCATGAAAATTATAATTAGACTCTTAAACTAGAGCATATGATTCGTTGTCGCTTCATGATAAGCAATGAAATGTAGACTCTTCACCTGGATCCAATAGGTCCGTCAACTTGCATTTTGATCATATTTTAGCAAGCGGGTTTTTACAAGGTGGGATTTTTTGTTGCTATTTTTACCCATAGCTTCATAGTGCATTCCACTCCTGGTTTTGAATTTAGTGTTGTCCTTCTCCTAGACTGGTTGCCAACCTATAGCTGGGGGAATAAGAGATGGATCTTTCCCAAGGGCATTAGTTTAGAGTGAATCCAAACAGCTTTGGCTGGAATATGAACTCGTCTTGCCAATTCCAATTTTCAGTGCCGGTAACCATTATGCCACTCTGACCTCCTTGACCTAGCATAATAAAATATACAAAAATAATGTACATAAAAATACTTTGACATACAAAAATAAAAAGCTTAGTTCAGTCTAGTTTTGCCCGCTTTTTAGCAATTTCAGACTCTGTGCCGAACTGGTAATAATGAGGAGCCAATTCGTACAACCATTGACGTTCAATAATTGTGACATCTCGCATATAGTCTTTTGCAGTCTGCACCACTTCATTAAACACAACCCAATTGGGAGGTTTTTCTGTGTACAGCACTGAAGTGGGGTGGATGGACAATTTGTGCCCATCTCTAACTGTACGATAAGTTCCATCATGATGCATACGGGCAGCATTGGCAAAAAATCCTGCAGTGATGCATCGCTGCAGTGTCCGCACATCCCCAGCACACGACACAAGTGGCACCTTGTATTTCTTCAGCATTTGTTTTAGTTGATCTCGGATGTTGACAGCCCGTCGGAGACCTTTCACATTCAAGTAGTTTTCGGCACACCACCGTGTGCTCTGATCATGCTTTAAGAACGCATTGTAGACATTGATCATGGTTATGTGATCACCTTCCTTCACACTGAATTTAGTCCTTGCTCGTTCGGAGGCCTTTTTTTCATTGCTCGGCGAAACAAATACATTTTGTATTTGCATCATTGCAGCCACAGTCAGAACCTCTTCTGAACACTCAAACTCTCCAGAGATGAGAAGCATTTTAGCAAACATTGGGGGCAACGGAAATTCAACCATATTCATTCCTAGTGGGGACGTCAACTGACCGTCATCATCAAGGGCTCCTAATGCAAAGAGTAATTCAAGGCCTCGTACCATGTTCATAGCGGGAGGAGCAGATAAGAAATTAAAGCGCAGTACATTGTTCACCCCAAGGGCTTTTAACTGTAAAACCACGGGGGACAGATCGTTGCGTTGCATCTCTGGAATTGTAGCAGGAAGTAGCTTTGCATATTCTTTCTCGGTGTACAACCTGTAGGTTTTCCCCGCACGTACACGACCTGCCCTTCCAGCACGTTGGTCAGCTGATGCTCGAGATATTGGCACAATGACCAACGATTCAATTCCATTGTTGGAGTTGTACGCACGCAGCTTCACAAAACCGCAGTCCACTACAAAGACTATGCCATTAATAGTGACCGAAGCTTCAGCAATGTTTGTTGCGATGACAATCTTTCGTGTACTCTTGGCTGTTCTTTCAAAGACTTTCATCTGTTCAGATGCTGGTAGACTTCCATACATTCTCAAGATCTTCATTTTTATTTTTGCATCCTTGCCAAGTTTTCGGGCTTCTTGAATCAGTTGTCGAACGACGGTTTCCACTTCTTCCTGGCCTGTAAGAAAAGCTAAGATATCCCCATTGGGTTCATTATGGTGAATCTTCAAAATTGTGTCCATTGTTGCTTTTACATAATCAGGCAAAGGATCGAGAGAATAATGAATATCAACGGGGAATGATCTTCCCTCGATGGTTATGATAGCCGCAGTGTCCAGTCGAGGGTTGTCTGTTTTGTTTGTATTGAAAAATGTTTTGATCTCGTCTGCATCAAGAGTTGCTGAAGCAACAATGACTCTCAAATCTTTCCTTTTGACCATTATCTTCTTGAGAAGACCTATTACAATATCAGTGTGCAGAGTCCGTTCATGAGCTTCATCCAACATGATGACACTGTACTTAGACAGGAGTGGGTCAGACATGATCTCTCGTACCAACATACCATCCGTGAGAAACTTTACTCCAGTTGTTTTTGGGTCAGTGCAGTCATCAAATCTAACATGGTATCCAATCTAGCAATAAAGGAAAAAAAAGAGATTAATATAAGTTATTCTTAAATTTTTGGATAAGCAGAGGAAAATATACATGAATAAAGTACCACTTTTATTAAATTTGACTAGTTTTACCTTCATCCTAATTTTTAGTTGTTTTTATACAACATACTCACTCCCTAAAACCGACTCTCTGCGCCATATTTATGTTGTTTTACATATGAGACCTAGTAGTCTTTTTTATAAATCAATCTTTATTATTATTGGATGAATAATACCACTTGTATTAAATTTGACTAGGTTTTACCTTAAGAACAACTAAAAATTAGGATGAAGATAAAAACTAGTCAAATTTAATAAAAGTGGTGTGTTACAACACTTCATCTAATAATAATAAACATTGATTTATAAATAAAATAGTTATTAAAAATACTAAACATTTTCAATTAAGTATCATCTGAAGTATATAGATAAAAGTAATACTTTCTTCCCATTTGACTACCTTCCTTTCACTGTCCTAACTAATGACTGTATAATCTCATTCCTCCCAAAGTTTTAATAGTGTGTAGTAGCCACTTGGTAAGTGGCTAACAGAAGCAGCCGACAGCCATTTCTCCAAGTGGCTACTACAAAAAACACACATACTTCTTCCTGTTGAAATGACAGCTGTCTCACTGTAAGACACACAATGTTGAGTGAATTCATTCACCACATATAAATTTAATTCCGTTGATTAGTTCATTAAATTCCTTGTAGCACAACTTCCCATTTGTTCTCCACTATGAAATTTTGTACATATTATGCCAAAAACCAGAAAACGATTGGTCAACCAATAAAAGGTCAAGTTCGAGGGCAACTTTTTTTTATTTGACCTCTGAGGTAAAAATGCATATAACAAGAGTTTTAGATCTACTTGAGGTGTAAAAAATAACTGAGATGTTGATTTTCAAACATTCACATTTTTGGCAAAGTTCAGAGGTCAGTATCTCCAGAACCCCATGAGCTAAAAATGTAAGACATGTGCCATTCAATTTGTCTCATAAAGATCTATAAGTGTGCCACATTTGAACATGGTTTAACTGTTGATTTGACATGGAATGACCCAACAGATTATGGGGAAAACAACTAATAAACCAAATCATCATAGCTTCAAAATTATAAGTTTGTAACTTTTTTAACATGGATTCACAGATTTTTAGGTTGGGTTTCTATTTATTCATTATTCAGAGTGTTTAAAGGTTTTAAAATTAAGGCTTAATCCAATGTATTGGAGAGATGCCTTGGGGTGCAAACTATTCAGTATAATTGTTACAGGAGAAAGTATTGTAAACTGATTTAACCTTCATGCTACTAGTACTATACTTGAAATTATTCTAATTTTAATGGAGTCTGTAGCAGACAATGTACTATCTTTACTACAGGCATACATTTTTTGAAAAAAAAAGTGGATCACAGCTTATGTGACCAGGAATTCCAGGATTCATCTTTTCCAACCAATCAGAAGCTAGATTCATTCTACTAAACACTATCTTTAGTCAAAGTGTAAAAAGAGGATCGCAGCTCACAAAAATATTTGAATTTTGATATTCATCATTTTTAACTAATCAAAAAGGAAATATGATTAACCAATCAACAGACAGCCAAAAAAGTCTTCTCTGGAGCCTACACAGTATTGGTTAGTCTTCATAATAGACAGCATGGCATGTATTTTAACTTACTCACACACTGTTGTGCCACTAACCATCTCTGTTGCTGAGGTGAGCATCTATCTTAATTCTGTGCATCAGTCTTTTTGAACATATCCTATTCTTGATCACAAAATCTATGTTTTAAATCTGTCTTATGACAAAACTTATGCTGTCAAGCTGTCCTTTCAGACAGTGGCCTATTTTAAACAAGGTCAGTTTTCACACTGCTGCATGCACACACACCACTCACATAACAAGAGTGGGTGCTTTGCCGCACACTAGTAAATATTTTCTATTACGTAACCTATTGATTTGTTACTTTAATACTTACGGGCACAATACAACAAAACTTTTTAACACTTAGAGCTCTGCTAGTAATTTTAGGTTGTGTAGTACATAAATTCTTTGTTAATGTTGTGACATGTCTTATCTTCTTCAATTGTTGAAATATAGCTGCCAAATCAGCTTCAATAAAAAAAATTAGTAGTTATCTAATGGCATTTATTAAATAATATTTTAATTCCCTTCAACCACAGGTCTAAGAAACATAGCCTCTTCTGTATTAGATGAATTAACTTTTTTTGTAGATGGGTTACTTACATTGTATATTTATTAACCCAACAAAAACAGATAAAACACTGAGCTCAAACATAATACCATGAAAGAGTATTTTGCATTGTGTTCTTTAAGAACACAATGCAAATGTTTTTTTTTATGCAGCATTGACGATTTTTATCACATTTCAGTTGAGTAATGATAAAACTAACTTTTGCAAATAAAAGTATATCAATTTTGAGTGCAAATTATTACAGAATCTCAATTTTTAAAAATTTTAAGACCTGCCAACAAAATGGCATCAAAATGATTGATTTATCGATCAAAAAGTAAACATTTATTTTGAAAGTTCAATTCTATGTTGTAATTAATGAAAATTTATTTTTATTTTTTTAAACAATAATCTGGACTTTCCTCTTTCTAACAAGAACAAGAAAAAACTTGAAAACACATTTTTAAAAGATTTAATTATGTTTTAAAATAGGGTGTCAACGATTTAAAAAGTGCTGTGGGTATGTCTATATTCTTGCTATTACAAAGCCAACAGCTGTTCTGTTATCATTAATAAAGTGAGATAGACACCATACTTAATTTGTGTGAATAATAATTGATAGATATAATTTATTTATATTTTATTTATTAATTTGTAAAATCTTTCATATTAAACTTTTAATTTTTTATAAGAAGTGAGATGAATTATTGGAAAGTTGTGTAAAATCCTGTTCAGTGTAAATCGAACTCAGATGTGTTGTAAATTAATGAAGTAAATGGAAAACGGTAAAACAAAAAATTTAACAGAAAGAACATCTTACAACGAAGATGTGCTTATTAAGAACATCTTACAATGAAGGCTGCTCGTTAGCAGTCGGGCAAATATAGGTTCTCAACTAATAAATGTCTTTATAATTATCGTACATTTATATGTATCTATGTATCCGGACTTTGCGCAGCCCTAACCGTTCATAGTAGAAACTTGAAATTTTGTACACACCTCAAAGAGTAGGGAAAATGTTTTTTTTTGTTTTTTGAAAATTCCCCCCTAAATAGCGTTTTAATGAGGGTGGGAGGTTCAATTTTCAATGTAAATTTATGCTAAATTGGTCACTAGTTTGTCCCCGCTTGTTTTTTAATGATCACAGCCCAACCTTTTAATTGATAACCTCCAACATAGCGTATATGGGTGGCGGTGATTCATACTTTCCTTTGGAATGCTAGTTTTAAATTATCTTTTGTTCTTTAAAATTCGTTTTCATAGTATTTTAAGATTAATATTACTTTATTTCCACATTGGGATTTTGTTTCATAAATCTGAACTAGATGTTTTCCTTATTACTCTTTCTCATCTCCCTTTGAGCTGTGTGCAGAGCGAAGTAAACACCATACCGACCTTAGTTATCGACCTTTAACTTGAGAGCGTACTGTAAACAGAAATACTTTGGAACTAACTAGTTAATTGAAAGATGTTCTTTAAATGTATATCTGTCCAATATAGTTGTCACCTTTATATTAAACTCGTATTTTTTTAAAATTCCTACATTTAATTTTTGATCGTTCGTTTCAAAAACTTTCATGTTGGTAAAGTCATAAAGGTATGATAACTCATCCTTGTTTTAATGAAAATGCTCCAACACGTGCAACATCGAGTGGAAACTACCGAAGGAACGTCTGCTGTAGTTATTTGCTTTTAAATTAATATTTTTATTTATTTCCACAGCAAATGACTGGATGAACTGGATTTCTTCGGGTTTAAGATTAAAATCCACCAGTGTGGTTGAGAGCATTTTGATTGATTTTTGTGCGTTTAACGTTTTCAAATTTATGGTCATTGCTTTTGTTTTGTAATAATTTCAATCTCAAACAGGCAATTGTGACCTTTCCCGTTTCAAAATGGCGGCCGCTCCAGTGACCGAATGGCAGCTGTTGGTGGCGAATTTAAAGTAAAAATAATAAGCAGATGACTGAAGGACGAGTTCAGTTACCAGAAAAAAGAAAAAGAAATGCTGTACCTTTAAACGTGGTAGGTCTGCTGCATCTATTGTCCCATTGTAACAAGAGATTTCTTTTACCTGAACTGGAAATTACATTCAGGGAGTTAAAACCCTAACCTACCTACTAACTCCCCAAAAAGCCGTTTTGGAGAATCTTATCGTCTGCTTCTTTGACTTTAAATTCGGCTTGAGCGGCGTCCATTTTGAAATGGGAAAGGTAACAATAGCGAAAAAAATCCAGTTTCTAGTCATTCGCGTAAATAAATGTTGACAGACATAAAACGAAAAATTGCCAAACATTTGTTATGCTACTAAATTTGCCAACCCAAGTGGCGCGAAGTAGGCATTTTTAAAACTTTTATTTTCCTATTCTAGCCATGGGAGAAAATAAAGATAAGGATTTTTACTTATTAGAGTGTCCCAAATGTAACGGCCGATTTGTCCCAAAATTAACGTCAGTTCTATCTAAGGGAAGCACAACCCAGCACGCCTAAAATTACCAGTAAAATTGAATACTTTTGATAATTAATCGAACGAGTTGATTCGCTTAGAACCGGCATTAATTTTGGGACAAATCGGGAGTTACTCTTAGGACACTCTATATAATTGAGATTTTCAAATATTGACACCGAAAAGCATTAATATTGTTGTTACCTCATCGCCTAGCAAGGTACCACGTTCTTCGGCCACCCGAGTAGCCAAAGATACAGCGGCCACCCGGCGTGGTTGACAAACACCGATCACATGTCCCTTGCTGGCCCATCCTCCCTCAAGCAGGTATTGCGGTATCTGTGTACTCTTGCCAGAGCCTGTATGTCCGATCACAACTAATGTGGGGTAGTTCTCGACCAAGTAAAGGATATGGGTCCGTACGGAAAAGACGGGCAACTTTTGTCGTTGTTGCTGGATGGACAGAGAAGCATAAGGATTAAATATGACGTATTGTTCTCCAGGATCCGATGTCCGTTCTTCTTCTAACTTAAGTCTTGGATCTTCGTCCCCAGGACGCCAAAATTTTGGTCGGAATGATGCCATTTTCAAACAAGTGTTAAATGAATAATGACTTGCATTGAATAAAAAATATCCATTAAAATCAAAGAGAAAGTATTTCATACGACACCGCCTAAAAGCTTGCGGTGCAAACCCAATAGAAGACTACATGTAAAGAATACACCTGGATTAAAGATATTAATAAAACAGACTACTGCCACTACTGGTTATACTTTTTGTACCCTTCTGCACTTCTGGCGTCTAGGGGGGGATAACTCCTTTTTTCAAATAAAGATGTTTTTCATTTAATTTTATCCGATGATGTATTATAAATCATTATTATTAATTTTTATGACTACTTTTTACTTACAGCTTAATTTTATGTATATTTATATTATTTACTTTATCCGAGCTCAGTGTTTTAGTTACTTTTTTTATTCTTTTTAACTGACCGTCCTATGTAAAAGTTACGATAAAAAGAAATTTACCTTTTCACGGATTAAA
>VCCN01005276.1:160983-171598 GCA_006491835.1 Architeuthis dux | reverse complement strand
ATATATATATATAATGTGTGTAAGTGTGTGTGTGTGCGTGCATGCGTGTGTGTGCGTGCATGCGCGTGTGTGTCTGCCTTAAAATTATCATTGATTTGTCATTGATTATTTAATTTTTTCCCATTTAGTCATGGAATTCAAATTACTCTCTTATAGATTAGACTCTTAAATCTCCCTTCTCTGTCTTCTTGATATTGTATTTCAGTCTAACGTTTTATTTTGCATGGATCAAAATTCGTTTGCCGTGTCAACATCTATTTTTATAGTTCCATGTTACTTTGATTTCATGTATTGACTAGTCCAGTGTTTCCCAACCTTTTCAAGGTCATTCCCAACTTTTGTCAATAAGACTACCGTCCCCCTCTTCTATTTAAGTAACGTGCAACAAAGAATAATTTAAAATAATTATTTTATTTTGCGTATAATCAGACATCTTTATAATAAGAATTAGTTTAATTTTATAATTGTATAGCTGCTGCTGTGTATTTGTTACTCAAAGAAAGCAAGCGAAAATAACACATAGGAACACATCATTTGATAAACTTCTATTTTTACCTAATAGCTTTATTTCCCCCTTGGACTACCTAAATTCCCCCCGGTTTGGAACCACTGGATTAACACGAGAGAAGCAGGAACGGCAAAGCATGTGTTCTATACTGTTCTTTTCTCCAAAGACTTTTGATTGAACCAGAAAAAACATTTAACACTTCTGTAGCTGTAAAACCTGACTGCGATTATTGTCTATAACTTCGACAAGAGTCATTAAGAACTTATTTACAAGCGTTTAACGTAACGTTGCGGATAACGTTTAAATTTTCTGTTTGATATCGTTTTCTTTTTCTTTGCACCAATTGGAGAAAGAGACCGATAAAAAGCGACTCTCTTTCCTTACGGATATTACATAATACACCTGAAGAAGGTCGTAGTATGAATCGGCCGAAACGTTGTGTTAACATCAAAGATTGGAAGAAGAGATTGGATTGTCCGAACACTAGTTGGTATATTTGACAGAGAATGTTTTATGTTTGTGTAATAAACTCTGTGTCGATATTTACAACGAATCTATCTGAACATATCACATGACGTCTATGGCCATACTGGACTATCTTATAATTTATAGCACCCGGCTATAACAAAGATATAGACAGAAAACTAACCGCAAAGAATCGGAATTTTCGGAGCGAGGTGCCTCATATTGGAGACGAATTCGTGGTAACGAGTCTCACGTCGATCCAACGCTTTTCTACCGAAACCGGTTTTGCCGTAACATCTACCCATCCCATAACCCAATTCATGGTCGTTGGGGAACCAAGGACGATTTCCTCATGGGTGTGTCAAGGGTAAGATAGCCCGACGGAGCCCAACCCTTTACAGGGATGACTAAAGAGCGCAGTCTGCTTTACTATTTACCCATAGCTGGGATGAGAAGAGGTGGATTCATGCCCTTCCCAAGGGCATTAATGCGAAGCAAACACAAACTGATTTAGCCGGAGTTCGAATTCGGGTCATCAATTCTGTTCTGCGTGACACCCCAGGAGCTGGTTTACAAATTGTAAAATAGTGGTTTGAATATTTACCGCTAAGTGTCTAATCCAGTGGTTTCGAAACTGTTAAATAACCGTCAAATAATGCTCAGGGGTCCGCAGCAGTGTTCCCTCTGAACCTGACATTGCGAATCTTGTGGCAGAGAAACAACATCATCCATCACACAGTTATCGATAAACAATTATTGTACACAGACCAGTACCAATCCATTTAAGATACATATGGTTCTTAAAGGTCAAAGATTGCTAATTATTGTAGTTCATTAAATACAGTCTAAAGACTAAATGCTAAAAATAGGGGTCCGCCAGAATATTTATTTTATAAACGGGGTCCTGGAGTTTTCAATGTTTCGAAACCACTGTATCGCTAATTTGTGTGACATGTTTGATTGTCAATTCTATAGATTTTTTTATATCTTGAAATAGAGTTTTCAATTAGTTGTACTTTACTTGGATAGGACATTCATGATTATTTTGTTCTTCTTCTTTATCCAAGTGCACGCCTCGATAACCAGGAATCAGAATTTTAACTTTTAAATTCATACTTGCAAATTCAAATAGTAATCACAGGGGGGTAACTCATGATTAATGTTACTGCACTTGCACTTTTTGGTGAACTTTTTTATTTTTTAAATTCAATTCACAAAAGAGTTTCATTTTTGAATCATACTCATTGAAGAGTTCCACAACGGTTACAAACGGTCTATGAAACTAAGAGTTAAACAGCAATATTTCCTCTGCTAACTATATCAATTGGAAATTTGGAAATGCCCCATAACTACTCCTCAGATCCATCATCTTAATAATAATCACTAATCATATATATAATAAGAGCCGTGTCTGTTACACTTATAGTATCAGTAGCAGCTATCAGCCCCCCCATCTACAATCTTATTAAACTAACTAAATTTCTTTTCTCCCCTCTCCCTTCCAATTCTCATATTAAACTGTCTAACTTTCGTTACCTCCTCCCCACCGTGTCTGTCACGCGTATAGTATCAGCACCAGCCATCGGCCGAGCCTGTTGTTGTTCAGTTATGATAACCATCAGCGAAGCGACCGGTTGTGGGCGAGTTCAATATAATTAGAAACTGTCAACCAAAATGGTAACCAAAACTGTCAACATATAGGGTGTCACAGAAGTAACTCCCGATTGGTCCCAAACTTAATGCCAATTCTAAGGGAACCAACTATTAAATTATTATTAAATAGTTGCTTCCCTTAGATAGAACTGGCGTTAATTTTGGGCCAAATTGGGCGTTACTTATGGGACACACTGTATGTTTCTTCAGTTTTTAAGTTGGTCTTGCTGGCTGGCTGGCTATCTATGTATCACGCGTACAGGCCGCTTCAATGGAGTTAGAAGGCTGAAAAATTAAACATTTCGGTTTTAGTTGGTGGTTCAATTTACAATGTAAGTTTATGCTAAATTGGTCCCTTAGTTTGTGTCCGACAGCATTCACGTTTGTTTTTTTTTGGGGGGGGGGGCATTCAGACCTTTATTGTGATCAGCGCCCAACAAAAGGCAAGAGAAGTTATTCATTGATCACCACTTTTCCAATTTTTTAATTGATCACCCCAACACGGCATGCTGCCAAAAGACGTTGGTTACATGACGGTTCCTATTGATTGACTAAACAGACTTGTCATAATCTATTATTAACATCGTCACTTGCAGACTAACGAGGTAATCCATTGTGACCCACAAAATTCATTGCTGATTGAAAAGAGACAACAAAGAACAGCGTTGTGTGTCTTATTAACTGTGAGAACAAACGGATAATGGTGCCCTTTGCTATCTGATTCATACAGTTATCAAAGTGCAATCAATATTTATATCGTGTAAAATGTAAGCACACTGTCTAATACACACATATTTGGTGTGGCTACAACTGTAGAACCGTTGTCCAGTTGCATTTGCAGCCAACACTTTTCAGCATCTCAGGATGATGGTGTCCTGTCAGGGTACATCACTCGTCTACATCACTTTAGCAAATATCAGTTTCGTCTACATCACATTGGTCTATAATCACTTTTGTCCCAACAATATCTCCAAAAGTTCTCAATGAGTTTCAAAGACATTTTGTCGAATGGTTGGCCATGGCCTACGGAAGAATTGATGAAATTTGGGGTGGATCCAGGGTTATTTTTCCGATTGAGAGATATTTTCTTTATTAAAATCATTATTTGACTAGTGAATGAACAAGAAGAGTTTTGACACTAGCCTCAAAGTTATCCTGGGGTTTGATATTTCACAACTTCAGGCATAGTGTTATAGATCTGCTTATGCTTATTTATAATCCAAAATTGGGACACGAGAAAGCTTATTCAGATGAAACAGCTTAGACAACACATAAATAAATCTATAATGTTGATAATATATAGTTTTGACTGTATCATAGACAAGCCTGGTTACTGCAGGGTTAAACTCCACTCCAACTTCCATTCCGACTGAAGATGATTACTGAAACTTTTGTATTGTATATATAATAAAGGAAAAATTATAGCATACATTTTTGTAGATATGTAAGACTTGTCAGGTTGCCTTAGTCGGTAAGAGAGCCGCCTACCAATCACTTGGTCGTGATTTCAAATCACGGAAGAGAAATGTTAATTTTATATATTGGCTTGGTTTAACGTGACGGGACACACACACAGTGAAGATTTTACTTCCCTAAATTAGGCGAGGATTGTTGTTGTTGTTGTTACGGTGGAAAAACAAAGTCAACTCTAGACTGGTGTTTGATATGTTTGACTGTATCATATATAACTGTCAAGGGCGCCCCCCGTAGGGTAATGGTTAGCGACTAGACTAGCACATCGTTACTGTTGCGTAGTGAGTTCGGTCCTCACTGGGTGTTGCGCACTTGTAGCCTTGTGTCAGACTGGACTAAGATCAGAAAATATACAAAAGTAACTGTCAGATAGTAGAGTGAACACTAGTAGGATTATATAAAGCGAGAAAAAAGTTATTCTCGGCACTGATCCAGTCACAACTAATTTATTTAATCTCTTTAATCTGAGATTATCTGAGCTGAGTATAATCCAGTCAATATTGTAGTGTCGAACGGTATTGTTGGTTACGTGTTAGAGAAAGCAGTTAATTATTCATAGTGCTTTAGTATTGCAGATTTAACTAGAATGGTTAGTCACTCAATAGCAATCGTCACGTGACCGCCATCGTTTAGCAGCATGTCTGCTGGGGGTGATCAATTAGAAAATTGGAAAAAAGGGTGATCAATGAATAAGTTACTTTTCTCGCATTTTGTTGGGTAGTAATCACTAAAAAGGTCTGAATTTTCGTGAATACTGTCGGACACAAACTAAAGGACCAATTTAGCATAAACTTACATTACAAATTGAATCGTCCACTAAAAAACCTATTATGGGGGGAATTTAAACGTTTTTCCTATACATAATAAGGAGTAAATGTTTTAATTTTCAGCCCTCTAGCTTCATTTCTGCGGCCTGTACGCGTGATAGATACATACATACCCAGCCATTATACGAAGTTGACATTCGTCAGCTATATTAGTCAGCATACAAGGCACTGCGGTGTCGAGTTTGAAGGTTTTTGGATCAATGGTTCTCGAGAAATCTAATTAAAAAAATTTACAGATTATAGATCTTTCTTGATACTTTCTATTAATTATCTCCCTTTACTTCCGCTCTTTAGAATTATCTAAATCGGCAACACTGAAGAGAAGTAACCGAAATACTTCGAAGTCGTAGTTTCGTACGACCTACGGAAAATTATTTTACGACAATTATGGCAGGCAGCTCCACACACTATAAAGTCAGGCCCCTTCCAAACATGCGCCTTTGGAACGGGCACTACCCTAGTTCTGTTTAATGAGGATTCCAGCTTTCACTTGTTTTCCTCTAACATCATTGGACAATTCAAAAGTGAATCACATAATTTAAGACCTAACTCTGAATACAATAAATATATATGTAAATATACATACCCTTACTTTTAACGTGTATGCGTGTGTGTCCTTGTGTGTCTATAGAGCCTTCAAATAGATAGGTGTATAAAATATACAATGTTTCTATGAGTTCCATGTCTTGGCAGAAATCATCACCTTAAGATTTTCCATTCTTTCTCAACGAATCTTTGTAACTACATATAAACAAAAAAACCCTTGAAGAAAATAACTTACACAAAGAGGCGAGATACAAGTACATATATATGCATCATCTTTACTCGCAACATTTTCATGTAGTTTCATATATACGTATATATTTTCTCTTTTCTGAAGTGCATAAAAGAGATGCCTTTTACAAAGGTTAAACGTTTAACGTAGACTAAACTGGTCGAAATAATGTATGTCAAGGGATTAGGATATTTTAAAAGTGGCATTTGGATTTATACTTAACTAATGAGAAAGGCCAGGTCTTTCACACCCTAAGTACCTGCTTAAGGGTGACTCGAGATAATGAAGACCAGATTTATTCCGGAGATTGGAAAGTGGGAGACTGGATAACGTCACTTAGCCCAGCAGATAAATCTTCCAGATTCTAAATCGCAAACACATACACGCACTCAATGTGAAAGATCGTCTGCGCGCACACAGACAAGCATGTAGAGTCCATATAATAAAGTGGATATATTTATTGCTTGGTCACAGTCAGATATTTTTCCTTAAAAAGAAACACACGACTCCGTAATATCTAAGATTCAGCAATTCGAATTTCTGATAGTCATTACTTCTGTTTACTTGACTTAGTGAAACTGAATCATCCTTACAAAGCAAACAACAATAAAAAAAAAACTAAAAAAAACCCCATGGAAACGAGTTATTTTTTAAAAACATTTAAGGTAATCGAATAATCGATGGGCAACCATGAAAAATAAGAAAAAGTAAAATTAAATCAAACTAAATGAGTTCAATTAAATATATCATACATCATACCCACTGCAGCAAATATTGTCAAGACAAATTCAGGAGTTGACTTTACTATCCTACCGTAACAAGAACAAGAACAACAATCCTCACCAAAATATTGGGTGTAAACCGATATGTAAAATCGTCGCTCACCTACCGTGATCTGAACCCACAACCAAGCGGTTGCTAAGCTGGTGTCTTACTAACTGAGCTAAATTGACAAGACTTAAATTTTAAGGAAACTGTATCATATTTAATATATATATAATACAAAAGTTGCAGTAATCATCTTCATTCGGAATAGAAGTTGGACTGGAGTTTGAGCCTATAGCAGCCAGTCTTGTACTGCTATCATGTAAATCCGGCGCCGGATATCTGACCGGATTGATATTCCGATACATCATGAGGTGCTTTTAAATTACTTTTTTGATGTTATATCTTGTAATTAATTTTCCTCGTGAATAGTGATGTACCGGAATATAAATCCGGTCGGATATCCGGCGCCTGATTCGCCAAAAATTATTACTGCTACCATGTAAATCCGGCGCCGGATATCTGACCGGATTGATATTCCGATACATCATGAAGATTACAAATACTCTTGTATTTCAAATCTCAGAATGTTCTCTAATGGAAAGTTGGAATTTAATTTTTGAAACTTGTACACTAAAAAAACAAAATGTTTAATTAGTCAGATATATTAAATAAAGAAAAGGGGAAGAAATTGTGGTAGTTTTAAAAACACACAGTATTAATCTTAGTCTTGTTACTTGATATATTTATCTATTATAACGTATTGTATTACACAAATACAGACCCTTTAAAAATAAACCAATGACACCATTTAAAATCAAGTTACCAAGAAATATCTATAAACACATGTATAATGTCTAATTCCAGGAGACCTATTCCCCCAGGGTGTATCACACCATTGCTCTTAAAGGGGTAAGGTCAGGACTGTTCCCTGATGCTTGTGATATGCCAAGTCAAGTACGAGAGAACTAGACCATTGTTGTCCCCTTTCCTCGCATATGTGTAGAGTTCCACCCTAAAAAGGGCCCTATGGCGTATAGAATCTAAATGGGACGATTCTTAAATACTCATATCAGATCTTTTAAATTATATGTCATAATATGACACCATTTATGAATCATTAAAAGTAAGGAATTCGACATCCCAAATAGCCATATAAATTTTTTTAAAATTATGATGTCATAAAATGACACCATTTATTAATCATTAAAGTAAGGAATTCGTACTTCTACAAGTGAATCAACATTCCAAAGCCTATTTCCCTATTTCTTTTAGTCATTTAGTTATTTTAGTCATTTAGTTATTTTAGTCATTTAGTTATTTACTAAGCTTCATTGTAGTCTTGAACAAGGATATACATTGTTTACAGTGCCTGGTATTTCTAAGTGTATCTCATCTTTTATCTCTGGCAATGTTCCAGATACAGCAATACCTTGAATAGTGCGGTTTGGAATAGTGCGGATTTTAATATAGTACGGTTGAGGTATTGCTGTACAAGTTAATGTATCTAAGTATAAGCCAAAAAAAAGAACCCACATTAAATTATAATAAGAGCTTTAACGGTGCTGTTTTGAACAGTACGGACAATTTTGGTACGAAATAACCACGCTAATCAAGGTTTACTTGTTTTGCAATAAATTAATATTGAATTCAAAAATAGATGGCGCCATATTGCACCCGTTCATTGACCAGGCTTAACTGAAATTGCTGCTCGTTTTGACATTCATTTATTTATCCAATATTTGTTTGGACAAATGCACAGCTCTCACTGAACTTTTCTTTTCTAATTGTACTTTGTTACAAGTAATTAGCGAAAAGATTAAGCTTAATCTTAATTCTCTGCTCATCAATTCTCAGTCACAAAATCCTCAGTCACAAAAGAAAATATAAATGGTCGATTGAAATATCTACTCTCGTTCCAAGCCGTGGATTACGAGTGTCGCTGTTAGCGTCAATTACTCGCTTGCGCATGCTCAAATCTATCCTATTTTCCGACACTAAAAATAACTTCGCTGGCAATAATCAAAATCTTCATTATCATCAGCATCATCATTCCATCTTTCCATCTTAGCTATGAAAAAGTTTTCTTGTAATGAGCATAACAAACCCAGCATTTGGGATAGTGTGCAAACATGTGACAATATTTAACTGAGGTGTGACGGCTGACGGTCACTTGGCATCGGTTTTTCGACACGAAACATTCACAAGTTCAAGCCTTGACACATTAACTGCGAATGACGGAAATATCAGTCATTGCTATTCTATGGCTAACTCAATAAAATTTCCGTTTTATTGTGATTGATGGCAACTCAGTTCTATCTGCGAGCCAGGGCTTTTATCTTGCAATGAATAAGGGCTTTTATCTTGCAAGGGATAACTATTACACTTGTCACCTTTCGCAGTTAATGGGTCAATAATTGTTAAATCGAGCGTGTATGGGTGGGTAAATGTTTTCATTGATTTCACAAGGCTAATAAAATATTAGTGTACTAAGCCAGGAACGAATTCCCGACTAATGGCTTCGTTGTATACGTGTGTGCGAGATAGAAGGCGTGGCCGTGATGATTGCAGTTGTATGATCAGAGAATAGGCCCTTTTGTCTTGTACTGAAATATCAGTATTTCTCACCTTGCTGAATGAAAATGAACAAATAATCTAATTTTTTAATACTCACACCATGTTTAGACACTCAACAGAAAGCGTCACGCGACCAAGATATTTTTACAGCAGGCCGTGTCGTGGGGTGATCAATTAAAGAAATTGGAAAAAAGGATGATCAATGAATAAGTTACTTCTCTTGCCTTTTGTTGGGCTGTGATCACTACAAAAGTCTGAATTTTCAAAAAAAACAAGCGTGAACAACTAAGGGACCAATTTAGCATAAACTTACACTGTAAATTGACCCCCCCCCCACTAAAAACCTATTTAAGGGGGAATTTAAAAAAAAAAGGATTTTTCTAAACATAATAAGGAATAAATGTATAAATTTCCAGCCCTCTAGCTCCTTTGGTGTGGCATATATGCGCGATACATACATAGCCAGCCAACCAACTTAAAAACTGAAGAAACCTATGCTGATGTTGACAGTTTCTATTAAGTGCTGGAGATCGTACACATTATGTTTGCAGTTATTAAACTGGCAGTTTTTACCTTAAAATTGAATGAAAATGCTTTTTGACACATAGAAACACTCATTGTAGTCTTTTGTAGTCCTATGTTTAGCAAGATATGCTCGTTCCTCATTGAGTGCTGTCTATATGTCGGCTCGTACCAAAGGAGCTCAGTCAATTATATATACTAGTCCATGACCCGTCGCTTCGCTGACAATTATTATGTGTACAAAAACAGACTCGACTGATGGCTGCTACTGATACTATAAGTGCGACAGGCACGGTATGAAGGGAGAGGGGAGAAAAGAACAGTAGTTTGATAAGAGGGTGCCGAGGGAGAGGGGAGAAATACGGTTAGGTAGTTTAATAAGAGGATAGGAAAGGTGAGGGGAGAAAATAAGTTTAGGTAGTTTAATAAGTAAATAGGAAGGGGAAGGGGAGAAAAAAGTTAGGTGGTTTAATAAGAGTGTAGGAAGGGAGAGGGGCTGGTGGCTGCTACTGATATTATATGTGTGACAGACACGGCTCTTATATATATGATTTACCGGTAAAACATATTTATAAGCGGTCATATAGTGTCTAGGCTCAGATAAGAAAGATCCTTTGAATAACTGAAACTTTTTTTAGTGAGTGTGTGTAAGAGAAAGATAGATGTGTGTAAGTAGTTAATATACTGGGGATGTTGGAGACATCCAAGGACACTTAATGAACAGACTACTAACTAAATGTAATTTTTTTAGATTAATCCAAAATGTTGCCCGGATAATCCGGGATTAGTGGTGATGCAATAAGCTTGACTAGCGACAAAAGCCCAGGATGAAACGTTCTAAATTGTTAACACGTAGAAAATTACATCGATGCAGCCTTGGCTGATCACGTGGCTTCAATGGGTTAAAACGTGATTTGTTTTTAGCGGTACACATTTATACAGATCAACACACACGTACACACACACGCGCGTGTACAAATACACATGTATATATTCATCGTGTTTGGCATAGTAATGTAATGTATTTATTTTTTTAGAGTACACACACAC
>VCCN01005276.1:89445-101933 GCA_006491835.1 Architeuthis dux | reverse complement strand
ACTAACACCTCATCTCAGAAATACCGAACTCAGTTATACAACAGGATATTTTAAAAAGTATCAGTATAAAAAAAAAGTATAAAGGGTATCAAAGCAATAATACTCAGTTTATACAGTTGATATTTCATTAAATACATGTGGGTATATAACATTCAGTTGCTCTATTGTATATCCACTTATACCCACTTCCAAGAAGTTCTCGGCCCGACCCCCTTCCCACAATCTGAGCGTTATTTTGTCACTGTAGCTGGAGAGGGTGTTCTTTTATATTGTAAAGTGCCAATTTGCAGGATCCTTGCGCTTATTTGTGAATTTGTTTCTATGTCATTCCCTTCATAATTGGGCCGAGAACTTTTCTGAACGCCCATCGTTAACATTAGAGCCTTAATAACAAAAATATGAGGGGTGCTGAAATGTTCTCGGCTTTTGAAACGATGTCAGTTCTCGGCACGACCAAGAAGGGGACGACCTCGGCCAAATCTGGACATTATTTTGTCACTGTAGCTGGAAAGAGTGTTCTTTTATATTGTAAAGTGCCAATTTGCAGGATCCTTGCGTTTATTTTTGAATTTGTTTCAGATCATTGACTGTACCATTCCCTTCTTGGTCCGGTCGAGAACTTTTCAGCATTTCCCCAAAGTCTCATTCTCTCTTACACATTTATTTCCTCTTTATTTCTTGTATATGTATGTATGTATTTGTGTGAGTGTGTATGTGTGTGATAGAGAGAGTGAGAGAGAGAGAGAGAGAGAGAGAGAGATAGAGAGATAGAGAGAGAGTGAGCATATGGTCTTATGCATATATTGTATTCTATACCATCTTCTATTCAATTTATACCCACACTTGCGCATGAGCACACACGCATACACATGCATAAATACGATGCATATTGGAACATGCATGTTAATAAATGCATATAAGAGTATACGATAATTATAAAGACATTTATTAATTGGGAACCTACATTTGCTCGACACCGGTGTAAGCGATAGCAAAACTAGCGGCCAAGATCGTGTAAATAGGTTCCCGATTAATAAATGTCTTTATAATTATCACAATATTGTCGGGTATAAAAAATTACCCATTCCTTGAATTTCATATAAGAGTATACAGACTTATGACAAAGATGTATATTTACGGCTTCTTGGTATAGTTTCTTTAAATATTGTACAATTTAGCATTATAAAACATACGTTTTCATAAGCTCGTACGTTTCTCTGGTGTGGATACGTTATATGAAGTCCAACATACACATGAGTCGATTTGAGCGACCACACTTGAATTCAGCCACGCACAGACATACATACACACACGCACATACATTTTTAAATACACCTAGTAGATACATACGACTAAAGGTAACCGTATAAATACATACATAAAAAGGTCTGGTTAGTCACTCAATAGAAACCGTCAAGTGACCATGTCGTGTTGGGGGTGATCAATTAAAAGTTAGTTCTCTTGCCTTTTCTTAGGCAGTGATCACTAAAAGAAATTCTGAATTTTCAAAAAAACAAGCGTGAATGCTGCTGCACACAAACTAAGGGATAAATTTAGCATAAACTTACATTGTAAGTTGACCCTCCTCCACACTAAAAACCTATTTAGGTTTTTTTTTCAAAAAACAAAAAATGTTTTTACTAGACATAATAAGGAGTAAAGGTGTGAATTTACAGCCCTCTAGCTCCATTGGTGCGGCCTGTACATGCATAGCTAGCCAGCAAGCGAGCACAACTTAAAAACTGAAGAAACCTATATTGACAGTTTTGGTGACAGTTTTGGTGACAGTTTTGGTTGACGGTTTCTAATAAATGCAAACGGACACTTGTATTCAGCGGTATAATAGTAATACTAGTTTAGTAGTAATTGCCTGGACTCCAAAAACGGTTATCAATACGCTACATTTTTCTGTAATATTTCAATGTGTTTATGGTTACAACCGGTGGCCTTTATTTCTCATAAAGTCTTTAAAATCGTTCCTTGATCTTTCATCCTTCATCATGTCGGCCCCTCGGCTTGAGCGCCCATCACCCTGAGCCATTGGCTTCCGTTTCTGACCACATCTTGTGAGTTACTTCCTTTGCTTCAATCATCAGTTGATTCCACCTCATCGAGAGATTTCTTCCTTTCCGTTTCTGTACTCTTGCATATCAAACTGCTATGTTGTCTGTTGTCTGACAATCGTATTAGGTGGCCGGCCCATCTTAGCTTTGCAGTCGACTTTCGAGAATGACGTATTTGAATTTGGTCGCGTTTCTTATGTGTTCATTTGATATATGCTGATGAATTGATATATCGAGAACACTTCTTTCCATCACTCTTCGAGTGACTTCTAGGTCTTGCTCTTAATCATATGAACATTAATAGCGTTACCTTTTTAAAATAGATACGGAAACAATCCTTTTTTAATACTTTTGAACAGGATTGATAGTTCATTCTCAGTTATGGGAAACAAATACAGTTAACGTAAGTATCGTCGTTTCTACAACCTTGCCACTAAGGTCCCAACTCCCAGGCTCCTGATTTCAATTCACAATTCATAGTCTTGAAATGTTGCACCCGTGAAGTAGATATTTACGTAGTGCATCAATTGAGACTATGGCGGCGTTTGCACACTTAGCGGTGGTAAGATATGCCATACATTTACATGACAGTAACGTAATTGTCGTAGACAAGATGACCAATCATTTCTTTAAAGCCGTCAAATAAAGAAATCTCCAAACACATTTTTATTGTTGAAGACACTATTCGATGTCAATATGAATTTAGCTTATGTATGTTTGTAAAATACTGGTTAAGTTTCAACATTTTACAACCAACAATATACGAATATATTTGTGCATATACAAATATATATAATATATGTCAATATATGCATAGATACATTTTTGCATATATAAATGCTTATATATATACGTGTCCTCACCTGGAGCTTTACCGAGTTTCATATTTCGTAGTGTGGATATTACTTCCTCTACTGTTATGTCTGGGAAAGTATATAACGGCTGCATAATACCAGCCATGACTTATGGTTGCGAAACCTGGAAATTAACCAAACGAGCAGAAAACAAACTTAGAATAGCACAGAGAGCCATGGAAAGAGCAATGCTAGGGGTAACGCTAAGAGATAGAAAAAGATCAACATGGATCAGAGAAAAGACTAGAGTAAAGGATATTATACAACTAATTAAGCAACAAAAGTGGAGATGGGCCGGCCACCTAGCGAGAAGAGATGACAATAGATGGGGGAAAAGGCTAACAGATTGGTGCCCATGGGATAGTAAAAGAAGTAGGAAACGGCCAGACACAAGATGGCGGGACGAGATAGAAAGGTTTGCCGGTAAGACTTGGCAGAGATTAGCACAAGATAGGTTGTCATGGAAGGAGATGGGAAAGGCCTTCGTCCAGCAGTGGACTTATAACGGCTGATGATGATGATGATGATGATGATGATGATAATATATGTCAATATATGCATAGATACATTTTTGCATATAGAAATGCTTATATATATACGTGTGTGTATATATACAAATATGCATGATATATGTGTGTAAGTATGTATATATATATATGCATATCTAACTACAATTGAAGAAATCTGTGTGTGTGTGTGCGTGCACAGCGATTACTCGAAACTGGCCATTGTACGAAGTTTACATTCGCCAGATATATTTGTCAGCGCACAAGGCAGTACAGTGTGGAGTTTGAAGTTTACTTGGATCGGCGGTCCTCGAGGAATCTAGTAAATGTAAATAAGAAATTACAGGTTATAGATCATTTATCTAGTATTATAGATCTAAATCTAGATATAAAATACCTGAATTGGCAATAGATCTAAATTTAGATATAAAATATCTGAATTGGCAATAGATCTAAATCTAGATATAAAATATCTGAATTGGCAATAGATCTAAATTTAGATATAAAATATCTAAATAGGCAACACTGGAGTGAAGTAACCCAAATACTTCGAAGCCGTAGTTTCTTACGGCGGACGCAAAATTATTTTACCTCACAATTATGGCAGGCTGCCCCACACACCATAAAGTCCAACCCCTTCCAAACATGCACTTTTGGAATGGGAACTGCCCCAGTATTCATATAAAGAGGCCTTTGTTGGAATTTCAGTTGTGTTGGAAAGAACCATTAAAAAAAATAAGAAAGCTAGGAAGAACAGAACGAAAGAAAATGGAGAGAATCATATATAGGGTGTCCCAGAAGTAACTCCCGATTTATGCCAAAATTAATGTTAGTTCTAAGGGAAGCAACTATTAAATTATTATTAAATTACTCTTAAAAGCAACTATTAAATAGTTGCTACCCTTAGATAGAACTGGCGTTAATTTTGGGACAAATTGGGAGTTACTTATGGGACACCCTATATGTATGTGTGTGTATGTATGTGTGTGTGTATGTATGTGTGCGCGCCTGTGCGTGTGCGCGTGTGTTCTTTTTATTACTATTATTCTTTTTTCGTTCCTTCTCCAGCATTTCTCTTTACTCGCAGATGATGTAAACATGAACACAAAGCCTTTGCTTTACCACATCCTCTCTTTCTGTTTGCTTTAGCATGACAGAAACCAACAAACAAAAAACTGACATTGGCTTTCATACAGAGTGCCACAGTAGTAATTCCCGATTTGTCCCAAAATTAATGCCAGTTCTAAGGGAAGCAACTATTAGATTATTATTAAATTAACTCTTAAAAGCAACTATTAAATAGTTGCTTCCCTTAGATAGAACTGGCGTTAATTTTGGGACAAATTGGACGACATTTATGGGAGACCCTGTACATAAGACAGGACAAATGAACACAAACTCTTTTACTTGTGTTATACACAACAACTTATAAATATGTATCTGGATATCTGCCTGCAAGTAGGTCTATGATACGCATATGTGTATATGTGTGCTGACGCTCATATGCATGTATGTATGTATGTATGTATGTATATTTGTTGACACTCATACTGACAATTGCTTATATTAGATTATTGCATACATCAATACAGATAAACATTGAGGTACACCAGGCTATAAAGTGTCTAATTTCAGAAAAAGTCTACATACCGACACAAAAGGTTGATTATACGATACATAAAGGATCATTGATATTTATGTCCGGTCACTAAGAACGTTCGATACAGACCAAATTAACTTATAGAGCAACAGAAATGTTGTATAATTATTACTATTCTCAACAGTTGTGCACTATATTGGTTTCAGGTTGCAATAAAGCCATATCATTGTACATTACAAAGGTTATGATAATATATTATACGAAGGTTATCTGGCGTTACCCGGGATAAAATAGCTTATGAGATAATAACTCCATTAATCCATTTTAAAGCTTATAATTCGTTTTTACAGCAAGTCATATAAAGTAGCAGCAGAATAAAAGATAATTGACTAATGTAATTAAGAAATCGAGAGTCGAACTTACTAGTCATTGCAGCGCAAAATCCTCTTTCTTAGTATTGTATCCGTGATTTTAAAATTTATTTAAACGCAATATATATATATAGTGGATATGGTTAGACAATGTGGAAAAGAAAGAATGAGAAAAGCGTGTTACATCTCAAACATGTTTATTATCATGAAGATAAATCTTTACGCATTTCGTCACTGTGAGTGAAGTCTTCAGAAGAAAATTTAACATAGCCGAGTCCTGCGGTCATCCATGTGGTGTGCTGTGAATGAAACGTGATGTGTTTTGTGTATTATATGCCAAGTGACCTGGTTTGATAAAAGGGTAGTTACTTTTTTGAAGGGGTCAATGTGTAGGTTTTGAAGTGGGTGGCGCTGTAATCTAATATGAGATGTAACACGCTTCTCTCATTTCCACATTGTCTAACCATATCCACCATTCTGTCCGATTCCCTCACATCCATACAACACACACACACACACACACACACACACACACACACACACACACACACTCTGTTTTTCCCCCAATTCAGTATATATTCTACACAAACATGTGAGGAGTGGACTGCACATACTGGAGTCTTCTGTATTGCAAAAGTGCTTCTGAAGACACCGAATGAATCGAGAACGAAATGTCTGTGTATGTGTATGTGTATGTATATATATATATGTGTGTGTATATATGTAAGTGTGTGTGTGGTCGGTAAATGAAAATATCTTTATTTTTGGCAACAGAGTTTCAATGCTGCAGGGTTGGTCATAAATAATACCTGATAATATCCGTTTTGATTGTGTAATGTTCCACTAGAAATAATAAAATCCTGTTATACTTGGTTTAGAAGAAAATTAACTTTCTATAAAATAGTGCTAAGGGTGTACTTATTCAAGGGCGATCTGTATGTAAGGATTCACATGCTTGCATTTAGGTGGCCTGATTCGTGTCTGAAATAGTTACGTATTTCTCACCGGCACTAGAGGTTAGTGTTTGACACCAGGTAAAAGCAAACATTTCAAATGCTGATTTTCAAGGCAAGCAACCCACTTGGATAATTGTCATGACACACTCTTCTTACCATCCACCCCCCCCCCTATACATGGCCTTGTACCTTACTAAACTAAACTTAGTAAATATTAAAGTGCTTTCACCCGTATGTCAGAATTGAGGTTGTCGTCTGGTTACGTCAGTTTTGGCATATTTTGAATAGATATCCGATCGGTTTTTGGTCATGGGACAGTTCTAGGTGAAGAAAACGTTAGGTGAAATTAACCACTTGGGTGTGACTGTTGAGATATCTTGCGAGGAATTTCTTTGTCCTAGGTCTTCTTACTCTGGCAGTGAATTGGATAGTGATTTAAAACCCATAAGAACCCAGACTCATTTCTGACTTGAAGGAACATTATGTGGGATTCTGGGTAGGCAAATTGACATACATTCACGTGACTGTACCAAGATGTTCAGTAGATGTCACTTAGTACAGTCAATGAGTTAAATCAAGGATAAAAAAATAATATTATATAAGAGACTGTGCAGAACAATTAAATTGTATGTGACACCGGTGTCACGCTGGGTTCTTATGGGTTAAGACAGTTTGTAAATGGTGATGGATGCAATGAAAGCAATCATTGTCTCTGGAGCGGCTGACGAGATAACGTTGCACAGATTACTTCTGGTTGACTGTTGTCTAATTTGTGACCGTGTTTTCGCTAGTCATCTTTATATTTATTATTCTTTTGTTTAGCATTGACCGTAATATTCGACGGTATATAATATATAGGCAAATCCCTTTGATCTAGATGTTACCCTTTTATTTCGCTATAGAATCCCTGCGCTCAAATGACTCAAGTTGATCTATTTTGATCTGAAGATGCCTGCTCATTTAGATTTTTCATATGCTCTATAATGAATGAAAGGTATCTAAGCACCAGTGATAGTCTGTTTTTTGGTTAGATGTTTATATTTAAAACCCATAAGAACCCAGACCCATTTCTACTTGAATGGACATTATGTGGGATTCTGGGTAGGTAAATTGACACACAGTCACGTGACTCCACCAGGATGTTCATTAGATGTCACTTAGTACACTTCATGAGTTAAAATCAAGGATAAAATATAATATTATATAAGAGACTGTGCAGATCAATTACATTGTATGTGGCACCGGTGTCACAGTGGCTTCTTATGGGTTAAGAACAATTTGTAAATGGTGATGGAGGCAGTGAAAGCAATCATTGTCCCTAGAGCGGCTGACTGGATAACGTCACACAGTTGAATTCTGGTTGACTGTTGTCTAATTTGTGATGATGTTTCACTAATCATCTTAAGATTTATTGTTCTTTTGTTTATCACTGACCTTAATATTCGACTGTATATAATATATAGGCAAATCTCTTTGATCTAGATTTTACCCATTTATTTCATTATAAAATCCCTGCGCCCAAATGACTAAAGCCGATCTATTTTGATCTGAAGATGCCTGCTCATTTAGATTTCTCATCTGGATTGACATACATACATACATTTAATCCTGAATCTTGCGAATTCTAAATCGTTATACTTAAGAATCTGTGTCCGTTTTATCTAACTTTAATGAATGAAAGGAATATAAGCACCAGTGATAGTCTGTTTTTGGTTAGATGTTTATATTTAAAACCCATAAGAACCCAGACCCATTTCTACTTGAAGGAGCATTATGTGGGATTCTGGGTAGGTAAATTGACACACAGTCACGTGACTGCACCAGGATGTTCATTAGATGTCACTTAGTACACGTCATGAGTTAAAATCAAAGATAAAATATAATGTTATATAAGAGACTGTGCAGATCAATTACATTGTATGTTGACACCGGCGTCACAGTAGATTCTTATGGGTTAAGAACACCTGGTGAAAAGTGATTTTGCTTATACGCACTATTTCAGGCTTCGAAGTCATACATTAATAAAAAATAGAAATTAAAAAATTTCGGCACTTTTAAAACTTTGTTTTCCCTGCTTATTTAATCATTTCGAATGGAGTGATGTATGCATTTAAGTCTTATTTAAATTGATCTAACTATCACTTTAATCCTGAATCTTGCGAATTCTAAATCTTTATACTTAAGAATCTGTGTCTAACTTTACCTCTATTTCATTCTGTTCTCATCTCATGTCTCTATCTTCCTTCACGTTCCTGTTTGTCTTTGAGCACATTGACCTTTTCCCCCGTATATCTACTCCGGAAATTATATATTTTTTATCAGTAGGTATCTCCCCGTCTCCTCTTCCCTTACTTGTTTATCACTCTATAAATGATAATCATGAAGGCACTTATTAGTAGAGAACCTATATTTGCCCGGCGCCGGTGAGAGCGACTGCTAAACGAGCGGCCTAAATCGTAAATGTGAATAAAACGAATTATCCATAATTTGATTTCATACTGTCGACATAGAGAACCAGATTATATTCGTGCCTAAAATACGAACGTGAGAGTAGAGAAGCCAGCAAAGTGTAGGATTAAAAGACTCCTGCCTAACACGAGACCTTCGTTAGCTCAATCGGTAGAGCAGAACCTGCGTATAAGGTTGCTTCCAGTGTGGATGCGGGTTCGATTCCTGCACGGAACCCGTTTCTTTATTCACATTTAGGCCGCTCGTTTAGCAGTCGCTCACACCGGCGCCGGGAAAATATAGGTTCTTAACAAATAAATGTCTTCATAATTATCATATTCTGTCGGATATAAAATTATCCATCATTTGATTTCACTCTATAAATGTAATGATTCCATAACAATTATTTACAATATTTGGCAATTTAACTGTACATGTAATTCACACACTTATTCCATCTCTGTTTCTCGGTCTTTGCTTTTTTGTAAATGGTTTTCCTCATGTTGGCATTGCAGACTTCGAGGACCAGATCCTGACACTGATCCTAGGTTCGGTAAAATCAAGGGACGTAACTCGAGGCTGACGAACGTGTAAACGGAAGAGCACCTTAAAAAAACGAAACAACTAATCAACCAGCCCCCAGCCAAATTGTAATCCATCCAAAATTTGGACAAAGAGAAATTTCGCTTTCCCTCTTTTTTTTTCTTTCTTGATAACTGTAGTGATCTCTTGATTAGAGGTAAATGTCTTTCAAGATGTACAAAATAAACGGCTATCTTTTTCCAATAAGTGTATTTTACAATATATAAGACGCACAGAACGTACATCAAAATTCGCTGTCAATACCTATGGAATACTTGCACTAACATTATGGGTTCCAAGATGATTTCTGATCATTGGTATCCTTATTATAGAAATATGTAAGACGCATAAAATATGTTTATAAAGAGAATATGCGATTGTCAACAGATGATATGTTGAAATCTTTATGCGGGATGCTTTATGATTTGGATATTTTTTATGAATGCGTCTTATAAACCGTAAAATACGATGATGTTATATTTTTGAGAAGTTTTATTTGTTTCTTTATCTTGTATTATTACCACATGCAATTGTTGACTGTCGAAAAGAATAATAAAAATAGACAGCCTTTGTAACGACACTAAGATTGCAAACATTTATATGGACTATTCATAAAACAACTGCACAGTAGAAATTGAAGAAAAGTTTTCAGTATATATTAATCTAATTGCCTTTAATACATGCGTTAATTTACTACAATATCTATAGTTGTAATGTATCATTCTTGCGAGTTTGTTAAAATAACGATTGCAGTTAGTTCTTGTGTATTTTGACAAGAATGTTTTAACACAATACACATTTAAAATCTTAGCTGATCACATATGTGTTAAAACTGTATTACCTCAAGCAACACAGCAGATTCTGATTTTTTAAAATCTCTATTGTAAAAATGGAATTTTTAGAATTAAGTTTTGTATAAAAGTTTGTGAAAAATACACTCTAGCATCTATTTTTTAAGTAGCTTCATGATACATTTTTGTTTTAGCTTTTTAAGTGTTAAAATTCATACTAATGCCTAACTGTATAATGTTTCATGATCCCTTTACAACTTAACATTTTAGAAGACCATTTTGTCTATATTTTACCTCTGATAATCTACCGTATAGAATCAGCTCTTGTATACACTTTCGTCGGTATCCAATTTAAAGTCGTTATGTTGTTCTACCTACCTTACAATTCGCTTTGAAGACCAACTTTTCATATATTTATGCTGGCGTTGAAGAACCAATTCTATTTTATATATTCTCAGACCTTGTTGCTGTTATTTTGTTAGTTCTTTATGTGTTGTTAATTCTTATTTAAACTTCGAACATTGTGCTCGTCAGATATTGGGCAAGTCTTTCATGCCCCGAATCCATTGCAGTTAGTTCTTGCGTATATTGACAAGAATGTTTTAACACGATACAAATTTAAAATCTTAGTTGACCCCATTAGTATTTCTATGTGTTAAAAATGTATTACTTCAGGCATCACAGCAGATTCTGATTTAAAAAATTCCTGATGTAAAAATGGAAGCTTTAATGAAGTTTTGTATAAAAGGTTTGTGAAAAATACAGTCGAAAGCCTAGCATCTATTTTTTTAAGTAGCTTCATGATACATTTGTTTTAGCTTTTTAAGTGTTAAGGTTTATGAGATGAAGTATCATAAAATCATGGGATTTATTTTGACAACATACAAATGAAAAATTCACAATGTTTCAGTCGGACGTTCCGTGCTCTCAAGCACAAGTGAGAAGCACAAACAAATGTAAATTAAGGTTATTTCATTAACTGAAACATTCAGAAACTGAAACGTCATTTCTAGTTTAGTTCGAATAAATCCTAATGTTAATTCCACATCTCATAATGTTTAACAACCGAGAGAGAGAGAGAGAGAGAGAGGGAGAGAGAGAGATAGAGAGTGAGAGAGGGGGAGAGAGATAGAGATAGAGAGAGAGGGGGAGATAGAGGGAGAGATAGAGAGAGATAGAGAGAGAGGGGGCGATAGAAGAAAAAGAGTAAATGAGACGAAATTAAAGAATACAAATCTCAAATCTGCATTCAAATTTATGAAATCAAATGATGGATAATTTTATATCCGACAGAATATGACAATTATAAAGACATTTATTAGTTGAGAACCTATATTTGCTCGGCGCCGGTGTGAGCGGCTGCTAAACGAGCGGCCTAAATCGTATCGTTTATTCCCAGTTACGATTTAGACCGCTCGTTTAGCAGTCGCTCACACCGGCACCGGGCAAATATAGTCTCTCAACTAATAAACGTATTTATAATTATCATATTCAAATTTATGGAAATTTATGGAAAAATCGAGCCCTTCGATTTTTAACTCCCATCAAGTGATGATACCAAACTTAATGGATGCACTTCATCGCATTCCAGTAATTCAGGAATTTATATTGGGAACTCTGTGAGCACTAACCTTCAATGAAAAGCTTTCCATACAAATGAGGAACTGCTTAATAGGAAGTTATTTTTAAATTCATAACATGTATATCAACGTCCGTCCCCTTCATGGAAATAACAAGCCTGATAATAAAAGAGCCCACAAAATGGCTGCTACGCGTTTCATTAATTGCCGCGTGGTCGTGATAGCAATACAGACAATGTATTAATGCTACAACAATGAGCATTGTGTAAGAATGCACCCAAACCTTGCACAATGATGCAGCAGTGTTTAAAACACCATAGTTAACGAATGTTGAGTGCATGAAAGACAAAAGACAAAATTCCTGCACAATAGTGTCTTGATTCTACATGTGTCTCACTGAATTTAAAGTTAAGACCGCAACGTGTGCAAAAACTGTTTGAACGAACGAGACTTTTAGAATCTATTTATGTGTGAAGCTATTTTAGTTGTTAATTTTCAGTACATCTGACACGAATTATTTGTCAAATAGAATTTATTCAATTATAGAGGGCATTCAATCATGAATAAAGCTTAGTATACAAAAATAAGTTAATTGTGCTCGCTACTTGGTAAAGAAAACAAGAAAATTGTTTCAACAAATAGATTAAGTAAATATTACGTAACTCAACCGATTGAATGCAGAATAATTGAGCAGACAATTTGACTGTTAATTCTTTATAAACAATAACATTTGCACC
>VCCN01005276.1:77939-89345 GCA_006491835.1 Architeuthis dux | reverse complement strand
CGCATACCCACACACACACACACACACATATACATATATGTGTATATATATATACATATTCACACTTATATTTATAACGTTAGCTATAAATATATGCATGTGTTTTAATTATATGTGTATGCACGTAAGTGGATGTTGTTTTAATCATATATATGCTCTTATACTGATGTACATATGATCAATCTTCAACATACACTCGAATACACACACGGATGCACACTAACGAGAATGCGCGTACGTGTGTGTCTTCCACATACACGCGAAAACACACACGCACGCACATTAACGTTAATGTGCGTGCGTGTGTGTGATACTTATTCATTTATGAGTATATGTACGATACTTATCCACAAAAGTAATATAGACCTTCTCTATGTGCATGTGTACATACAAATTACATAAGTATAAACCACAAAGCACAACTTTGTTGGACTAACAGTCGACACATAAAATATAAATGTTCACATATTCCTATCCTATCTTTCTACAATGTAAAATCTAGATTATACAATTGTTGCTCAGAATTACTAAAGGTTTTTCTACAACGTGTATCTCAATGTGTAACCCAAGCAGGACTATATTAGGTTAGTAAGGTCAACCTATTGAGTCCTGTGGTTCTGAGTTTCTGTTCTGATTATATATTTTTTGTTTTATTGTTATTTTTTTTATTGTTATTAAGTTCGAAAATTCATATTCAAACATTTGGTGTCCGATGTCTTTTTAAAGATTAAACTTAAACATGTTTATATGTGGAGAAGAGATTGTAATGTATTGTTACTTTAAATATTGAATTAATTTGTTATTTTTTTTTATTAATTGTTGAAATGACCGGTCGGTGAAAGACAAATGATATAAATTATTTCCTCTCAAAATATCTTTCAAAGTAACCAATAAAAGCTTTAAGACCTAAAAGATATTTTGTAGCAACAAATATTCCCCAACAACCAAACCTTGCCAAGCTAACTTTTGGAGAATTTGTTACTAAATCCCTTTTCGCATTGTTATCTCCCTTTTCTCGTCATTTTTATTGTATTTTGAGGACAATAATAAATATATATATATTAAACAGCTTTTTTATATTTATTCTTTGCCAAACGTGTTTTTGGAAATATATGATGATAATATGAATTATCTATGAATATAAGGAATAGTGTGTTTTTTTCTGTTTGTTTCTCTGCCCATAACAATGGACTTTTGCACTTAAAGATAACAATTTTGCTGATAAAGATATCACCTACCCATCATTTGAAACAATGGACTTTTGCACTTAAAGATAACAATTTTGCTGATAAAGATATCACCTACCCATCATTTGAAACAATGGACTTTTGCACTTAAGGATAACAATTTTGCTGATAAAAATATCTCCTACCCATCATTTGAATCAATGGACTCTTTCAATGAAACGAGTTCAGTATTTTCTTCTGATAGAATATAAAATATATCCATGATTTTTTTTCACGGGGAATAACTAGTTACTGTCTATAGTTTTGAGAAAGGTCATTAACATTCAAAATGTTTTTCGGACGATTGAACTCCTTGTTGTTTGTGTTGTTAAAACGACGTTTCGGCCGATCCGTTCCACGACCTTCTTTAAGTGTACTATCCGAATTGTAATGGTGGTTAACAGAAATGTATAAGCGTCGCTACCATTGGAGAGAAAGTCTATCTTTACCACCATCACGTTCGGATAGTATACCTGAAAAGGGGTCGTTGAATTGATTGGCTGAAACGTCGTTATAACAACACAAACATCAAGGAGTTCAATCTTCCGAAAAACTCTTTGAATAACTAGTTGTTTTCATAATCATCACTATAACGTAGAGACAGCAAAAAAAAAACTGGAGTTCGTTTGAAAAAAAAGTAAAATGGCGTCCTTTTTAGATAAGAGATGAGAGGTTTGCTTTTAGTCTTTTGTGCCAGTCACTCATTCACTTAGCAGCTCCACACTCTTATCGATGATAAATCAGTGTATCTCTTCAAATAGATCAGCTCGAAGGATTCTACTATCAAAATATATTAACAAGCTCCATTGAATTCGTTGGCCTACCTGTGCCCACAAAACAAGTAAAATCATTAGATCTGTCATTTATCCTTGCCTGGAATTTAAGAGAATCATCATCATCATCATCATCATCATCATCATCATCATCATCATCATCATCATCATCATCGACGACGACGACGACGACGACGACGACGACGACGACGACAGTAATTGCAGCATCAATAACAATATCTTTGTAATGTAAATCGGGCTATAGCACATTGGTTATTAGTCGGAAGAAAATGGATGCCGCCAGAAGTACCGTATTTGATAGTATATAAGACCCTGCCTTTTCTAACCAAAAATGGCTCAAAGAATAAAGGTAACCTTCGTTGTTCAGCTCCACATTGGCCAGAACTGGAGGAGGAGTTTTATAAAAAAAAAACCGGGGGATAAACGATAGTAATTCAGGGAAATGTGCCTTTTTCTTAATAATCCTTGCTGAAATAATAATCTTATATACCATCAAGTAATTCAGGGAAATGTGCCTTTTTCTTAATAATCCTTGCTGAAATAATAATCTTATATACCATCAAGTAATTCAGGGAAATGTGCCTTTTTCTTAATAATCCTTGCTGAAATAATAATCTTAAATACCATCAAATTTGCTACGATTTTAAAAAAAGTTTAAAGCGAAAGAATTATCCATAAATATGGCATGTTAAATATACTTTACGTCTGGTAAAAAAATGAAAACTAAAATACCTGAAGATGGAAAAAAAACCCTAAAAAACCTCAACCGTGCAAATAAATTAACTCACGCCCAAACATTCACCTTTTTATACAGTTCTCAGAACATTCGAATGATATTGGAATCAACAATATTCAGAAGCAATATGCATTCATCGTTCAAGCTTGCTTCATCCACGTTGATTTTTCTCTCTCTCTCTCTCGATCATATAAAAGGAATGGTGTTAATGATTAGATCAATCTTTTTTCATATCTACTAATTATGATTGACCACGAATAATGAAAAATGTTCATTTATATACGGGTTCTATTTTCTATACAAGTGTGGAGCGGGCGATGAATATCAATACATGAAAAATATCTTCAAATGTTTCATGGATTTATCTAATCTTGGATCAATAACAGAAACATTTCAAATCGCTGTTCTGACCTTCAATAATGGATTTGCCTCTGCCATAAAATATCGCCATTTTGCCAGTGGACAAATTTCTGCAGATTTCTGTTTTGTTCTTTGTATTTTTTGCTGAGTATTACATGAAATATACTCTTTTCATTTTCAAGTACTAAAAGTACTAAAGTTATCCAGGATAACATTTTATATTCATTCACAGATATTTGATATTTCAGTGACACAGTCTGGAATAGTGCATATAAGACATTTTCCTTTACGTAGATTTTCCTCATCATCAGTCCAAAAGGCATCGGGGAAAATGCAAGCTGGGTGTTTGTGACTCGTTTTGGACCGAGATTTCGCTCATTCCAAAAGGACGCTTTTTTTCATGACACCGGTGACGTCAGCTGCTACGTCACGTCATGCTGAATAATTTGAATATCAAATCAAAACAAAACAATCATCTCGGCACTTCTAACTTGTTTTGGATGCACAAAAGGTTTTTTTTAATACCTAGTATTTTTGTTTTAAGACTAGGTGTTAAAAAACCTTTCTGGGCGTATGACGGTACTATTAATTTAGACATTGGCTACTCTAAGTTCTGTAATGCATCGAATGTTTGAAAACTACTGTAAAAACGAATAGTCCTCACAAAATGCAAAGAATCAATCACACTATTATTGGTACAAAGCGTTTTCTTTTTTCTTTGACAACAACATAATTGTATCACCATTGTATAATTTCGGAAATTATAAAGGAGTGTTGTTTTCAATATCTTGTGACGGTAATTTGTAAATTTGGTTTGGTTATTGTCTCTTGAAGGAAAGATTGTCAAGAAACTTTGAATAGCTTAACTTATAGCCGTTATACAAGAATCTACGCCCCCACAAAGAACAGTCATAAAAAAGAACCATTCAAAGCGATGAAAGTGGTTGATATTCTCAAGTGGCAGTTCATCATAATACTATTTATTCTTGAGATTATTTCATTGCCTCATTTCGTTTTAGAATGGAAAATGTCCGTTGGTTGTGAATGGCGTCGCTGGCACTTTAAAATGTCACCACCATTCAGAAGATGACGTAGTTACCAAAAACATAGAATTTTCTCATTTTTAAAGGGAAATTCTATCATTCTCGCCACCGTTACTGCCATGAAATACATGAAAGAGAATCGTGATTTCGCCCATAAAGAACAAAACAAATATATCTCACCAATCAAAAGATTGCGACTCATCACATCCCATGACATTTTATTATGTAATGAATTAGAAGAATATCAACTATCATAGTATTTATTTTGCATACTCACAGAGGCCTTTTTTATGTGGGTAGGTACCAAAGAACACATGAGCCCATCTGTCTTTGCTACAAACATCAGAGAATACCCTTGATCTTATCTCTCTTATTGCAGTGAAGGAGACAGCTTCCGGGTCACCAAGCAACCTTTGTTTGTTTGTTGGTAGCCTGCCTGAAGGTAAGGGCAAACTAGAGAATATCTAGTGCCAGCATGGGCGTCCGCTGAGGGCAAAAACGGGGAATTTGACCCCCTTGGACCCAGCCTCCTCACTGAGGGCGAGTGGGCTTGAAAGTTGCAACCTTATAGCCAATAAAGGATAATGGTGCAGTACATTTGTTTTAAGTATGCCCAACCTAATGTTCCCATATAAAAAGACTATTATTATTTGCTGGGGCTCACTCCATCGTGTCATCCCAGGCTCAGACCATGTGTGCACCATCTGACATCTAGATAATACAGTGGGTCGTACACTGCTTACGCTACAAATGGCGGGTGGAATGCCTATCGTGTAACAGGGTTGCTAATAAGATATATTCCGAATCCGAATGTACCCCCCCCCCCGGAAAAGTGACAGTGGACGCCTATGACTGCCAATATTAAGTTCGTATTTATTCTAGTGGTATCGTGGATTTTATAGACTGTTCTCTTAAGGATGAGCTCTTTGCTCTTGTTCCCGATACAAGACGGTGAATTGTTTCTCTTGGTATCTCTAACCAAACTTAACTTTGCTTTACATGCAATTCGGCTTCGGGTTCTTCCGATATCCCTGTATAATCAAACTCTCCTTTGAATGTTTTCCTACGGGAAATCATTGATGCTATTAATTTGATTGTAGTGTCGCTGTTTACTCGGGTATTTCAATTCCGGGTAGATAAGCACATCACTTAATAATTTATTCGCATTGGTTGAAAAGCGCTGGGGTCAAATCGATAGAGGACCGAAATAGTTTTTTCTCTCAATATTTGTAAATGGTGAGTTTATAATATACTCGTTAAGTAATCTGTCAAGTTGAATCGATTGCATTCAATTTTACTAAGCACAAAGACCGATACTTGACAAGTTTTGAGAGGTACTTATTTGTTTCAAGGGTAAAGTTACCTCAGTAAGAACTTGCCAGTTATAATCATTTTCTATTTTGTATAACTCAGACGTAGCGATAAATAACAACGGCCTATGTAACCGAGCCATAAGAGAAGAACAATGTTGTCTGGATTGTCCATTTTGAACGTTAACATTGTGAATGTCAGCAATGCAATTGTGTTTAAGTGTAGTTCTGCTGATTTACGACTTTGCGGCCGTCTATGGATGAGATGCCAGGAAACGGGATATTTTAAGTATGTTGATAGTCGGATTTCAATTACCAAAAATCATAAGTTCAATGATGCGTCCACCATCCTTACGTCCATATTTCAATGGGATTCTAAACGAATAGTAGTAGCATTACTAATTGTGGTAGTAGTAGCAGGAGGAGGAGGAGGAGGAGAAAGAGGATGAAGAGGAGGATAGTTCATCCTAAGGTCTGGACCAAGTTTCTTATCAGCCCAACATGATACGGCTGAGAAAATTGATATTTAACATTACTAGTTGTGGTAGTATTAGCAGGAGGAGGGGGAAGAGAAGTAAGAAAAAGAGGGAGAGGAAGATGAGGATAGTTCGCCCGAAGATCTGGACCAAGTTTCATATCAAACTCCAGGACAAAGTCAGAGTTGACTTTACTTTCCTGTGTAACAAGAACAATAACAAGAACAATAACAAGAATAATCCTCACCAAAAATAGGGGAGTAAACTGACATATAAAATCAGCATTTCACTACCGAGATCTGAACTCGTGATCAGGTGATTTCTAGCATGGTGTGTTACCATCTGCGCTAAACTGACAAGTTTCACATACCTCCAAAATTTATAGTAGAATTACGCAAAGAAGTAGAAGTATTTTTTTTATTTTCTATTATTTTTCTCCTTGGATTTTCTGAACTTAAGATCATTTATTACCACGAATTAGCGAAAGTTGTTATTAAGTTACCAGTCAATCCCCATGAAAGAATTCATGGATATAGATACATTTCTATGAGATGATTTTAAAAAAAAGATGAAACTACTGAAGTCGTTTCAGTGAAAGAATTCATTGTTTCAAATGGTGGGCAGGAGATATTTTTTATCAGCAAAATTGTTACATTTAAGCGGATTCACGGATATATTTGAATTTCTAAGAGATATTTTTATCAGCAAAATTGTTACATCTAAGTGGAAGAGTCCATATTACAGAAATAGAAAAAATAGTAGTGTTTAGTAGTTGCACTACATTTATTAAAAGTAGATTTTTGCCAGGTAACTGTTTTTCAATTTGATAAATTTCTCTCACTAAACACCAAAGATACGGAGAAGCAAAAGCTCTCCAATATTTTGGGGAACGAATGCACTTTTTGAGGGACTTTAAGGCCGTGGTGAGTAAAATTGTGGAAACACTTCCAAAATGTTCAAAGTCTCTTTGTGCCAGGGGATATTTTCCCCGTACCCACCAAATGACGTTATAACTTACAGGTGCAGTTGGTCACGCTAAGAATTTCGTGTCCACCATGTTTGAATCAGGGATTTCATTTTTGAAATGTAGACCCTTTCTGTTAGTGTACAGTGACAATTTTTCGGATTGTTGAAAGTTTTGATTTTTAAGGTGCGTTCATTCACATTAAAAATTAAGCCCCAATAAGGTAAAAGTTGTCCAGAAGCTGCTGACCACAATTTCTGGCCAAGACATATAACCATTTTGAATGTAGTTGCTCAATGGGACTGTGCAGTGGCATTTTTGTTGTTGTTAGAAAAACTTTGATTTTAAGGCCCAAAATGCGCATGCGCAATGCGTATAAATCCAAAACTCAATAAAACCCATATTAATCAACTGAAATTCACAATGTTTGGTATTCTATGTATTTTGGGATGAAAAATCGATCCAGAAATATTTCAGCTAAGATTTTTGTGATTTAGGTAGTCAAATGTGTATGCGCTGTGCTAAAGATGCGCCTGCGTAGTATGTATAAATGCAAAACTCAATGAAATCAACATTAATCAACTGAAACTCACTATTCTCGGTATTCATAATTATTTTTGGATGAGGAATCTGCCTGGAACCATTTTTCACCAAAAAAAGCTGGCTGTACGCGAAGCGGGCATAGCCTGCCTTTTTTGGCAGGTACGGTAAGCAAAGGCTCTCCATCTTTGGGGAGGTGCACTTTTTGAGGGACGTCAAGGTTGTGGTGAGCAAAACTATGGGACCACTTCTAAAATCTAGGCAAATGTCCAAGGTATCTTCGTGCTAAGGGGTATTTTCCCCAAATGTACGGTCGGTCACGCTAAATATTTCATGTCCAGAGACTACAGACTTTTGAACCAGGTACTTCATTTTTGCAATGTAGACCATTTCTGCTAGTGAACAGTGGCAGTTTTTCGGATTTCTGAAGAAAGAGGGTCTACATTTCAAAAATGAAATCCCTGGCCCCAAAACTGTGGTCTGTAGCCTCTGGACAAGAATTTTTGTTTAGCGTGACCAACCGCATCTGTTAGTTATGTCGACATTTGGGGATGAAGTGGAAGTCCAGGGAAATACAAAGCCCATTATCACAAAGTTCTATCCAGTTCTCGAATGGTTTACTCTCTACGAACGACTGGGCAGTAAGTTAAAACTATGCATCTTCGGAAATAAGTGTCGAATCCATGTTCGGAAAAAGCAGGACTAACAAGCAATGTTTTATCTGAACATCGTAAAAATCTTGTTAGTACACGTATTAAATTCATTAAGCGAAATGGTAACTCAAAGGCCTAAAGATTTAGACGATGCTTCAAATACCTTACAATTCAATTGTTAAAAAAACAATTCTAATTTCCTTCCAAAACTAACAATGAGCGTTGTATTCTTAAAACCGTGATTACATTTGTTATCATTGCTACTTAAGAAGATACTCAGAAGTAGAACAAAGGACGCTAAATAGCAGACGCCTCGACAGGGAAAATTGAGAGAAAATCGATATACGGGTTGAATAGTGAATGATATCTCTCATTCAAAGTATAAGCTTGTATTTGTAAAATCTGAAATATCCGTGAGGTATAAAACGGAAACTTCCAATGTTGGCTATTTACGAATGCATTATATACAGACTTGTTCACTTGTAATACAGACGTCGTCTTTTGTTGATATCTTGAATCTCATTCAAACACAAATCGTCAGCGTGGCTGCCATCTTGCTATCAACGTTGGACTTTTCTCAAATCAATTAACAAGACATTTTATGCTCGTTTGAACTTCCAACATGGCTGCTCTTTTCTGGCTCTCAGATTGTTATCAGGAAATACACAATTACTGTTAGAAACAGTCAACCAAAACTGTCACCAAAACTGTCAAAATAGGTTTCTTTCAGTTTTCAAGTTGGTTTGCCTGGCTGGCTATGTATGTACCGGCCGTTCCAATGAAGCTAGAGAACTGAAAATCTAAACATTTACTCCTTATTATGTCTAGAAAATCTTTTGAAAATCCCCCAACCCCTACATAGGTTTTAGTATGGGGTTCAATTTACAATGTAATTTTATGCTAAATAGGTTATTATGTCTAGAAAAAAACATTTTCTTTGTTTTTTTTAAAATTCCCTCCCTAAATTTTTTTTTGGTGGAGGGTCAATTTGCAATGTAAGTTTATGCTAAATTGATCACTAGGTTGTGTCCGCTTGTTTTTTTTGAAAATTCAGACTTTTTTTTAGTGATCACTGCCCAACAGAATGCGAGAGAAGTAACTTATTAATTGACCACCGCTTTTTCCAATTTTTTAATTGATCACCTCCAATACGGCATGCTGCCAAAAGACGGTTTCTATTGAGTGACTAACCAAAGTCTTTGAATAGTGCTGAAGAATGATGAACTGATGTGAAGAGGCACTACTGACTTTGAATAAAACTAATTTTCTGCTTCATAACCTTTTGTTAAGTCTAACAACAACAACAGACGTCCATTTGTATGAGGACTGGCCTTGACTTTAAACAGCCTAATCAAAATCGTCATAAAGAGAGCGAAATAACAAAAATACCAGCATGATGCGATGGCCTGTTTAGCTGAAGAAAAAAATCAGCCATTCGCCCAAGCATAATGAAAGCAATAGCGAAAACCATTATTAAGGAATAGCTTCCATTTCAACTTGAAATATCTGACAATTGCCAGTGTATACTGTTCAAGGTGTTGTCTCAAGGGTATAAATAAAATATCTTTGTCGGATGTTCGTGGGATGTACCCCACTCTCTATTTATTTGCCTCCCCAAGGTCAGTTTAGGGTGGGGTCCTGCACGCGAACGTGCAGGCAGAGGGGGGTCCCGCGACTGATGTCATGCGAACATTGGGGAAAGATGGTCGTTAGTCACAGGATGAATCCTGTTCGACAAAGATCCCGGAACTAATCCCGGGCAGGTAGGATCAACTTCGCGGGCAGAAGAACCACCCACTAAAAAAGTATTGGGGGGGGGGGGTTAAAAAAAAGTTTTCTCTAGTCATAATAAGTATGTTGAAATTTTCAGCCCACTAGCTCCATTGATTTTTTTTGTTGATTTATTTGATTTGTTTAGCGGCATATCAACAATTGATGGGTCATTTAAGGCTGAAATCAGTTTAAAGTTCCGAAAGTCGGAGTTTTTTTGTTATTTTTTTAATAGAGTCTTGCGATTTGTGATAGAACAGGTGGCCCCTGTTTCGGGGTGGGGGTCTTACCCCTCGACAGGGGATGCAGTCGGCGCATTCTAGGCCCCAGCTGACAGAGCCGTAGCTCCATTGGTGCGGCCTGTATGCGTGATACATACATAGATACATACATACATACATAGCCAGCCATTCATCCATCCAGCCAGACCAACTTGGAAACTGAAGAAACCTATTTTGACAATTTTGTTGTCAGTTTTGGTTGACGGTTTCTGATATTACAACTAACTCTTTGGTTTGTCACTAAATCAAATATGCAAGTATAATTTCCATCATCAGTGACGGTCTATCCTGAAAGCTCAAACAAAACAAGCTATGGTTGCGAAATCGCCAATACAAATGCGTAATGCAATGAAATTGATTTGCATAATGAATCATCACAAAATCAATTCATGACAACTGGCAATAGAACTACAACGTTTGCTCAGGATCGTAAATTATTCCCCCGTTTAGATATGCTGTCTGCAAAACCTGACCGCTGAGTTGTATTTCCTATATTCTTAAAATAAGTCTAATTGGATCGTTGGGAATTAAATTAATTGATTTTTGATAATGCCATGGAAAGATTAAGAGATCGATCTTTGTATTTAAGCTAATTCTATTGTCTATTGTGATATTACAATAAAAGCATAATAATAACAGGTCTGGTTAGTCACTCAATAGAAACCGTTATGTGACCAACGTTTTTTGGCAGCATGCCGTGTTGGGGGTGATCAATTAAAAAATTGGAAAAGAGGTGATCAATGAATAAATTACTTCACTCGACTTTTGTTGGGTGGTGATAAAAAAGTCTGAATTTAAAAAAACACAAACTAAGGGATCGATTTAGCATAAACTTACATTATAAATTGAATACCCTCTAAAATCCTATTGGGTGGTGGTGGGTATTTAAAACACACAAACAAAAGTTCTTTCTAGACATAATAAGGAGTAAATGTTCAAATTGTCTTCCCTCTAACTCCATTGGTGCGGCCAGTACGCGTGATACATAGCCGGCCAGCTAGACCGACTTAAAAACTGAAGAAGATTTTTTTTATAGTTTAGAGTGAAACCTTTGTGGTAAAAAGTTTCAACATCCCTACACAAATGTTAGACTCTAAGATCTTTAGAACAAATCTGGCTGTTGCAGGGCCAGTGGAGAGTTTACTACCCTAAACTAGGTGAGGATTGTTGTTGTTGTTGTTGTTGTTGTTCTTGTCACCGTCCGACTTGGACTGGAGGTTGACAAAAAGAATGTTCTCATCCAATAACCGTGC
>VCCN01005276.1:9531-21676 GCA_006491835.1 Architeuthis dux | reverse complement strand
AATATAGCTTCTCAACTAATAAATGTCTTTATAATTATCACAGACATTAATACATACATATATAAACTTTACAGTGATGATCTGAAATTGTCATCACATTCGTACCTTGAGTTGGTCTCTGTATTGATTTAGTGCTTTGAATAAGTATGAATATATTTATATATAAGCCTATGTCCTATGACTATTATTTATGTTTCTGCCACAACACATACACTCCACACTCTCTCTCTCTCATAAATGTATGAAAATGCGTGAGTATGTATTGGTGGATGCGTATGAGTGAGGATATCAATTCTTGAAACTGTACGGAGTTGAATGCGAGATTTTTAATGGCAGTAAAAACATCTGAAATGTGTATGTATATATATGTTTCTGTGTGTACGTCATTGCCTATGTTTATGATTTATGTGTTCCAAAACCGATATCTTTCGAGGTTTTACTAATTAGCAATATTGCCACAAAGATTCGATTAGTATCGAACATCTGACATAAAAATGGAATTCTAAAAATGAACGCCAGCAGAGTTTCATATATTACAATATCATAAAAATTTAGAGATAACCAATTTCAGTGTTCGCCATGAATTATCTCAAATGGTTGGAAATTGGAGAACGGATTAAACAGTTTAAGATTCCGGTTGCCAACCGCTGGCGTCACTTCATTCAAATGCTCTTAGAAAGGTTATAAGCCTGTTATTTCATATAGAATACCACAAAATATTATGATTGTGATTATAACATTCAGTGTAATGAAAACGGTTTGGTCGAGATGATGTTGATGATCATTATCATTTATGTATGATATTTATGAACGTTCACTATTCATTTAAAAAGAACGTAAAAGTAAGCTTTGTTAGAACTAAATAAATAACCATTCCGCAATGTATTGTGGAAAAATTAGAATAAATTTAAAACATAGAGACAGACGATTAGAACGTGATTCAATTTGATACAGTCCAGTTTATACGCGGTTTAATCAAGAATCCTGTGAAATTCCTTATTTCCAAAACCAATTCGTTGGTTAATTCCTATTTGATCGTTGCGTCTTTGTCCTCAACATATTTGTTGCACACGACATTGGTTTTACTGAAGTTCATATGGAGACCTACTTTCTTGCTTTCTTCACTCGGTTCGTCTAACATTATCTGGAGTTCATGAAGGTACTCGGTAAAGAGGACGATGTCGTCAGCAAATCTTAGGTTACTTAGGTATTCGCTATATTGGCTCTCAAACTAAGAACCAGGCAACGTGCCCAATAGAGGATCATGCTTAACATCACATGGAGAGATCACAAGACAGCACAGTATATTAGAGGAAAAACAGGAGTCAGAAATATAATAGAATCCATTATAAAACTCAAATGGCAATGGGCAGGGCATGTTGCAAGAATGTGGCCGGCAGAAAATAAGATGGCGAGACAATTTAGACAGGTTCAGGAGATATTGGCGCCGAGACGCCCGCGATAGAGAGATCTAGCGAATCTTGGGCACGGTCTATGTCCAATGACGGATGTTAAAAGGATGATGATGGTGATGATGATGATGATGATGATGATGATGATTTCCTATTAGAAAGTGACCGATGGTTTGTAAGTGGGGAAAAGGACAGAAATCAGTAAGATTGTGTTATATCTGCTGTTTTCCTTGTGACCTTATGTTATATCGGCGTAATCCTGGTTGTCCGATTGTTGTGTATGCCTGTTCTCTGGTCTTCCTGTTCTCTGGTCGCCCAAGGCAACAAAGAATAGATGGCAAAATGGGGATGAAGATGGTAGCGGCAATAATAAAAATGGCGTTCAAAAAAGGTAAAAGAAAAGGAGCTATTGGATTCAAAATGGATGAAAGAAAAGAAGGAGAACAAATTCGGATAGAAGAAGGAAAGAAAGAGCAGGAATGTGATGAATAGGGAGTGAATGTAGAAGAAAGAGGGAAACGCAGTTGCTGTGACTGCCTCGTCTAACTTGTGCATTTGAAAAACTGGGTGTAACGAAAATGATATCGTAAAATGAATGGATGGGCGAGACATAGTGTATGAAAGGAAGATGGCCGCGAGAGAGAAATGTCGGCTGGTTCAGATGGGAGTGTGCGTCGGATGATTTTGGATGGAGACGTGTTTAATGGGTCACCGCTCAGTCCCGGTTTACATTTCAAGATTTGCTAGGGTCTTTCTTTTCGTTTCTTCACTTCCGTTGTTATTCTTCCCTCAGTTATCTCCCTTTTCCTTCTGTTCTTTTTTTATTTGCTTTGTATTCCCTTTCATTCTTGTTCTTTCTTTCCTCAGTTTTCTTTTGCTTTTATCTCTTTCTCTTTCTCTTTCTTCTCCTTCTTCTTCTTCTTCTTCTTCTTCTTATTACTACTACTACTACTACTACTACTACTACTACTACTACTACTACTACTACTACTGCTGCTGCTGCTGCTGCTTTACCCTGTTTTAATATCTCTCCTGTTCCTCTGTTCCTAACTCAAAGCACATTTATTTCACGTCTGGCACTGCATTCTTGTAAACGTACATGTCACAAAAGCTGTAGGCAGGGCATTCGTTTTGTATTTGTCATCTTGACCTCGACGTTGGCTCAAGTCTTTTGAAATGCTGTCAGTTGTCTTGTTTGTATAGTGAAATCTCTACCAGTGCCAAAATGTAAAACATAAGTACATTTTCTTGATCAATAACCTTCATGCAGCTACATGTATGCATTAATATCCTGCTATATTTAACATGTGGACAATGTTTCAATCTTCTGTGCCAGTATATGTCCCGTTCACCACAAAGAACCCTTGGGAAACTTTTGTTAGGAATAGCAACCATTTATTTATGATGGCGAAATATTGTTGCAACATATTCATGAATAACAGACATCCTAAATTAGAAATGATGTAGTTCAATGTAACAGTTCTAAGTTGCCCGAACCTCTTACATGAAGCATTGCAATTGTTGACGTCAAATCTTAGGTTACTTGTAATTTATAGCAGGATACTAATGCGTACATGTAGCTACATGAAGATTATTGATCAAGATAATGTACTTATTTTTACAATAAACGGCGAGAGAAGTAACTTATTCATTGATCATCCCCTTTTCAAATCTTTGAATTGATCACCCCAACACGGCATTAGTCCAGCATCATTCACGCTTGTTTTTCAGACTTTCTTTTAGTGATCACTTCCTAACAAATCTTTGAATTGATCACCCCAACACGGCATTGGTCGCGTAACGGTTTCTATTGAGTGACCTGTCGTTCTTTCATCTTAGTTTTGTTACTTTTTATCGCAACACCCCAGGTCGTTCTTACATTTATTCTACGATCGCTAGGTAAGCAGCATATGTCGGAAATAAAAAGAAGCTTCCGACATATACAATATGGCGTGGAAATAAAAATCGGAAAAGAATGAATGTAGCTATATGACTAATTTGAACGGGGTGTGCTTGTTAAGCTTTCGTGACCTAATTGGCAAGGCGCTGTCACGGTAAAACGAGCTCATGAGGGATGCGACTTCGCATCTCGTTGTATTGGCTTAATAAAATCATAATTTGGATCAATTTCTTTTAGTGATAACAATGCTGTTATCTATTGTAACGTAAATGTAAGTACAGATTTGTGACATAGAAATACATCAAATTACGAAATTTCTTTGGTTATACATTTCTAATTATTCATCATCATCATCATCATCATCAGCAGCAGCAGCAGCAGCAGCAGCCGTTATAAGTCCATTGCTGGACAAAGGCTTTTCCCATGACGACCTATCCTGTGCTAATCGTTGCCAAGTATTATCAGCAAACTTTTCTATCTCGTCCCTCCATCTTGTGTCTGGTCTTTTCCTATTTCGTTTACTGTCCCATGGGCACCAATCGGTTAATCTTTTCCCTCATCTATTGTCATCCCTTCTTGCTAGGTGGCCAGCCCATCTCCATTGTTGCTGCTTAATTAGTTGTATAATATCCTTCACCCTGCTAAGCAATTAATATTACAAACATTTCTTCCATTATATGCGTAACAATAATGTCAAAGAATTGTGAGCAAAGTTCTTTTTAGCTGCGACAAAAGTCGACAATTCTATGAATGCCCGAAAGTTTTTCGTTCTGACCAAATTTGAATAGGTCCATATCGTTCATAAAAAAGGAAGGATAGAGAGATTGTGCGAAGAAAGTGGAATTTTCTTTTTTCTTTTTACATCACACTACGTCATATAATTCTGTTTAAATCTATTCGCGGAATACAAAAAATGTGACATAAGAAGAAGCGTTCGTAATTTAAGAAGCTAAAACAATTTTTTAACATCTCATATTGTAAGCGTAGAGTTATGCCCTATGACTGGGCAATACAAATAGATACAAACTCCTTGGATACAAACGAAAATGTAGCAAGGCTTGAGAAAACAAGTCAATGTCCATTTTCAGAGAATCTTTTTTAAATCTCTTAACAGCTTTACATTATTCTTTTTTTTAGTCAATTGGAAACAAATACTTTTGTTACAGAAACAAATGTTGCCAAATGCTATCCAAAATTGTGTAAACAACGTTGCAGGTTTTGAACAGAGTCTGTTCTTTTTCTTGTTTTATTGCAGAGATTCAGAAAGAAAACATGAGCAGGTTAGCTTGGATAAAATTTCCAAAATTACAGCCACTTCATAAAAAATCTCAACCAAAAATAAATACTTGTTTAAAAAAAGTCACTTCACTAATTTGGATTATTTTATGTAGATCCACGATATACACTTTTTAAAAAATCCATTTTCATTACAGGTTGTAATACAACAACATAGGAAAAATGCCAAGGGGGTCGAATACTTTCGCCTGCAACTGTAGTTTAACACTTAAAGTAGTCCTATGGGCAAGTACACTAGACTCCACTGTGGAACTTTCCAGCTCCTTTAGGGTTATATTTGGTCTCTTTGTTGCCCCTCCGATTAATGCCCTCCTTACTGGGTCCGTGAGTTTTGGCGAGCGGTCCTCTCTTGGCAGGTTTGTTGTGATGCCATAGGCTCGAGAAAACAAGTCACTGTCCATTTTCAGTGGGTCTTTTTTTAATCTCTTAACAGCTTTACATTATTCTTTTTCTTTAATCAAATTGGAAACAAATAGTTTTATTACAGAAACAAATTCTATCAAAAATTGCATAAACAACGTCGCAGGTTTTGAACAGAGTCTGATCTTCTTTCTTGTTTTTATCTTTCAAGCACTGTTAACTCAGCTCATGTATTCTCCTTTTTTTTCTCTCGTTGCAGCCAACACTGTAGTCATAATGACCAACGATGAGGGCTCTAAGAGACTGTCCGGCCATGTGTTGTACAATGCCCAACTGCGAGCTGTGCAGTCCCAAGAAATCCTTCAGGAACTCGCCTCCAAGGGAAGACTTTTCAGCATCTGGAAAGAACTTACATCTCACCAGATTAGTCATATGCGTAAAATCCTCCTTTCATCAGTAAACATACGAGTTAGTAACACAAAATAGAATAGGCTGAGTGAAGTATACTTTCCCTCCATCTTGTTAGGGCGAACTGAAAGCGTAATCATCTCTCAACATGTTTTCACATTCACGATTTACAAGAACAACCAACGCGTTTGTATCAAGATAAACAATAATTATGAAAGGAAAGGAAAATAAATGTATTCTTTTTATAAGTACATCATAATAACAAAGATAGCGTAGCACTGAAGACACATCTTTGATGTTAGAGGGTTGTTTTCTTTGCGCAGTCATCATTGGCTGAACTATAAACGTTTGCCGAGTGGCCAGATAGATTCTGTTCTTGGCGACTTTGTCCTGCGGGCTTCGCTATAGAACATAACTTTAACGGCGAGATTCTCCTGGAACCGAAAATCAAAAGTCAAAATAAAAGCGTGAAAAAATCATTTTAAAATTCTTCACAATAAAAGTAATCGATATTAAATTTATTTTTAATTTTAATTTATTCTAATTATAAATTAAAATTAAAAATAAATTAGATATCGTTGTATTAAAAAAAAAATACTACTAGGTCTCAAATGTAAATATCAACAAGCGTTGAATATCGGTTTAAAGTCAAGTTTAAAGGTGTAAAATCAGCTTCTGTTTAACTATGGACTCCCTGGCTAGAGGACGTGAGTTCGATTCGCACTGTGGGCTTACTCTTTATTTCCGATAACGCTGGTTACTCGTTGCCGTAGGATTACGGTCCGAGTCAAAAAGTTGTGATAAAAAGCAACTAAAATTAAGATGAAGGTAAAAACTAGTCAAAAATTAATAAAAAGTAACCGAATTGAAAAAAAAAATAATACAAAACGCAAGAATACGCAAAGAAATCAGAAATAATTCCATACAATTATATTCAAATAAGCCAAACATTTCAAATAGAAAGATAGAGAAAAACGTGAAAAGAGCCGGTTCCTCAACTTCCAAGAATTATTGAGAGGTGAATACAATTTGAAATGCTCTTACGGTCAACATGAAAGATCGAAACTGTAAGAATAAAAAAAAGTAAACGACATGAAACAATCCTGTCTTGGGCTGTCTGTAGGGGAAGCCAAATTCGGTGAAGGTGTTCCTGATCCTGATTTCGCTAGAGCGGACAGTCCATTCAACTTTGTTTCATGCTATTTGGAAGCTCTCTTCACCCTGAAGGAGAGACGAAAGAGAGGAAGTAAAAATAAATGTGTGTGAGAAAGAGAGAATAAATAATGTCGAAAGAAGAGTAACTGAGTCACATACTTTACATGTGGCTCTGTTAATCATCTGATATTGAAACTCTCCGGTCAGAAGAAACAAGGAAATTGCGTCCGATAACGCTAGTCCGCCATTTTTCTTGGACCGTCGTTGGTTAAGCGCACAAAAGACAACTAGAATTGAACTTTCAATTTGTAAACACTTCTCGTAGATTCGGGCTTAAAAATCCTTTTTTTCATTTAAACTACGATCAAATTCACATTTTTTTTGGCTGAAAATTGCTTATTCATGAAAAAAAATTGCGTTTATTCTATTTCTTAAATTTATGTTTAACAAAGTAATTATATTTTCTGTGACTTTCACGGAACAATTTTAGAGAAGAAAAAAAAAAGATCTTGAAAGAACATCAAGAAACGATTTTAAATATTTTTCGTTGTTACATTTTTTTTATCATCAACATCAAGAAAATTTTATTTTTCCCCCGAAAATCATGCGAAGGAGAGTGATAAAGTTCGTTTGGTGCAAAAATACAAACAGTTTGTAAATTCCCAGACACTTTTAGATTTTTATGATAGCATTTGTCACACAGTGCAAACACTGTCGTGCATCAATTACTTACTTAGTATGTAAGCATATTAGTGTGTAAAAAGTAAATTCAATAATGAAGAAATTGTCTATACTGAATGAATATATATATATATGTGTGTGTGTGTGTGCGTCTGCGAGCGTGTGTGTATTCTATATAGACAATTGCTTCACTACTGGATTTTTATAAGTCTGTATATATATGTATGTATATATATAAGGTATATATATATATATAAGGTTGTACAGAATATACATTCACAGGCAAACGGTTATATATGTTTATAGATAAGTTCTGATCTATATACATATTTTATTATAGGTAAATGTAGTATTAAGTTATAATATTTTTAAACAAAATTTTCCTCATACAGGCGTATCATAAAGTTGGTACTTGCGCATGCGCGTATGTTCGAGCTGGTGGTGAGTGTGTATTTTCTAGCATACACACTGTTTGCATTATTTGAACATACAGGGTGGGTGAGAATTAACTCCCTATTAGAAATTATATGTAACTTTTGTAAGTATTGCTCTATTTTCGTGAAACAAATTTTATTTTGGTCCTAAGAGTGGTAGAATTTAATATATGATTTTTAATTTCAGGTATCAGTGAAAAAAGTGATCCAAAATGCGCCATTTCGGGACCGCTTTCTTCACTGATACATGGAATAAAAAAAAATCATAAATTAAATTCTACCACTCTAAGTACCAAAATAAAATTTAAAAAGTAAAGATAGTTTCACTACAATGGTCCAATAAATAATAAAGTACCAATTTCCAATAGGGAGTTTATTTTCACCCACCCTGTACTTGTCAGTCCATGTGTTTGTATCTAAGCAAACATTTTGAGGGATACCTTATCACGCTTGCCCTACCCCCAAAGTTAAGCACCGCTGATGTCCCGGAAATCGGAGAAAAGTTGAAAACTCTAAAAAAATATTCATTCAAAATTTCTTTTCAATAAAAAAATTGCATCTCCACACAAAACTTTAAAAAAAATTGAAAATGCCTATCTACATCTCACACAGAATTGTGAAGGCACAAAAATGTTTCATATTCCGTTGCAGGAATGGCAGCTGAATTGATACAACAAAAATATTGAAAACATAAGCAAATATAGGTAAAAAGAAGACATTTAGTGTAACTATATATAATGCTTATTTGATAAAAAAGATAAAAATGATTTTTAAAGTTAATAAAAAAAACGAAGATCCATGGGCTACTTACTAGTAATTCTCCTTTACTAATTTCGTTGAATATTTATTGGATTCATTTGAATTTATACGTTTACACCCCCTTCGCCACAATACGTATATTCCCTTCTTTATTAAACGATTTGGTTTCCTATTATCAAGTTATTCTTAATACAAGTTATTCTTCAAAATTGAACTAAAATCTTTTAATTTATATAATACCAACAATGACAACACGGTTGGGAGCATAGACTAAATGATAATGAAGTCGAAACGGCAAGAAAGTTAGAAATAATGAAAATACATTTTAAAAAGATTACATTGTAATAAAAATGAGAGCGAAGAAGAAATTTATAACATCAAAGGCAGTTGGGTAATATATATATATAGAGAGAGAGAGATCAGAACTTCGGTGCAGTCATCTAGGCCCGGAGCAAATCTCTCACTCCCTATGCCTACTTCAGTCAATTGAAGTCAACTTACACGGGTTACAGTACTTTCGTCTACATTACTTTAGCAAATATCAGTTTCGTCTAAATCACTTTGGTCTAAAATCACATTTGTCCCCACAATATCTCCAAAGGTTCTCAATGAATTTCAATGACATTTTGTCGAACGGTGGGCCACTGGCTAAGGATGAATTGATGACATTTTGGGATGGATCCAAGGATTTTTTTCAATTGAGAGGAAAAAAATTCCAGGATCCGTCCCAAAATTTAATTAAAAAAATATCTCTCAATCGAAAAAAAAAATCTTTGGAACGACTCCAAAATCAATTCTTCCTTGGCCCATGACCAACCATTCGACAAAAAGTCATTGAAATTCATTGAGAACTTTTGGAGATATTGTGGGGACAAAAGTGATTTTAGACCAAAGTGATTTAGACAAAACTGACATTTGCTAAAGTGATGTAGACGAAAGCGCTGTACCCCACTTACACATATATTATGAGTGTCTACAACAATCTACACAAGTTGATTAGTTTCGCTTGTTTTCTTTACGCGTAAAATGTTTAACATAGCATCAACATAAATTATAAATCCCACAAAACTGATAAACAATGCTTTTTTTATCAGCCCTTAAGGTCCGTTGTTGGACATAGGCCTTGCCCCCCAAGTAAGTCTAAGACTTAGGGGGATTATGGTCGTTACCCTGCCACGCTGGCACAATGGCATTAGTGCGAAGTCTCAGCCGGAGTTCAAACGCGGTTCGCCGACCCCCTTTCCCGTGCCGTTGACCGCTCAGCCACTCGCACGTACCATTGCTTTATCTGTATAAAAATGAATATGGCATATCGTCTTTTTGCCTTTTATCTCTCTACTAATATATTTGTTTTCATCTTTTTATTTCTCATTTTGCTTATTACCTCACCGAAATATCACCACTGACTCATGGGCTTCAAAATGTATAATTAGATCCATGCTTGTAAGTAACACATATATAAAGAAATGTATAAACAATCGTATATCGCTTTGTACAATAATTAAAGCATCGTAAATACAAATACACAGGTAACACACACATAACAAGTTTTATGCTTTATAAATAAACGCATTTTAAATTATCAATGCTAGGGTAAATTTCATAGGATTTTTGGAAGACAGAGGTAAGAGAACTGGTGCCAGAATTTCTTTGAAAAAAAAGGCGACGATGACGTCATCCTTAGGAATATTCTTGGTAATGCTGAAATGTGCCAAACGATAAATGGATAATATCAACAAAGAAAGAAATAAAGAAAGAATGAAAAGTAACCATTGTAAAAAAATAAAATAAAATGAGAGCGAAGAAGAAATTTATAACATCAAAAGCAGTTGGGACATTTAGTGAAATTATTAAATAAATATATATATATATAAATATAAATGTTAGATATGACGCAGCAGAAGAAAAAAAACAACAAACTGAAAAAAAAAACAATTGTGCATTATTTAAAAAGAATTTTGATTGTCGTTCCTTATAAATAATAACCCGGAAGCAAAACAATAAAAGTAATAAAAATAAATCCAGTTTCTTGTTTTCTTTGTTTTTCACTGAAATTGTTTTCGTTATTCTTTCACACCATTTTTTTGAAAACTTCTTCTTCAGATTTGCCTGAAATAAAAGTTATAATTTTTTGAAAAATATAAATGATTTTCAAACAAATTTGCTTTTGGGATCTTGAATTTCATCTGGTTTCTTCAATTGTGTCTCTGTGATCGCATGATAACTAAAGCTCAATGAATGGATTTTTATGAAATGCAGCCGACAAATTTAGTTTTAATAATTTTATGTGATTAGATTATAGAATATTTTACAGGTTGGGAGGTTGTTTGCTGATGATGATGTGTTTAATGATGACGACGAAGCTAATGATAATAACCATCATCACCACCACAACAAATCTGTATTCAAGAACTGTTAGAAACCATCAATCAAAACTGTCACCAAAACTATCAACATTTCTTTAGTTTTCAAGTTGGTCTGGCTGGCAGGATATGTATGTATCACGCCTACAGACCGCACCAATCGAGCTAGAGGGTTGAAAATTTCAACATTTACTCCTTATTAGGTCTGTTTCTTTTTAAATACACCCCCCAAAAAATAAGCTTTTAGTGGGGGTATATTTGTTGAAAATTTGGACTTTTTAGTGATCCAAACAAAAGAAGAAGAAAAGTAACTTATTCATTGATCACCCCTTTTTCTAATTTTGTAATTGATCATCCTCAATACGGCATGCTAATTCTGTCACGTGACGGTTTCTATTGAGTGGCTAACCAGACCAGTTTTAAATTAATTCGCTTCGCGATACTTCCATACTCACTGGAAGACATCTCAGCTATAGAAAACCTCTTTGGAACATTTAAAAGTTCGTAGATATATTATCGTGAGATATGAGAAAGAGATACTGACAGCTGCTCTGAACAGCAGAGACAATTGCTTATGTAGACATACGAGAAGTAAACATTTTGTTTAAAGAAAGAGAAGAAAATAGGAAAACATTGTGTGGTATTACCAACAAATGAACGAGATTGCTGTCTTTCACTTTCAGAATGAAGATGATTGTATGATTTCAATGGGGTACAACACTTTCGTCTACATCACTTTAGAAAATATCAGTTTTGTCTAAATCACTTTGGTTTAAAATCACTTTTGTCCCCAACAAAATCTCCAAAGGTTCTCAATGAATTTCAATGACATTTTGTCAAATGGTTGGCCATTGGCTAAAGAAGAATTGATGAAACTTTGGGGGTGGATCCAGGCATTTTTTCGATTGGGAGTTATTTTCTATAAAATTTTGGGACGGATCCTGGAAATCTTTTCCTCTAAATCGAAAAAAAAACCTACTTGGATCCACCCCAAAATGGCCCACCGTTCGACAAAATGTCAGTGAAATTCATTGAGAACCTTTGGAGATATTGTGGGAACAAAAGTGATTTTGCTAAATTTGCGAAAGTGATGTGGACGAAAGTACCGTAACCCGATTTCAATAATATATATTTTGATAAGTTTAAGTTTGTTCAATCAATCTTTGTATAAAGAGTTACTTCTTTGAATGACAAATTAGGTGTTTCTCGACAAAAAAGGCACGAGGGCGCGGTAGTTAGCAGGCTGGTCTCGCAGATCAATTCGTGAGTGCAGTCAGTTCATTCCGCGCTGGGTGCCCAACTATTGTAGCCTTGTACCAGACAAAGCTTTGTGAACAACTATACGAATGCATGTTTCAATTGGCACATTGATCACAA
>VCCN01005273.1:34682-55335 GCA_006491835.1 Architeuthis dux | reverse complement strand
ATATGTATATATATCTAGAGGCTACTTTCAGTTGTAGTTTTGATCCTAGACAAAAAGAGACACAGCATGTTTCAAGAATTGTTATTTGGATGAAACAACAGAAGGGAATCAACAAAGATGAATCTTTTTTCTTTTGTTTTTGCTTACCATTTGATTGCTATTTCTGTTTTACTGTAAAAACAGATGTGAAAGGAAAAGATTTCTCCTGATGCTTTTCAACAAAAGGTGGGTGAATGTTGCACATAAGGAACTAACCTGGAATGGCATTTCTATGACATTAACTGTTAAACATTTTTGATAGTGGAGGATCTATATTTGTTTAGCTCCATTTTGTAGTTTTATTTTCTTTCTAAATTTAGCTTAGAAGTGAATGATTATTAGCTTTTTTTGCACTTCTTCCTTTCCCTTTCCGATTAGATGGCAAAAAGTAAAGTTCTTGAGTGATGTGGTAAGTCATATTTTATATATACAAAAAAGCATCAGCACAAAAATTCATTTTTTATCATTCAAATGCAAAAGCATCCACTTTGTTTTTTAAAATGCTAGTCTACCATATTTGTATAGGGGAGTGTAGAGGTATACAATTATTTTTCTTTTGAAAATCATTTCATTGAGTTATTTTTCATAATCTTTTCTTCACTACTGAATTTCCTATTTTAAAATTTATTTTTATATTGTTAGAATAGAAGCTGTGGTATTATGGTGGTTGTTATGAGAACAGCATTCATATTAATATTACATTGTGTTGTGTGACTCGATTAATGAATGTAACTACTTGCTAAGTTAGTTTAAGTAGCATAATGACCAGTATTTCTTTTAAGTCTTGACCATGTGCCAATAAAAAGTAGCATTGACTTAGTCAGTGCCTAGAGTATGTACTATTGGCATTAAAAGAAATCCTAACCTTTGTGTTATATCTTGGTAATGGAGTTAAACATTGTTAAGGTTACTTCATATCTAAAAGTTCAAAGATCAAACTAATCTTGCACATTTGGAGTATTTTTCTGCTGTCATGAAGAAGTTAGTGGATTTTAAAAATTATTTTGAGTTTGATTCTGTCTTTCTGGTTTGTAGCCATATTTTTTATTAAATATTTAGAGAATTTACAATAAAGATGAACCTAACTATTTTTTGTTGAATCATTACTAATATAGCGATTTGGGTGTTCGCTAAATAAGGTTACCCTAATGGAAGGTAAGTGTCCTGAAAAAGACTGGATGAATTAAGATCCCAGTAGTCACATTTGTTGATGCTTGAGAATGGACAGAAAGAATCCGCAGCCATTAATGAGAAGTTGGTGTCGCACATGGAGAATCACATGACACGAATGGAGCATGCTGATTGGCTGGCAGGTCCAGGGAGTTGCTGAAGAAGAAAGTTGGACCGCCATGTTTGTTTGGTGGGGAATATAAAGGGAGAACAAAGAGATACAGTTTGTATGAATAATATGAGGACAAAGGCATGAACATTACAGTTAATAAAAACATAAAATGAAAAGAGGTACATATATTTAGATAAAAAAGGTAAATCTTGTAGAGAGTTCTTAAGAGAGATCGTATGAGTAGAGAGTAAATATAACAAAAGAAATGTAGCAAGAATGACCAAAGAATTTAAGCAACAAAGACAGCATTTTAAGTAATGCCGATATTAAAAGGAGGAAGAGATTTACATGTGTGACTATATGCCAGGAGTGATGAGGCAAGGTTTTTATGTACCTAAAAAGGTTTAGGCATAGGCGGTTTGGACTGCTGGCATGGTGACCAGACAGAGCCCAAATAAGCCAAGACAAGAGAGTTGTTTACACAGTGTTTTTATAATAGTGCTGATGTCACCGAAAAAGGGGAAACTATATCTAGTTTTGTATTTCATATGGTCCAGGCTGGTTTGATTGTGTTGATAAAACCAGCCCGATGTTCAGATCCCTATTCTCATATTTACAACTACTTTTATTAAAGTGGCCACTACAAATGGGGGAGAAATGGGGATAGGAAGAGTGTAATGCACCAATCTTCCATGTGAGGAGGGCCTACTTGCCTGTTTGAAAATCAATTCAAGAGTTGTTCGGACTATTGTACTCATTTTTTGTTGTTATCACAATGTTTTTGCTGATCCATTCTACAATCTTCTTCAGATGTACAAAGGAAAGTGACAGGTCTCTCTTCTACAGAAAAGAAATGGTGACTAATATACCAACCAGCTCGGCTCATTCCTAGCAATGTCAGCCACAATCTATAAGGAAAGTGGCAGATTGTACACCTGAAGAAGACTGGGGAATGGATTGGGGGAAACACTGTGCTAACAACAAAAGCAACATAAAGAATGATATCAATAGTCCAAACAACACTTGGAATGATGACTCTTCTCAAATTTATAGATGATATCTTTAAAATCAGGATTAAGAATCCTGGCTTTTACCTGGGCTTGAACAACAACCACTGGCACTGGGGAAAAACTTTGCCAATCACTCATGCAAATGCTATCAAGAATGTTGCGGTTCTTCGGAAAGTCCCAAAGGACATTTTCAACACACTTCTTCATGATAACTCCAGACAGGATTGAGGTCAGGTGAGTTTCCTGGCCACCTCCCAAATGCATCTCTTCTGAAAAAAATCAAGCTTTTGCAGACTGTGTGCAGCTCTGAATGCAGCATATACAATGCATTTCTTCACCAATGAATCAACCATCAAACTCCACACAAAGAGGCAAAGATTTAATATTTATGTTTGTCCACAACTTGTGTTGAAAATATCAGGAGACAATATGCATGATTATTAATACTGTTAGATTCAAGAGTAGTATGCACTCTTCTTTTGGAGCAAAACATCCAGCTGCAATAAAAGTCAGTTTTATTATAAGGCACCCTTTATGCAATCATTTTGTATGCAAAAATAAAAACATAACTTCTATTAATTCTAAGGTTAATTCAAAAAGTTTGTTCGGTTTATTAAGTAAAAATAAGAGACAATTTTTTTTATTTGTGACATTAACTTTATCAAACAATATATTTCCCTTTTTGTTCCACTATCTTCTGCCACCTTTAAGACAATTTTATAATTCCGTCCTCCTAGAACATTTATCTTTATCAGCAAAACTCTGCAATAGGTACTGTAGAGGTTTGCATAGCTGTACCTAGACAAAAGCTTTACACACAGAAAGAAAGTTACTAGTCTGAAGGAGTTCACTTAACTACTAAGTAAGTATCGCCTGTCAGATACACTCTATAACTGTATTTATAGTAGCAGCAGAGAATTGTAATTTTTCATTCATAGAATTCTCTAATAAAAGGAATAAATGGTAATCCAAGGGTGTAATATCAGGTGAATATGGTGGATGATTGAAAACTTCCCAGTCAAACTGTAACAATTATTGCCTGGTCATGAAAAAAAATGCTGTCTAGCGTTATCCTGATGGAATATTATGCCCTTTCTCTGAACTAATTTCTGATGCTTTTCATTGAATATTGTTTTCAGTTGGTCTAATTGGGAGCAGTACTTGTTTGAATCAATCTCTTGGTTCTCCAGAAGGAGCTCATAGTAGAGGACACCCTTTCAGTCCCACCATATATGCAGCATCACCTTCTTTTGACAAAGACTGGCCTTTGGTTCTTAGTGGTGGTTCTTGCATTCCATGTTGTTGTAAATAATCCACTTTTCATTGCCCGTCATAATTGGTTTCAAAAACAGAACATTTACTATATGTTTAAGTAGTGAATTGTACACAGAAATATGGTCAAGTAGGTTTTTTTGCTTAACTTATGTGGAAGCCACACATCAAAGCAATTAACATAACCAAGCTGATGCAAATGATTTTCAATGCTTGATTTGGATATCTTGAGTATCTTGGCTATTTCCAAATTAATTTCAATGAAACTTTGTGGAAGGGTGGGCAATAGGCTACAAAAGAAATGAGGAAATTTTGGCACGGATCCATGCACAATTATCTCCCCGGCGTCATAGCTATCAGTCCACACAGGTGTTTCATTTTTAAAACAAAGACTTATCACATTTGATTTGTAAATAGCTCAAAATGATTTGCTGATTCTTTTGTAAACTTTACTCAGCATGTAATTTCCTTTCCAAAGATATACAACATGCCCATATTTGAGGAAAAATATTTTTTCTGACTTGGGCACCACGGCAAAAATCTGCCATTATGAAAAATAATCCTAAAAGATTTTTTCTACTTTTTACTACTTTCTACAATTTGTCATGTTCAGGAAACCCCCCTGATTAACACGGTTAATATGTCTTCAAAAGTGCAGCCTTAATCAAAACTGTGTTAATCAAACTAAAAAAACAATGGGAAATCCCGAACTTCAAATTTAAAAGAAATTAAAAAGGATAATATATTCAATTATAATTTTTAGCTGAATTATGTTGCATTGGTAATTATATCTGATTGGAAGCTTAATATTTATTTACCATGATTACAGAATGTTCTTATTATATCTTAAAAAGAATCCAAACTTTAGGACTTTGGTTTGTAAAATTGTTCGTTTAGATAAACACGTATATAAGTATGAAAATAAAAATATATAAAATATATTATATTTATATATAAAAATCTGGGTGATTTGCAACATTTTGATAATAGTGTGTGGTCTGTGTTCACATTCACTGCAATAATAATCATCTGATTTCTATTTATTTATCTATGTATCTATCTATATCTTAATTAATCACTGCTACCCACAACACTAGTTTATTGTTGGGTTCAGGTTATTTGTGTGTTCTGACATTTATATGTATATATCTATGTATCTAGACATCACCCGACCCTAACCGTTCGTAGTAGAAACTTTAAACTTTGCACACACACTCCCATCAATGTTTTTTGAAAGTTTTCCCCCTAAGTAGGTTTTTAGAGGGGGATTCAATATGCAATGTAAGTATGCTAAATTGGTCACTAGTTTGTGTCTGCTTGTTTTTTGAAAATTCAGACCTTTTTTAGTGATCACAGCCCAACAAAAGGCGATAGAAGTAACTTATTTATCAATCACCCCTTTTTCCAACTTTTTAATTGATCACCCCCAAAACAGCATATATGGGTGGCAGTGATTCAAAATTTCCTTTGGAATGCTAGTTTTATAACGGTTCATTGTAGCCAGAAGTATTGAATTAAAGTACCCCTAAAATGTGGGAACTTAAAGAATGCATTAGACACCAGACTGCTATAAACGTAGCCATTTTCATTTCTGACATGAAAAATAAATTTAATTCAATAGTGTTTTATTATGTCAAATATACCTTCAATTAACAACAATTCTGGGCCATTTATAACTACTTTTCAGCTTGAGCAATGCCAGGCATGCTGCTAGTAAATCAATATTTCATAATTGATATCTTTTTGCAACATAGAATTAGTAAGCATTTTATACCCATCCCTTGAAAAGAATCTAATTTGTATTGTACTCTTCGTTTGTAATAAAAAAATCATAAACTTAGTTTCTATCCGATGTAGAAAAAATTCAACAAGTTTACTTCAAATTTATTTAATTTGAAGAAAAAAAATCATCTTGATAATAATTAATCATTTTTCGTATTTGCCCTGATAGAAAGGCAAATACTTGTGGTGCAGTTTTTGTTTGTTTACAGAAATTTTGCATTTAAAAATAAAATATTAAAGTTTGGTGTGTAAGCTGGTTTGAACCATAAACCTTTCATCTCAAAGATTTATGGTTAGTTGGGCCCAAATAGGATTGGCCGAGTAGCTTCCCTTAGACAAGGAGTTGTCCTTAGCTTTAGTATTAATGTCAGCCGTCTGGCGTCGCCATACCACGCATGCGCCAAACTAGTTTACACAGGCAATGTGGCGGCAGTCGACATTTTGCACAGCTTCTGGCTGTTAGTTCTGCTGCTACCACCACTTCTTCTTAGTTGCCGACGCCGCCATTAACAGCTAAGACTAATACGACTAGTAGTACAAATCTCTTACTAGCAGTTGACTACCAGCACTGTCGCCAGTAGATGGTCATATAGACAGACTCTCATTACAATGGAACTGACAGATGAAGGAAAGTATCAGGTTGTTGTGACCAACAATGGAGAGAGTTTTACCTAGAACGTCGCCCTATACATACTACTACTATTAAGAAGTACCTGTGCCATATATATGATAGTGATTTCCCCAATTTGTGTTATTGTTACTACTGCTACTCTATACACTGTTTGAGCCACTCCCAACACTACATATTATTAATAATTTCGTACTTTAGGTACCTACATAAGTGGTTTCTCTATCTGCATCTACTTTACTCCATTTCTTTTCTTGGCAAATACCAACAACGTCCTATCACTGCGCTAGTATCCAGTTATTTTCATGTTGTTTTAGCTTTGATCCACATTTGGTTAGAAGAAATACACAAAAGCGTTATAAAGTTAGTACACATGACCAGTGAGTGTTCGTCTGGTGAAATGACACCATCACTTGACATCGTACACACACAGCCATACACCTGTATCTTTTGAGGGAATTTGATATCCTATCATATCAAAGTTCAGTTCTTCTAGCATTATCTTTGAAAAACTCGATCAGTCTGCTTAAAAAGAAAACCTTACCCACTACTATCCCAACCATAACTACAGGAGCTACACAATCTTTACCACCAGATCATAGATTATTTTAGGGTGTAAAGATTTTGGTTTTCTTGCATGCAACAGTCATTCCATTATTGCTTCTTTGGGTGAGCCTCCCGATTCGTCTTGGAAGAATTTGAGAAGGTAGACAGGTGGCCATTAATTTTACTCAGTCAAGTCTTGATGTTCAGGCAATTTACAGAAGCAAGATTACTTTTAACTGGAGAAACCAGAAAAACAACTTCCATTAAACAAAGGAAAAGTTTAAAAAAAATAACAAAAAGGGGAACCATAACGTCGGCCCCAAAGGTGGTGGAGGAGGCGGGTTAACATCACTTCCTCCATCATTCTTCTTGGGGGTATAATTTAAATTGAAAGTTTCCTTGCCGGAGGGAGGCTCCGTCCTTATATATGTGTCGTAGCTGGCCAGCGCCGACTAACTTCCTTCAACATGGCGACGGAAGTGAAGAAGGATGTTCTGGCAACTGCTGCTAGCTCTGCCCTCGGGTCCACCCCCGTAGTGTCCACCAGCCCCAGTGGTCCTGCTTCCAGTGTAAGGGTCACTGCTGGTTCCACCACTGCACCCGAGGTAGGTACTACAGGAGGAGGAAGCAGTAGCAAGTCAAACCATAACACATCTTCCCAGTATCAACAACAACCAGCAGCAGCGGCCTCTCAACCACAACAACAAAATCAAGGATTAACACACACCAGTAGTACCAGTTCCAAGGCAACATCCCAGTCAGGTGTTAGTAGTGGGCCACCCACTACCACCTCAATCAACAACCCGCAGCCAACTTCTACCAACGTCGGTGCAGGCGCCGGTAAGGCTCTTAAAATAACTTCTGTAGTAAAAAGTATCGTAACATCTTTAAACAGCTGTCTTTTGGCTGATAATGTTTGTGATTCCATAAATCATTTGGCTTGTCTTATGTTAACTCCATTTCTTTCTGTCTAGAATCGGCATGCTCTGCGTGTTGAGCTACACGACTGTTTGTACTGTCTGTCCAAAGTGTCCAGCAATGATGGCCTTTTTGTACCGTACATTCAAACAGTTGATAATCAACTTGTTAATGAACATGCCACGTGGTTTGTTCAATAGTGTGTTGTTACCCATTCTTGTTGAACATTGAGATAAATTCAATATTTATTTTCTTTGATCACATTTTATCGGCATGTGATCAACTAAAAAAAAGTAATAAAAAAAAGTAAAAGCTACTCGTGAGCAAATCAAAACACTACTTTAGGAATGTTAGTTCATTACAATCTCTATTGAATGAATTGAAATCCCTGTAATTATCTTAACATATAAGAAAGGTTAACTATCATTTAATTGTGAGAAAAGCTGCGACATGAAAATACGAATATATTAATTAAAGACACTGCCACTACTACTTGCTCAAAAATATAGCAACCATTTGCTTCTTGCTATATTTCAGGACATAATTTAAACATGACTACTTTTTCTTTTGCATGTCAGAAATTATGATTTTTGTGTCTTTAATTATCAGTAACCGACTCATTAAATCCCGTGTAACTAATAGTTAATGTTAACTACTACTCTTTAGTTTGAGACTACTAAGTACACCGCCCTCCATTAACTCAAATCAGCCCACCATTATTATAAAAGGCGAGTTATCTCCCGTAGTTGTGCTGCTCTACTTTACGTAGACACAGTTACTGTTTCTTTAAATTAAAAAATGCAATGAATTTTCTCGGCTATTGATCTATGGATAATATCTATTTCTCTGTTACATTTGTTATGTAAGTAATTGTTTAGTCACTATTTAATGTTTGTCAGTATCCATGTAGTATTGGCTCTTGTGGTCACCTGATGCGGATTAAGACCCTGCCCCTTCCTCGCTCTGCTTACCACCTGGTATGTAATAATCCTCTTCTTACCATTCTTTTCTTCACTCTTTTCTTCACTATTTCGTATATCTGTGTAACGTAATTATATGTCCTCTCTCGCCATTAATCTGCTACTGTCCCGCATATTTTTTTCTCTCGTTACTTATCTACAAAAGTGATCAGACAACAATCTTTGTTTCTTTTCTAATTAGGAAAAAATCTTTTTTGGAATGAGGAGGAAAGCCAACCACACTTCAATTTTTGAGCCAGACAAGCCATTATTGTCCTTGCTACACTTTATGTAGTTTTCTTGTCTCGTAACTTTTACTGATAAATGAGATTTATAAAATGGCATTTGTATCGGTCATGCATAAATAAACTGATCGTTCTTGTCCAGGGGCGATTGATTAGTTAGCTGTATTTTGTTATCGTTCATCGATGGAAATGTCGCCATCACACATTACAACATCATGGCCTTGCAAAAATGCAGTATAGTACAATATTGGACCTTTCGCCTTATCACTAGATTCTTCTTATCACTGTTCTGTGTATTTCTAACGATCTTTCTTCATTTTTAATGTCTGCAGAATGGTTTTGAAAATGTATTCCAAAATAGTTTTAAACCTTGCAACGTTTATCTTCAGTTTTAAATTTTACATGGAGAAATAATAGCCTCATCAATTAATTATTAATAATTACTATGAGATATCCATCCTTCGGTATCCTCTTGTTTTGTTTTTTTTCACTAACATTGTCATTCTTATTTCTCTGTTCATTAAAGGGGGAGGGGAATCTGATTATTGCAAGTCTAGTGCTATATGCAGTTATGCAACTCCCTAGAGCACTTAACATGAATATGCTAATTTGTTGATTTGAATTAGTATAGCAAGTTGTTTTTCAGTTATTAGATGACAGAATGTGGTATTAGTGGCAGTTGTATTAAGTAATACTGATCATTTTTAAAAAAAATCAGCTGTTATTATGAGTGCAGATCTTTCCTATAATGAATCCATACTTGGGTCTTCAAACTTGCTTCTCCCAAGGGTCAGCATACTTACTTAAAAAAAACTGCCAGTAGAATTTTAATACATGCTCTGAACAAACAAAAAAAGTTATACTGATTTTGTATGTCTCATTCGATTCGTGTATAGATTTATTAGTGTGGAAGATGTTTTGTTTAATATCCTGCTCATATTTATACAGGTGTCACATCCTTATTTTAAAATAGAATAAAAACTGGTTAATGTTCTAAGTTAATTTTGTTTAATTAAGATATCTTAAGGATGATATCAATATTTCACTAAAGCTTATTCTTCATCTTAATTTCTAGGAAAGATTTAATTGGCCTCCATTTTGTATGTGATCCTTCACTTTTATTTTTGTAACATTTGCATTTACTTTTTTTCCATTCATAACTGTGGCTATTAAAATTGATATTCTTATAATTTGGTTGTTTTATTATAGGAAAAAGATCTGTTAAGTTCCTATTCTTGGAGGCACAGCTTTGGAAAAGCATTTCATTTTACACTTGCTTATGGTTCAGCCCATGCTACTTGACTGTGGCAGATAATTACCAAACTGGTTTGAAAATAATTTATTTTTAGTTTTGGTTATCAGATTAGCAGTAATCATTAGTAAAGTATTGATGTAATAAGGATTAAAGTAATATGTTATGAAGGTCTGGGAAAAGTTGCTTGCTTCAAACAGACCAAATTCTTGGCAGATCCTTGCATGTGCCTCAATCACACTGGATCAAGACTATGGCAGGAGTGTGTAATTAAATATTATACACAAAATAGAAAATCAGTAATTATAATCAAACAAATAGAAACATTTGTCCTATGTCTTTTACTGTAAACAATGGATCCTTCTTTTTTGTTTTTATTGTCTTAACTGTGTAGGTGAATGATAGTTTATAATTTATTTTATTATTCAAAATTTTTAAACCGAGGTCATTCCTTATCGCTATCTTGTATTCTGATATTACTGTCTTGGAAAAATTATTGGTAAATAAAAACTTTTTTTTTTTTTGTATCATACACAGTATAATATGGGTATACATATTGCTCTGTCTTACTCCTGATTGAATAATGTTCCCTGCTTTGACTTTCTTTGTACATTGCAGTTTGATTTAAGATAATTGAAGATTACTTTTTATTTTTGTTGAATCATTGAAGCATAATCATACTTTTCAAATCATATTGAAATAAATCGCATTAGATTTTTAAAATATGAAAATGATTCTTAATTATACAAAGTTGCTCATAGGTATACATCTCTTTTGATATTTATGACTTGATTATCATATTTTTAGAATGTATTCACTTTAATTAAATCTATCTTTTCTGAATACAGATAACTTTCTGGTGATCAAATCTGATTTTTCATGGTCAGATGTCAAAATATTCTTTGAAAAAAATCATTTCTGCTGTTAGCACTTCTTCCTACTCCTGTTGATGAATAATTGAAAAAATATTCTTCTGTTGACCGTAATAACTGATGAAAGTACATGTATTTAAAGGGTCAGTACATTGATTTATTAATGCAATATAAAGCTTTTATATTCTTGCAATGAGCTGCTGCTGCTGGTCCAAATTTATTTTGTTTAGTTAGATCTCTTGAAACAAAGATGGATATTAATATATGATATATTATTAAATACAGAATAATTTTTAATTATTTGTTTACGTAAATCTTTTTAAAAAGCACACTATTTTCAGTATTTAAAGCAGTTTCAATATTTTACTAGTAAAATTATTTGTATCTTCCATATCTTCCATTAATTAGATTGAAAACAATTTAACCCTTGCCAAAGTATTACATAAAACCAGTACATATCTATAAACGTATGCACTTGTTACCCAAAATTGTTGAAACAATTCATGGATTATTAATGATAATGTAATATTTAACATTGCTGGTCATAAAAAAATAAGTTTTATTTAAAAAGGTTTTAGCATAAAAATTCATATTTTGGTCATTAAACAGCTTTATGTAATGAAATTATTGTGAAATAACCTTTCAGCAAGAGAATGCTTTATTTTGACGCGAGTCGATTCCATGTATCTACTAAGGGTTAGAAGATTGTATGATCTTTGCATGTGAAGCAGTTTTTACCTTTTCTCATTTGGCTGCTGTATGATTAGTTTACTTGCAAGCCAGTTTAACAAATTTTCTTTTTTTTTTTTTTTTTTTTTTTTTTTTTTTTTTTTTTTTTTAAATAGTGCTTAGGATTGAGTTCCACTAACTCAGCATTAAAGATTTTAGGTTTAAGATTACTTTATGTATACTTTCTTTGGAATCCGAAAAACTGATTTTGAGCTTATATTTTAACTAGTCTAATACTAATGAAGTCTACAATACTCCTGTGTATTAATAACCAAGATTTATTGAAGAGAAGGTGTTCATTCTTACATCATCTATGGTCTATCCTATTAATACCAAGGAAATTGCTTTATCAATTTAATATAAGAAATTAAACATTTGACCTTGTGACCTTCAGTTTTGTTGACAACTTGGTTCTGCTTTAGTTATTAAGAGATTACCAAAAGGTATTTGATCTTATATTACCTACTTTCAGTTTATCATAATGAATGAAATTATAGGTTTGTTACAACTAAATTCCACTTTGTATAGATTTATATTTTATTAATCAATTCAATAGCTGATATGACAAATCATTTAAGTAATGCAAACCAACTTGAGGTGATTTCAGATTTCTTTTTTCTCTCTCTTAAAAGCAGAGATAGATCATCTCTCCCAGCTGATCAGATTATTTTCATTGTAATATCCCTAGTACTTAATGTATTGACATTTGAAAAATGACTGATTTTTATCTTTTTTTAGTACCATATATTTCAAATCTTGACTTGAGGATTATTGTTTTTACTCCAATCATAATATAGGAATAATTGCAGACACATTACTTTCTTTTTGTAAGATTGCTCTTTTGAAGACAGTAAAGATGTTTTTATATAGATATATGATGTATATACCATCTTTATATTCAGGTTTGATTTAATATGGTGATGATGAGTTACTTAGGTGCCCCGAAGGTAGATGTGTTTAAACATAAAGATTAGTTTTGAATAATTTTTCATTGTAATTATCTTCTTTTGGTCATAGAAAAGCAGCATGCAAAATTTTTTAAAAATCTGGTATGTTGGTGCAAAGGTTTTACAATTTTATTGCTACACAATTTGTTGCATAATTCTATGATAATATTGTGCAAACACAATTTGAAGTTTGTATATGTCTGTTATTAATGATTACATAGTTGTTGGCATTATGTCACCCTTCATTCTGTTATACCAACAGTAAGTCTCCATTGGATGAAATGCTCAAATTGGTTGGTAGCTGTTGGATAGCTATGACAGTTACCACTAACAGAGCAACTCTGCATATGGAATCACCTAGGTTATGCGTGTTGCTGTTAGTGGGTTGGTCTGATCAGCATATGGTTGTCTTTTACAGGAAGATAAACTCAAGTCTAGATTTGAGGAATTTTATAATACAATACATTGGCCATGGAGAACCTATGATACAACATTGGCAACAATGATTCAGACTTACACAAACAAATTATAGAGAAATTGAAGTTGATAAGTCTTATGAAATTAATGTTCTAGGAGATGCAGATGCTATAGTGAACTCTATAAAATGATGTAACATTTGATGCATGGTTCAGATGCTACAAACACCTTTTTTAAAAATGAATGCAGAAACTGGTATGAAAACCAGAAAGTCAGGCTGCTATTAAGAAAATTAAATGTTGCAGAACATGAAATATTTTGCAAAGCCTAATGATTGCAATATGGCAGCTGTGATACTGTGCCTAACCTGAATGTTTGAAGAATAATGTTCCACACAAGATACCAGTGTCTGCAGCTTGTAAAGAGTCCCAGTGATGACTTCATCACTCAAGCAAGTGCTTTGAACATTTGAAACTAAAAGGCTTAATGGGGGATCAATTTACAAGCCTTATTTTTGTTTTGGGACTTCAATTATGAGAAACTGATATTCATACTAGGATATTGTCAAAAATTGAGCAAGATCCAAAAATAACTTTGAAATCAGCGACCAAGGAATATCAGAGGTTAATGAATTTAAAGCATGACATGCCAGAATTGAAGAACCTAATAATCATTTAGTTATAAATATGATCAAAAAGGAACTATGGAAAATGGCACAAGTCCAGTCTAGTCAAAAAGTGTACAAAAATTTCAAATCTCAAATAACATGCTGGAAATGAGTGGCATTTCATAAAATATTGCCCTTTTAAAAATCGTGTGTGTTACAAATCTGGTATTAAGGTCACAGACTCATTGTAAAACAAATGTATTTCTATAACATTCAGAATAAGTCATTACTCCAGTAATATTTAATCCAAACGACTAATTTTTCTTGAAGAAAATTTAAGGTATTCATCAGCAACATTTTAGTAATGCTACCATTGGACATTATATCTGATGACACTTGGAGAATGATTGGTTCCCCTCCAATTCAAGAAAATTCTCATGTAGCTAAATGTACTTCAGGACCAGAACTAAAAATTATAGGTGTAGTTAATCGTATAGTTTTATTTTGTGGATAGACTATAACTCGTGTTGCTTATATTGAAGATAATGATTTAGATATTTTGGGTGTTGACTAGTTTGAAAAACTTGCCCTATGGAATTGATTCAATTTGCAATTCAGTAAAATTATTTTCACCTGAACCCATCTCTAGGGACATGACCGTATCTATCTTTATAATGACAGTGACTTTTTGTTTCTGTCTGTAATAATGGACTCTTCCACTTGAAGGTAACAATTTGGTTGTCTGAAATCTTGGTTGCCAAAGAGCTGGATTACATTGTTCACCAATATGTATTGTAATGGCCAGAGATGTCAATATTCACCCAATTGTTACTGATGAAGATGGTGAGAATTAATGACTTTTCTCAAGTTTTCACTGTGGAATGCTTCTTAAATCCTGATCTAATGCATTTTATCATATTGCCTATTTTCTCAACTGTATGTGTATAACAAAATCATCATGTCTTTTTCTGTCTGAAATTCTAAAAAGATGGGGATTCTCCTTGTGGCTGTATTTGGTTTTGCAGACGAATGTTGCCCCAATTTAATGGGTCGAAATCGATTGCCCATCCATTGAAACACAGGAATTTACTCCCAAATCAACTTTCTATCTGTTCTGATTGCAAAGTTATGGCTTTCTTTGCTATTTTGCCCATATATGGCAGCCATTTTGAATTTGTGACCCTATCCTGCAGGGCGGATTTTTATCAATTTTCCAACCTCTAAAATATAGCAATAGATCCCAAAACCTTATTCATATCAGGTCTGGTTGCCATTTTATGACTTTCAATATTTTGTTTAAATATGGAGGCCATCTTAGTTTTCTTGAAGCTCAATTGCGATTGCAGGGAATTTTTAGTATAATGTTTCTGGTGTCATTAACATTAAAATTCTAACAAGTTGATTTTTACACGATAGTTGCAATAGCAATAGCAACTATCGTGCAAAAATCAACTTGTTAGAATTTTAATGTTTGGACTTAATTCCCCTGGAATAATTATATGGCATGCACTGTGATAATCAAATCTCAAGCTCTACTGGGACTTTAGGGGATTTTTAGTATGTTATTCTATACACCTTGACAAAAAATTCAGCTTGTTAGAATTAAAAAAGGACCCTTTGTCTCCATTACCAATGCTTGAAAAGGTGTTTAAGTTGAATGAGGGTCAGTTTTTTTGTCTTTTTTTTCAAATTGTCCTTTTAGATGCCTATCTTCAAGTAGAAATTGAAGAATACTGTAAATCCTTGCTAACAATAAATACACATTAAGGATTATATCAATACATTAAATTGCCTTTTGATATTAAATGTGCACAATCTTCTAACAAATTATGAATACAATGTTGGCAGATTTTCCATTTGCTGTCATCTACATGGATGTCATAATTATTGTAAGTAAAAGTATCAAAGAACATAAGTTGCTAGATGAAATATTTATTTAAATATGTAAGTTTGGAAAATGTTCATTTTTCATGGCAGGTATTAATTAGTTATAGATAGTAATGGCTGGATCGAGAGCAAATGTTATATAAGATGTGCCAGCATACACAGATATTTCAAGATTAGTCTTTTAGGCTCATAAATTATAATCAGTTTATGCCAAAAATGGATGAGTAGTGTGAGCTCACTTAATCTCTTATTAAAGAAAGCAAAATGGCATTTGTCAGTTGTCAAAAATCGTTTAAATGAATTAAGAAATTACTTATATCTGATTTATTTGATCTTAACCTCGAAATAATTGAATGCTTTCAATTATGGTATTGGTACTGTTATACTCTATAAAATCAAGAATGGACAACAAAAAGAAATAGCATCTGCTTATTGTTATTAATGCTAACTGAATGAAACTATACTCAGATTGAAAAAGAAGATTTAGCAATTATTTTTGCTATAAAAAGTTCTATAAAATGATACATAGCTCTTCAAACTGACCATAAACTATAAGGAGCAAATATTTGGCTCAAAAGATGGCCTTCCATTCACATAGCTACTACAATGTTGAGCAACCAATTTAATTGGTTATGTTTTCAATGAAATTTTGTGGAAGGGTTGGTCATGTGCATGCGGAAAAAGTTATTACATTTTGGGGTGGATCCAGGAATTTGTTTTTGATTGAGAGATATTTTTATTCTGCAAGAAAATAAGTTGAAAACGAATAATTAATAAAAAGGGTAGACTTAAATTTTTAGGGAAGTAGCTCAATATTTGTACACTTAGAATTCTCTCCCTTGTGTTTTAAACTTTTTTATTTTCATCCAGTTTTTAGTGTACAGCGTTAGCAGGCATATGTGCCCTCGGAGTGCTTTCTAGTTTTAAATTGAAATACCTACATTCTTCTAAAACCTACAGATAAATAGTTCTTTCACCTATCAAACTTGAATCAGCAATTGAAAAAAATGTGTGTAATGTTATCTGGGTACTACCAATCACAGCTAAAAATCTGAGTACTACCAATCACAGCTGAAAGGGAGCAATTAATTCAAAAAGTTATGCATTGTCTGACAAATGGGTGGAAAGAAGAAGAAAAATAACAGGTTTTCATCAGTTGTATTTCAGAAGAGAATCTCCCTCAGTTTTTAATGTCTATTCACTATTTTCATAGTATGTAATTCCAAAGTATTTACAAATGGCAGTGTTAAAACAATTTTCAGCAGGACACCCTGGCATATATAGAATGCTATGTCTATTGGCTATATGTGGAGAAAGATAGAGATGAAATTGAACATTGTCACAAATATGCTTTGGCTGCAAAAGCACCCACCTCCTGAACAGAAATACAATCTTGGCACTTTGTGATTAAGGATTCACATTGATTATGCTGAACCCAAGTAATTATTATCCAGTTGTCATAGATTCTTACTCCTAATGGCCAGAGATCTTTATTTGCCAAAAGTCAACCACATTTAACACTATACTTTTCCTTAGACTGTTGTTTTCCAAGTTAAGCACTGCTACATACAGCATAATAAGGAATACCATAGTGAGGTAAGGAACTACTATTTGAATATTATAAACAACATTGACATTACTTAGTCAATGATACATGTAATCCCATATATATTGTTAGTGCTGGGTATATGGGAGGAAGATTACATTATTATTATCAAGCTCTGTGTGTACTTAAATTGTGTCTAAAGGGTAACCAAGTCCAGAAACATCACACTGCATCAATGTATACTACTGCCACAGTAATACCATCAGAATCACGACACTGTCGCTCATCAAACTGCTTGTCTGTCTCGTCATTTGACTACCTGGGTTCAAAGTAAGGTTTTGGATCATCCTGCAGCTTCTGGTTACTGCAGGTCTGTAACTTGTGCATGTCAGTCCATTTGACAGGCATGTGCATCTTGTATGAACACACACTTGCCTGTTAGCAGTTCCAAGACTACATCTGGTGCAGGCAGGGAGCACATCCAGTAAATGGCCAGCTTGCCATCATTGTCTGTCCATCCATATTCAGTAGGGCTTTGCACCACATGGTTAGTTTGCAGACAGCACTTACAGAAGATTGCTACCTGATAGTTGGCTCATTGAACCTGCATGAAGAGAACGCCTCTACATGGTGGCAGCTGGCTGGACTCTACCTGTCCCTTTTTCATGCAGAAAAGATGGTGGCGCTGTTCGTTCATCTCACCAGTGCTTCTATTAGAAACATACATATGACGGGTGAACTGCTCAATTTTCTGGAACAGCTTATCCCAGTTGACTAAAAGTCTCTTGGCAGGAAGTGTCCTTTCTCCCCATCTTCAGGGCATTCAGCTTCCCTTGACTGGCGAATGCACTGACAGTGTCACAGCCTGTGAAGGCGTGTAAGACAATTAGGCTGTCACTGATGCTGTTTCCAAGTGAGCTTGCCAGTTTGCTAATGTCAACAAACTGTATATGGTTCTGTCCCACACTTCTGGTAGATGGGACAAGTGATGCAGGTGGGTGTCAGCTTCTTCATGTGTGGGGTGCAACAGTGCTACTTCTTCATACTCATCTTCTGTCAACTTTTAACAGGTGTCCTTACAGCTCATGTAAAACACCTTGCCATGCAGCAACTCTCTGTATTTGTGGAGTTTCCACTAATCAATCAGAAACTTGATGAGACTTGTCTTGTGGGAGGGACTGCACAGGAATTTCCTCATTGCTGGATGTGGTTTCCTCCTGCAAGGTTCTTGTACTGGAGAGTGGTGTCTGCACCCTGGTTCAATCGTTCAGCATCTTTGATCGAAGTCTGGTGTAGACATCTAAAACATCAATCTTCTGACTGTGCCCCGACGCTGCCACCTGGGAAAAGATTTTGTTGTTGCCATTCATTTCGTGGACCAGGCTAATCCCATCAATGATGCAAGTGGATGCGGTTGGGATGTCTTCTGCAGGAGACACATTCTTTTTCAAGCTCTGGCAATTGCAGCCTTATTTATTTTTTTGTAGGGACCCATCAGCATTTGCCAGTGCCCATGAGTGACTTTGTATCTTTTGATCCTTGGACGCTGTAGATCTGGATGGGACAGTTGAACTGCCTTGACCTATCGTGTTTCTCAGCTGTCTGAGGTACATGTTTCTATATTTGGCCGTTAGGTAATATTTGATCTCTTATTTTTTTTTCACTTTTTAAATTCAAAATGACTGAAGGACGTGTTCATTTACCAGAAAAAAGAAATGCTGTACCTAAACACGGTAGGCTGCTGCACCTACATCTATTATCCCATTGCAACAAGGTTTTGTTTACCTAAACTGGAAATTACATTCAGGGAGTTGAAACACTAACCCTAATCTCAAACTTACCTACTAACACTAAAAAATGCTGTTCTAAGGAATCTTGTCTGCTTCTTTGACTTTAAATTTGCCATCAGCAGCTGCCACTTGCTGCTGGGCGGTGGCCATTTAGAAACGAGAAAGGTAACAATAGCCTTGGAATTCTTTATTCTGATAACACTTTTGCAAATAGTGTTTTTTTTACCTGACTTCATAATATTATATTGGTACACCGATATAACATGATTCGGGATATTGTAAAAATCAAAGACACATTAACTGTATTGGTATAGTCCCCCCCCCTGGATATAACACGGTTTGTGATAGATATATATATCTCAGATTTTGCTCTAACTTTGCTCAGATGTCCTGTAAAATTTTAGCTCAATATCTTTACTTGTTCAGTCACTATGGATCCAAGAACAAGGACTACTTTGGTCAAACTCAAAGCGACGACAAACAAAAGAATTTTTTTCCATTTTCAACTAGCAACCATTCCACAACAGGAACTTCTACTGCCCTGAAAATTTGTTTTCAGGGTCACCTTTATATGTAGATTTTGAAAATGTTATCTACCTAGCTCTAAAAAGCATCATTTTCTCAGAAAATGATGTCAAAGTGGGCTCCAAATTTCATTGATATTTCCGAGAAGTCATTTTGAAGTAATCATTACTCAGAACCTAGCCAACTTTGTGATGTCAATGCACTACAAAATGTTAGAATCTGGATTTTTCTAGCTTTTCTAGATCCTGAGATATAAGGTCTCAAAAATGGCCCGAATTAAAAAACGACAAAAATGCACCATTTTTAAAGGCAAAAATGTACATGTGGAACAATCTGCACAATTTTCTACCAAGAACCACTGAAAAGAGCAATGTTTAAAATACTTGGGGCTAGATTTCCAAGTTGGTATCTTGATTCTTTCATGTTCTAATCAGTGGTTGAAATGGGCAGGTATATGCAGGGATACAGTATGTATGTTCAATGTCTATTAATGGAGATTTTAACATATACCTAGCCCCAAAATTCCAACCATACTTTATACCTAGTTCCCAAAACCCATTTTAATCACTGGTCCTATAGAGCATTTTGTTTAATGACATTGCAAATTTGGAATTTCATTTATTTGCACAGTTCTTTTTTATCTTTAATTAGTAGTAAGAATAAGAGGCGAACTTGGTAGGCAATATATGTTTAAACATGAACTTTACTGTGGCAAGATGGAATCCCCACCCCCTTCTTTCTCAGGTTAGATTTTATAAAATACATTTTGTTTGGTGTTGGGTTGAATAGCAAATTTAGGAAGGAATATTTTTTTAGTCATGTTTTAGAGTTGCTGCAAAGTAAAAAAAAGCTGGGTGAACATCCTCTAAGTGTGGTGATTTCATAATTTTTGCTGTGTGTTGTTTACAGCTTTCAAAATTGCCTTACTAGAATAATTATGGTACTTGGACGATTCTTTGAAAATAGATTAATTTTGTACTCCAGGTCGTTGGTCTATTTTGAAAATGTTATTTAATTTTTGTCATTGCAGCCCTCTAATGTAGGCTTGAGTCAATTTAAGAATTTTAATATCATATCAATATTTCAAAAGAATTTATGGATGCTATATGAAAAATTGTAAGATTTTTGTGTTTAGATATTTTATTTTGTTTTGCAAAACTTAATTCAACTAATTAATAAGTTCAATAAATATTGTACACATCTGACAGAAAAAAACAGGGTTAGTGTCAAGTACTGGGTGCCTGTACTGGTTAGTCTCAAAAGCCACAACATCCAAGTTAAATCCTCATTGGATGCTTGAAAATAACACCTAAAACAGGTGTTATTTTGTTATTCAAATTTAAAAAAATATAGTTTCATTGTAGTCCATGGACCAGCAGGGGCTACCGTGCACCCCCCCC
>VCCN01005273.1:16393-27178 GCA_006491835.1 Architeuthis dux | reverse complement strand
GAAAGATGAAGCAAAAAGACAAATGTGATGTTAACTGATCAGCGTTGGAAAGGAGACTGACCGTCCCTTCACTTCGTTTTATTTTACGCCGATTTGACCGGCGCATGACCGGGAACTCCCTTCCATCTTATGGGTTGTTAGTCTTTGGTCTGCTGGAATCCACAACGGCCCGTGTGGACCCGTATTCATATATGTTGGGTCGGTCCGGCATGTCATCGTGGTCCTGCTCGGTATAGAGTGTGTCTCTGTTGATGAAGCTCACACGTCTGCGAGCTCGGTAGCCCTTGCTTCGCCGAACACTTGTTTCAGAGTGGAGTCGTCTCTCAAGGCTCTGCGTCTGACCCGCGTGGAACAACAGACTTGTAGAATTTGCGCCAGAATTTCACATTCTATGTGTTTGAAATAGCACGTGTCGGCCAAATTCCGAAGTCATGTGTGATACCCGTCTAGGTCTTCCGAAGCAGTCTGGATCGCTTGTCTGAATTTGAAAATCTTGTAGCACGTCTTTTTCCATGGGGTAAGATATGCTGTCAGCATATGTTTCAGTTTTTCGTAGTCCGCTGGTATTTGTACCCCCATCTACCACATGTGTTGCTCCGAGTCCTTTCTCTTCATCTGTGAGGCTATCGACGATCTCAAAAATTCTGTCGCCAACGTAGTGGAGAAACATGGCCCGTTTTCTTTTTTTGTTTTCTATGTACATGGTGCACAGTAGATTTTCAAAATTTTCGATCCATTTTCGCCATCTGATGCCGGTTGTACTTTCTGTTGTGTATCTGAAATGATGGAAACGGAGGCAGGAAATTATCCATCGTGTGTTGAGGTGATTATTCCTTTGTGTTTTAAAGACAAAAATGTAGCATCTCCCAGCTTGTGGGAATCTCACTGAAAAGGAAGATGAAGCAAAAGGAAAAAGGACAAAGACAAATGTGATGTTAACCGATCACCGTCGGAAAGGAGACTGATCGTCCCTTCACTTTGTATGATTCACTTGATTTTTCTCTGGTTTGCCAGGCGCATGACCGGGAACTCCCTTCCGTCTTATGGGTTGTGGCAAGGGAGGTAACTCGAGGTATTTGCTCCCTTGTGTTGCCCAGGCTGACATCACAATGACTTCAGTTAACTGTTCTATATATGCAAGTTCATCCATTTAACAAGCAATCTCAGATGGAAAAAACAACTCTGGAGACTTTTACAAAGAGAAGCACCTCATTAATGTGCAACAAAAAGCTGTGCAGAAATATAAAAGTTAAGGATTGTGATTCTCAAAAAAAAAAAAGTCATATTAACTCTTAACGTCCTAAAACTCACAAGGCCGCATCAGACATGCATGCCCCAAAATCCTGATCCGCCTGAAAACGCACAAAATGATACCTTTGTTTAAAAATGATGTTAACATTTTTTACAGCTTTCTCGTGTTTATCTAGTTATTTCCCTTTACATTTTCTTTCCTTTTTGAAGCACATGCAGTCATTTTTTTTACCCCCAATATTTCTTTTCAACGATTGTTTTCCTTAGAAATGAGGGCTGGCCACTTAATCAACAATGATTTATTAAATAAATTAATGTCTGATAGGGCTGACGGGCTCAGATGACAACCCAAGTGATTTATCTATTTCTTCAAGTTACTTAATTGGACTTTGAACCAAATTCCTGCATACCTGTGTGAATTTCTTCAAAAACTAAGCTGCATGAAGGTTATTGAAAAACATGTTTTGTGTTTTTATGACCATGTCTGTAACTAATTGCATCTAAAAAAATTTTTTTTTTACTTCACCTGTTTTAAAAAATTATTATATAATTAATCGGCAACCATGAGTGCGCAACATTATTTTTAGCAAAAATGACTACATCACATTAAAAAAACAGTCTTTCCTATATACTAATACTGCTAATTTTCACAACAATCTGTCTACAAGAAAAAAACACTATAAACATTTGAATAAACAAACCATTTCTAGCCATTTTCTGCTCAATCATTACTGGACTGTAAGAGTTAATTTTAAAACTAACACAACTGAGGGAAACCTTGTTGCCATCTCTTAACTTATTCCTGTCTATGCACAAATATGCATTCAAGTACTATAAAGAATATATAGGGTGTTTGAGGATTTGAGTATGACTGACCTAATGTCTGTGACCTCTATTTTGTTTAATAATACTTGTAAATATACATCTGTTCGTGCCCCTATGACTCGGTATAATGACATCTTGAATTTCCAAGATATGAAATCAGAGTTTGGTTTAAGGCTATCATTTTCTCAAATTCGCAGTAACCACCTGTTTCTTTTAATTTTGAATACAGAATTTTCACTAAAATTCAGTTGGAATTGTTTTGGCAGCTTTTGTGTTTCATGGTAAGGTGGATTAACTATCATTTTCAGTATTGGTGTATAAAATTGAATATATTACTTCTGATTGTTGTCACTGCCCAATATTAATATCTTGTTGGAGAAATTTTAGTATAAGAATTGATTAAATTCTGAAACTAACTGGTCTGGTTAATAAAACCATGTTTTAGCATCATGCAGTGTTGAGAGTAATCAATTCTTTCACCTTTTGTTGGGCAGTGATCACTAAAAGAAAAGGTCTCAATTTTCAAAAACAAGCATGAATGCTGCCTGACACAAACTAAGGGACCAATTTAGCATAAACTTACATTGTGTCTTATGTCTAGAAAAAAACGTTTTTATTTGAAAATTTCCCTTCCCAATAAGTTTTAGTGGGATGTTCAATCCCACTAAAACTTATTGGGGAAGGAGAATTTTCAAATGAAAACTCTTTTTTTCTAGACATAAGGAATAAATGTTTAAATTTCCAGCCCACTAGCTTGGTGCAGCCTGTACACATGACACATACATACAGAGCCAGCATCACTCAAAAACTGAAGAAACCTATGTTGACAGTTTTGGTTGGCGGGTTCTAATTCTAGACTATTGTTATTAACTGGTGGATCCAGCAAAAAAGAAAAAAAGTCATCCCAGTGCTCCATCACTTGATCAGTTCCCTTTCCATGTTCAATAGTACAGTTTCTTATTCAATTACCAAGGAGCTTTCTTATTGAGCATGATCTCTTATTGCTTGAACTATCATTCACGGATCCTGAGATTATTTTGAAAAAATAAATAAAACGGTCACACTATGTACTCCAATGAGTTTTTACAGGTAGATCTTATACATCTGCTGCCTGTTTCCCCTTGTTATTCTGAACATTTTGATACCTCATTTGTCTCTCTACTCCTATTAGTCCACTAATTATGATTATGTATTCATTTGCGGACTCACAGCAAATTGAACACTTGCAAAAAATGGCCTTTTCAACACCCTATAAAACTGAAAAGCCATCATTTTTTTAATATGTAGACATTGTGTGTTTGCTTAAATTTTCTACAAAACTGAAGAACATCTATTTTTCTACTAGGTGATATTGGTTCCAAAGACATACATCAAAAGAGGTGTCAGCAATCATTTATTTATAGACCCTTTTTTTTCGATCACAGTAAAAAAACGTCACTGTGTTATTTGAGCGCTGTAAACACATTAAATTGAAAATTCGCTGTAAAATTCCTATTAAGACAAACGATGACAAATAAAACACCAACAAATTCAGAATTGGACATTCTTTATTATGGCATGCATAACAGTTTTGTATTTAGTCAACATTATGGAGAATGAACACTTGAGAAACAGGGAAAAATTAATGTTACTGTGACATTTTCACCCCCAAAACCGACTGTTTGGTCTACCTAGTCACACTGTACAAAAGTCCCATTTCAGTGTGCCAAGCTGTAGTGTGTGTAACATTAAGATGGTTGTTGAACACTTTTTGATGCTGTTCTTTTTTTTTTTTTTTTTTTTTTTTTTTTTTTTGTATTTCTTAGTATAGACTAGTGTATATATGTGGTGTCTCTGCAAGAATAGTCCGTTCCATTTCTCATAGGCATGGTATTTATCACAACAGGATATTGTAATTACAAGGCTGAGCACTCCTTGAAAAGATTATTTAAGCTTGTGTCTGAATATACTTTTAGTATCAGAATTTCTTGAGCCAAGGTGTTGAATCATACTTTTATCCACTTAGCTCCACAAACTGAAATGAGCTCATGGCCTCCGCATGTATACACTGTATTTCCCAGCATCGAAGATGCTATTTTTTTTTCTAGAAATAAATCTGAACAATTTATCCTGCATCCTACAAGCTGGTTACTTTTTTCATAGGCCCAGTGGCATAGCTAGAGATTTGGGGGGCCCAGGCTTGGCTCCTTGAGAGGCCCCCTTCCAACATGAAAAAGGAAAATATGCAATAAATAGACATGCATTATCATTTAAATTCTGAAATTAAGCCAAAGGCTGAATTATTATTTATGCAATTCATGTATGTACAAATATATCCTTGTCATTGTATAATGTCAGTAGAAATAACATACCAGATGTTGGTGTGGGACAGGGGGCCTACTTGGCCCATGTTCAGCCCTACTGAATTTCTTCAAACATTGACTGAATTTTGAATTTAAAATTGTCAATGGATGTGACGGCAACCACCTTTTTATTCAATCCATTCCAAGAGTCCACAACACGTTGGCTGAAAAAATGTTGTCTTAAGTTCAATTTACACTATTTTTTCTGTATTTTATATTCATCTCCCCTAGTTCCATTTTTATTAAAATGAAAGAATTTTTCATGTTTCATATCCATGCAGCCCTTATGCAGTAAAAGCTTTTGGATAAATCTCTAAACTCAGAAATGCATGTTAATAATGTTGTCTCCTACTGTTATAAATTAATCAGATGTCCATAGTATTAGAAACTTACTTTCCAACAATGAAAGTAAGCAACTGGTTTACTCTATTATTACCAGTAGATTAGACTATTGTAATTCACTTTTCTTTGGCTTGAATAAATCGCAAATTAACAAACTACAAAAAGTTCAAAATGCTGCTGCTTGGTTAGTTTTGAAATGTAGGAAATGCAAGTCAATTTGGGCCGGCATTATCATCCTTCATTGGCTTAGAATTGAAGAAAGAATAGTGTTTGAAGTTTTAATTACAACATTCAAATGTTTGCATGATATGTGCCCCTATGAACTCTGTGCTCTTATTAACAATCAATATTTAGAGAGTTTGACTTTAGAACTCATTGGCACAGGAGTTTCAGCTATATAGCACCCAGACTTTAGAATCAATTACCCATTGACATCCATAACATTAAGATATTAACAAGTTTTAAATAAAAAAATAAAAACTTTCTTGCTTCATGACTTTCATACTTATATGAACTTGGTAAATAGATACTCCTGCCCTGTGTTATGTAAATAGCTTTATTAACCAGTTAACAACTTGCGTTGATACTCTTCTTTAACTTTCCTCCCTAAGAGACAAATTTCACTCCCTTTGTCTAACAAAGTGCCTTGTTCACTGAAACTAATATAACAGCCTGTTGCTGACCAAAAAAATACAATGGGCAGTAAATAAATTGCTATATCTCTTAATATTAAATGTACACTTACTAAATTTTCAGTGATTATTCCCAATGTATCACTTCTAAGTCCGGTGAAATAAAACCAGCAAAAAGTTAATTGCAAAAACATTGGCATTGTCATGGAAAATAATTTTTGTTGTTTATTTTCAATAATATTTAATAAATTATCTATAAACTGCTTAGCGGTATTAGGTAATTGTGTAGCTGGTCCATGAATGTCTGTAAACTCCTCAATGTTTACATTCAGCAAACAATCACTCCATGGAACATTTCTTTTTTTTTTTTTCTAGTTCATCTTTTTTACCAATTTTTATCATTTAAGAAAAAAATTATTTTGTTTATTTTCAATAATAATAAATTATCTATAAACTGCTTAGTGGTATCAGGTAATTTTGTAGCTGGTACAGGAATGTCCGTAAAATCATCAATGTTTACATTCTGCAAGCGAGTGATCTCCATTGTTTAAAAGATTGTAATTTTCGATCTCAGTCACTCGAATCTTCAGCAAAATCATTCTATCAACATCTATGATGTTGATAGAATCCCATTGTAAAATATTTCTTTGAGCAGTTTGTACAGTTTCATGCGAAAAATCCCTCAAATTCCAAATCAATAAAGTCACTAGAATCCATTTTAGAATACCACGTGTAGCGGTAGATTTTAAATTTCCGTTTTTTTTTTTTCATTTAACATTAATAGATAAAAGACAGAACCAGCTTAAAGGTGTCCCCATATGGATTCGTAAACTTCATTTTGATTGGTTGAGATTCTAAGTGGATCCCCTAGAGACCACTAATATGACTAATCAGAACCGATTTAACAAATGCTACATATCACTAATGTAGATGGTCTCAGGGAAGAACCACTTTTTTTTTTTTTATCACGCCTTGAGGCGTTTTCAGGGCGGAATGAGTTAACAGATCTTATTTTACTGCAATGATTACACAGGTTTTCAAGTTCTTTTGTCCAGTGGGGGCTGGAGTATAGAAAAGGCTCTTTATATAAACGTATGTATATATTATTATTTATTATTAATTGATTACAAATTGAAGAAATTTTATATTTTAGTCATATTAAATGAATCTTTTCATAAAATTCTGTTTTTATTCAGTTTTCTGGACAAGTGGGCGATAATTTCGGCAAAAATGTTGGATCCACGACAACTGCCGTATATCGCAAACCACACTATAACGAAACACACTATATCGAGTGATACTATTAAACTTTTTGAGGTACTGGGAAAGATAGGTTACTATTCCATTCCAGCCAATTTCACCTAGGGTCCATCCCGAAGGTCCTCAAATTTTTTGTATCCATGTGAGAAGTAAATCCTGAAAATTGCAGCACAATAGCATTAATTGTTCTTATTTTATGGCCATTTAAAGTTCTAGGGAATTTCTGAAAATCTCCACTTTTTTTCCAATATGCCTTTGAAAATGTGTCAACTCTACAATTATGTCATTGGCAAACAGCCTCTTGTATTTCCAGAACAGCTTTCTTAATTCAGGGGATTACAGTACAGAAAAAACCTATGGGTGCACATAGTTGACATATCAGCATATTAAAGCAAATAAGTTTCAAAGTCTTTGAAATTGTCGCACATGGAAATCCGGACCCTTGCAATTGAGTGACTTTCACAATTTCTGAATTTAGTTCATTTTTAGGGGGCCCAAATCAAAGATTAGGATAGATATAAAAATTTTATTTTTAAAAATCTAGACTCACCTCCAGATGTACTTTAAGAATATATATAGTTTTCTATGGTTTTGACGTTTCTGTGATGAGTTATCCCCATAAAGTTATCCAAAAATCGAAAAATATTCAATATTTTTGATTTTCTTGTATTTTTAAGCGCCCCATTAAGAATGAAAGACACTTCTAATCAAATGTTTTTTTGCGGTGTTTGGTTGACTACTCCAAGCCTACTATCAGTGGAGTAGATGGGGGGGGGGGGGTACTTTATACATACAGTCATGGACCCTAGGTGAAATTGGCTGGAATGACCCATTGCTATTCTTCATAAGCCTACTTCAATATCAAGGTTTTGAAATCTGGTTGTCCATTGTCATATTTTAATTTGTTACTTCTTTCTCCATAGTGTATTTAAGATCTTATAGCGTTTACATCTTCCAGCAGTACTTGCACATCTTTCAGGCAAGAGCAGAGTATTATATCTCAGCCAAATGGTTGGTCTTAATGGCATCATTCTTGAGGCCATTTCTTCAAATTATTCTAAGTATATTACTGTGGAGATAGTGGCGATGATTCATAATTTCCCTTGGAATGCTAGTTTTGGATTAAGTTTATAATTATTTGAAAAAAGAGCTAATTTTCCATTTAATTTATTAAAAACCTGCATTTTTAAATTGTTGTTGGACACTTTTAAATATCAATCTTTATTATTATTGGATGAAGTATTATAACAGTTAACACACCACTTTTTATTAAATTTGACTAGTTTTTTACCTTCATCCTAAGTTTAGTTATTTTTATACAACTTATTAATTCGGTCTCTGACAATGAGGGTGTGAGTTCGATTCTCACCAAAGGCTTACTCTTTATTTCCGATTGCGCTGTTATTAGTTGCCCAAAGTGGCCCAAATGAATAAGTTGTATAAAACAACTAAAATTAGGATGAAGGTAAAAACTAGTCAAATTTAATAAAGAGTGGTGTACTTTTAAATATCTTTGGTATTTTGTCTTTGAATGAATTTTAAGCCAGAGACGTGATCCATATTTTTTTATATCTTAGCAACGTGCAGGACTTGGTTATTTTATTTTTTATAAATAAAATAGACATTACATATTCATTTTATTTGGACTTTTTTTTTTATTGAGTTACTAAAAAAAAAATTCAATCAATTTGCAGAAAGTTTCAGCTGTTAGATGGAACAAAAATCTGGTCCTCAAAAAAAAACCTACTTAATTTATGCTATAGGGAACCAAAAATGGATGCTTTTCTTGTAGATTAGACCAGTGTGTATCTTTTGTTTTGGGTAAGAATTATATATATTCATTTTTTTTTTTTTTTTTTTTTTTTTTTTTTTTTAAACAGTTCTTTCCTTCTATCATGATCATTATTAGAACATTTTCATTTTTCACTAGTTTCATCATTGCCCTCAAATGATAGCTTCTGGCTTGTGACAAACATCTAGACTCCCCACTTACATGATACCTTTTAGCCAAGGATACTTCTTCAACCCTTTATGCTACTCATGATTTTCCTGTTGTAGAGTAATGTTTAATTCCTATGCTTTTCCCCCCTCTCTTCAAGAGTCAACTGGAATTCAAACACACATTGTAGACTTGATACTCAGAACTTCACAAGCAGACTATTATGAAATGAGAGAATTTTCAAGGACACTATGCCCCCACAACATGAAATCAGCTAATTATAGTTCTTTACCAGGTGATCTACTCTCAGAAGCTTGGTGCTAGGTACATTATTTACAACTCTATTCTATCAAACCAATGGGTATCTATGTGGGCTATATTTTTTTTTCAATAAAAGCAACTTTAAATTAAAATTTTGAATAATCTACCACGGAAATAAATTATCAATATAATACCTCTGGTGCAAAAGAAATTGATAAATGGAGTTGTTTATCTGTTAAAATCTAACATCAAGAAACACATTTTCATTAGACTTATCTTATATAGGCTTTGAGACATTTTATGAGGATAGAATGTAAGTAGAAAAATACTTTGAATTATATGAATCATTGTTTTCCTCTTTGTTTTATTTCTACTCAAAAGCAGTACCAGTGAATTATTATTACGACTTTTAATAAGTGACTTTCTTCTGTGGATTTAGTGCTTGATGTTTCTTAAACAATGTAAACAAGTATATAGCTTCCTGTTGAATTCTAAATTTTATGTTGTTCATCTCTTGTGAAAAACTTTCTTACTACGATGGTTTGGTCAAGTAATTCTCAAGTTCCTATATATCAAACAGCTATGAATCTCTGGAAATACTGAGTATGACTGATCATGCCCCCTGTGGAGGGGGGTGGCGGAGCCGCGGACACAAGGCCTAGCTACCTCTTGAACAGCTGGCCTGTGTCTCTGGCTCTCTCTGGGTTTTCACCACTATTTATTGGTATACAAATTTTTAATGTCTTTTCTTGATGATAAACTATCAGCAAATTCTTAGGCAGGATCATCCAACATTGTTTTATCGTAAATTCTTGTACAAGCTTTCCATAATCAGGATTCAGTCTGAAATGTCATCTTTGCTTGTCATTTTAACAAAACAAAACCCCCATTTTAATAACGTTCCTTACTTTTCAATTTTAGCTAAATAAAACAATTAATTTTGTTTACCATTTGTCAATATAGTCCTTATCCTAATTTCTGACCTAACAATCACATTTTATATACACTGCACTGTTTTATATATGCATTACAAAATTTTCAATTTAATTAATTTTAGATTGATTAATTAGAAATTAATTTTCTTTTTTTTTCTGTTATCTACTATTTGTTTGTTTATTTATTTTATAAGCCATTCGAAGGGCTAACTTCGCTACAGTACTGTGCTCTGTCCGTCAGTCTTGTAAGGTCACTGACAAGTTTCCCATTCACAATGGTGATCTTGTCGTCTAAGGTCATGGACATCTCATCGTGGTTGAACTCTGTTGTGAATTTGACAGTTGGGTGCAGCTTGTTGATATCAAGAAATGGGGGTTGTGTTGTATAGTGGGTTGAATGTCCTGGACTTGGATAGAAAGGAAGGACTTGAAAAACTGGTTGTAAAAATGAGATTTTTATTTCATAGCATACACCTTTGTTGGCTGGAGAATGAAGTGAGAGATAAGGAGAACCATCAGTCTGTCCCCAACAGGGACAGTGGTCTCGTGCCTCTCAGCCTGACTTAGTTGATCTGCTTCTCTGCTGAGTTTTCTGTCTGGGTCTCTGAAGCTTCTGTCTCTTCTCTCTGAAGCTTCTGTCTCTTCTCTCTGAAGCTTCTGTCTCTTCTCTCTGAAGCTTCTGTCTCTTCTCTCTGAAGCTTCTGTCTCTTCTCTCTGAAGCTTCTGTCTCTTCTCTCTGAAGCTTCTGTCTCTTCTCTCTGAAGCTTCTGTCTCTTCTCTCTGAAGCTTCTGTCTCTTCTCTGAGCTTTATAAGGTTCGAACCTCCATCTAGAGTTCTTGTTTGTGAGTATTTTTGTGAATAGTTATGTTAGGTAGTAGTGTAATCGGGTGGTAGTTGCTATGGTCGTGCTTATCTCCTTTCTTATGGAGTAGGATTACTATTCCTAGACATATTCCATATATATGTATATATGATGGGTATGGTTAGACAATGTGGA
>VCCN01005269.1:1658749-1669410 GCA_006491835.1 Architeuthis dux | reverse complement strand
CCAGTAATAAACCAGTGTTGTGGGTAGCGGTGATTAATAAGCACCCTTACTAGCAAATATATTAAAAACATATGTCGATAAGTAATGAGATGTTTTTTAGATAAACATTCCATAATAAATAGTATATAAACATTGGCGTCCGCTGGGAGGGAGGGCAAACGGGGCACCCCCATTGGGCCAGGCCTTCTCGCCTAGGGTGACGCGGTTTGAAAGTTGGAACTTTATAGTCAATAAAGGATAATGGTGCTGTACAATTGTTTTATGTAACCCCAACTTAATGTACCCATATAAAAAGATGGTATTATTCTTCGTTGGTAACAGGATTGCCACTAAGATATAGTCCCAATATATCCTTTTGCCCGTCTTGCAAAATTTCAACGACTTAATCTAGAATCCTTGAATACAGAAGAAAACGTTCTGACCTACTAGAAGTCGGTCAACACATCTTTCCTATGTAACAAGAACAAGAACAATCCTCACCAAAAATAGGGAAGTAAACGTACATATAAAGATTTGAACTCGCGATCAGGTGATTTCTAGCCCGGTGTGTTACCACCGGCACTAAGCTGACCAACATTTATAGAAGAATTAATGAAGGAAGTAGAAGTAGGAGCAGAGTTTGGAGCAGCCAGGCTTGTATATATTATTATTAGATAGATATCTAAAGGAAAGTTTTCAAGTCTAGGAGATAAAGGTAACATTTAGGGGTTATAGGAACTTTGTAGTGTTTCTCTATGGTAAAATAATGTAAGACAAGCCCGAAAGTCAGACCATAGATGCGCTATTTAATATACTTGAATATACTTGGAATAGGCCTTTTCTGACATTTCTTTCTGTGTCATTAAGCCAGGTTCAGTGTAGTTGGGCTAGGATTAAACTAATTTTTAAAAATATTGATATTCTCGGATGTGACCGTATTTTCACTTAGGCTGTTCCATGCGTTTGCTACTCTTGCCGAGAGGACATTTTTTCTAACACCAGTGGAGGTTGGAATTTGTAGTTTATGGCTGTCGTCTGGTTTTACCGCAGATATATGAAGTCAGCATTTTCTTATCAGAGCAATGAACGTCAGTATCCACTCTATGAATGTTGTTCCGGTTTCTATAGATTTACAGTAGGTCAGCACGTTTTCTTCTGTATTCAAGTGTCTCTAGATTAAGTTGTTTTAATCTTTCAGTGTAAGATATATCTCCCACCCTCGGAATGGTCTTGGTGGCTCTCCTCTGAACTCTCTCTATGGCATCTGAGTTGTACTTCAGGTAAGGAGACCATGTGCAGGAAGCAAACTCCAGATGGGAATGTACCAGAGACTTCACGAGTTCAGTTAAATGTTTTAAAAAAACATAACAAAAAAACACCGCGATATGAGATATGTTAAAGAAATGTCTTAGCTTCTTAAAAAACGAACGCAACTTTACGTCACAGCTTGATTTGATTTAAAAAAAGAACAAACACATATTCTTTTATTACGTCATTAAAAAGTTACATTCGATATGTCGACTTGTCAGATAGTCAGTCAGTGACAGCAATCGCTGCTAGAGAAGCTTAGCGCATCTAACAATGCCCAAGCGTGGTCAAGAATGTCATCTAGTAATATATACTTTAAACATCATTAAAAATGTGAAAGCAAACAACTAGCGACAGCCTATCATTCGCGTACCAGCACCGTTACCCGGACCACCAGGGCCTGATTAAAGCCACTTGATGCTCTAAGAACCCCCACCCCCAAAATGGTGCCCCTTCGGTTGACTCTCACATTTCTTAACTGACAAGAATTTCGAAAATGGAAAATTTCTGAAGATAAAAATACCATGACTGCGAAATAAAGCGACGCAGAGCGATAGGTTGGAAAGCATTTGGTATGAATAGTGACATTCTGAAGAGCACCTTGCCAATGTGCTTAAAGCGTAAAGTATACAACGGTTGAATAATACCAGCCATGACCTACGGATGCGAAACATGGAAATTAATAAAACGAGCTGAATACCAACTTAGAATAGCACAGAGATCCATGGAAAGAGCAATGCTAAAGATTAACATGGATCAGCGAGGAGACTAGAGTGAAAGATATTATACAAATAATTAAGCAGCAAAAATGAAGAAATGACAATAGATGGGGGGGGGGAAAGACTAAAAAGATTGGTGTTCATGGGACAGTAAGCAAGATGGAGGGACGAGATAGAAAAGTTTGCCGGTAAGATGTGGCAGAGGTTAGCACAAGATAGGTCGTCATATAACGGCTTCTGCTGCTGCTACTGCTGCTGCTGATGATGATGATGATGATAAAAAGTATACTACTTCACTAAACCTTTGAAACTTGTACTTGCAAAATGACCAGTTTCCTTCAATATTGAATGGTTGTATTAACTCTTAAATACATAAAAGACAAAAAATTAAATTTTAAATTTTAAATTTCAAATTAATTAGCTTTTAATAATTTAAATCAGGAAACTGCAAGAAACCTGTGGTGCCCCACCCCCCTTTTGATGCCCTAAGCACGTGGGCTTATTCTGCTTAATGTTTAATCCAGGTGTTCGTACCACACTTTGAGTAGCGCTGTAATAAGGTAAAACAAAAAAAAAGACTGAAGAATCGAAAACGATGGATAGTGTGAGCGAAGCCACAGAAAGGAATTTTCCAAGAAACCTATTTTTAAGCCTGTTTTTTTAGGGTTAGTTTGCTTTGGTGTCATAATGAGGGGAAAGCGGTTGCAATTCGGCATGAAATTGGTAAACAGCATTTCAGGGTTAACCACAGCGTGAAATAACAGAATGTGACAGGGGGGAGGGGGGATTTTCTTTCCCGACCTCCTGTCACAGCCCTCCTGCGCAAAAAAGAATTCTTGGTAAGGTCAAGGCCTTAATTTAGGTCAAATTGTAAAATAAAATTGTGCGAAGTGGAGGAACGGTGGCCTGGGGGAGCGGAGTGGCGTAATGGTTACCGGTACTGAAAACGGGATCGTCGAGCCGAGTTTGAGTTTCGGCCGAGGTTGTTTACGTTCACTTCGCACTAATGCCCTTGGAAAAGGCATAAATCCACTTATGTACCTCCCCACCACCACCTGCTATGAGTTAATAGCAGGGAAGTTGGAGCCCTTTAGCCCCGGTAAGGAAGTTAATCTAAGAGAAGGTTACTCTGAGAGTAAAAAAAAGAAATATACAACTCTGGCGTTTGGGCTAGCAACTCCACTCCGTAAAAACCTACTGAAACTGAAATGTGGCCCTATGCTCCACAGGGATTGTAAAATACAGGAGTACCTCGATATAGCGCAGTTCGCGATGTAACGCGGGTGAGTGGTAGAACCCAACATTTTTGCCTATACTATCAGCCACTCATTCAGAAAACCGCAAATAAAAACAGAATTTCATCAAAAGATTTACTTAATATGATTAAAATATTAAATTCCGCCAAATTTCAATCAATTAACATACAATTACATGGTGTTTTGCACATAATTTATTTGATTTTTATGATGAAAACAACACTCTTTGTTAAAGGATTTATAAATTATAAAATAAAACCGTTTTAAACATTCAATTTTCCTCAATCTTTTACAAGAAAAACCTGGCACAGGCGATACAACGCTAAAAAATATATTTGGCAGTGAACAGGTTAATATCTTTGTCAAACAATTAACATTAAAACTGTCTCCCTTTTGGTTTTCTAGAAATCTTCTTTTTTTTTTCATTTCAATTATATTTCTTTCGTGTATATCTGTGATAGATATCTTTTCAAAACCTAATGTATAAAAGGTGCTTTCATATCTTTCTAAAATAAAAACAGAAAACCGTGGATAAAAGCAGAATTCCATCAAAAGATTTACTTAATATGACTGAAATATTAAATTTCTTCAATTTTCAATCAATTAACACACAATTACTTGGTGTTTTGCACATAATTTCTTTGATTTTGTGATGAAAACAACACCTTCGTTCACCTTTGTTTTGGGTACTCGTAATTGACTTTTGATTATCCACAGTTCAGTTATAACGCTGCTGTCTTTCTTGCACCCCAGGTCCAACTTTATAGAGTGTGTGGGGGGGGGGGACTACTGTATCGGCATTATCTGCAGACAGTTTTGGAGCTGAATAATTAAACCCAATTGTGATGGCGGCACTTACCTCGCGAATAAAATTGTTAAGTAGCGTGGTAATGAGATTTTAAAAAATAATCTACTTATGTAACGTGTATGTCTCTATGGTTTTTTCTGTAACATCTGTCAAGGGAGATAACTATTAAATGCTAATTATAGAGTAGTCTACCTTATTTGTTTATTGTTTTTGCAAACGCGTAAAATAATTCGTGTTCATTTAGGTTGAACATAAACAATGAACATAAACAAGACTAGCATTCCAAGGGAATGAATCACCGCCAACCCATATATGCTGTGTTGGCGGTGATCAATTACAAAGTTGGAAAAAGGGGTGATCAATTAATAAGTTAGTTCTCTCGCCTTCTGTTGGGCTGTGATTACTAAAAAAATGTCTGAATTTAAAAGGAAAAACAAGCAGGCACAAACTAGTGACCAATTTAACGTACATTTACATTGCATATTGAACACCCCGCTAAAAACCTATTTGGGGGGATTCTAAAAAAACAAAAAAAGGGGAATGTGTGTGCAAAGTTTCAAGTTTCTACTATGAACAGTTAGGGCTGGGCGATTTATAGCCCATAAATAAGTACACCCCTACCACTTTTTAATAGAAAGTTAATTTTCTTCTAAATCAAACATAGCAAGATTTTATTATTTCTAGTGGAAAATTACACAATCAAAACGGATATTATCAGGTATTATTTATGACCAAACTCTACAGCATTGTTTAGAAGAGAATTAACTTTCTATAACATAGTGGTAGGGTGTACTTATTTATGGGCCATACTATACATACATAACTGATCGATTCACACTTCATACTTCCTGTGCCTCCTTTTCTCCATCTGTCTCATTGCCAACGAAGTTGGAGAGGTATATGTATTCGTATTTTCGTCTTTCCGTCTGTCTGTCCACACGATATTTCCAAAAGTTCTCAATGATTGTATGTATGTATGTATCATCGTTCTCTGCTTATACCCTCATCGAGGGTGTTGCAGGATTAGGTACACCCAGACAGTTGTTTGTAAGCCCCACTTCCGGCTTGCCACGCCCGTCTAAGCTTCGTTCTGCTTGCGGCATCTGGCATTCCCCAATGGTCACCCATCTAGATACTGACCTGGCTAGTCGTTGCTTAACTTCGGTGATCTTACGAGAACCGGTGTACCCAATGCGATTTTGCAGTAACCCCTTAGCTACGGGAAGAGGTCCCCCAATCGTATTCCTTGTGCTGAGTGCTTAGCAGAGAGGCATTGAGTATCATTTGTTTTAAATCTTTAGTATGACTCGGTGGTGGATTGAACCATGGCCTACTCTACCACTGAGCCACGGTGATCGGTACACCATATAAGTGGATGTGTAACAAACGAACATCAAATTACAAAAGAAAGAAAATGAATGTTAACAGAGAAAGATAAAGATGAAGAGGTGGGGATATTGGTGGGGAGCGACATCTGGCTACCGAGAAACCGGGCAATGTTTTGCATTGGCTGGATAAGCCGGTGTTAATCTATCGTTAATCTCCGACCAGTCGAAAGGATAAAAAATAGGAATAAAGATTTAAAGCCTCCTTTAAAAAGTGGTTTAGACCATATAAGTTATAAATGCCTCTCCCAAGGAATACGATTGAGGGACCTTTCCCCGTGGCCAACGGGTTACTGCAAAATCACATTGGGTACACTTATAACTTATAAGTTACCAGTTTTCCCCGTGAACAAATTCACGAATATATTCTAATTTCTTTGATTCGATGATCTGTTCTTAGAAATATATATATATCTTCCTTTAAGATGTAATAGTTCACTACTTCAAAGCTGTTATAGTGTACCTAAATATTTACATCTTATCAATTTCATTTGAGCTTTTATTTAAAAGTGACTGAACTCGTTTAAGTAGAAGAATCCATTGTTTCAAATCGTGGGTAGGTGATATTTTTTTGATAGATCCAAGTTCGGAAAAGCAGATCCTCATTATAATAGATTTATTAGGTAATATATATGCAACCAAAACTAAGTGAAAGAGTCCATTGTTTCAAATGGTGATATTCTTATCAGCAAAATAGTTACCTTCTAGTAGAAGAGGCCACTGTTACAGACTGAAAACAGAAAGAAAATCACACTGCTCATTATAGTACATATGCCAGCATGTAGATTAGCCATTTTTTGAGAGCGAATCCCATCGAGAAAAGAAAAGACCCAACGGTCTGAGCCAACAACTGGTTTTGTTCAATTTGAATTTTCAAAATACCTAAGCAACAGTATGGTGGCTCGATTATCGCTATTTACTGAGCTTATTTTTCTTGTAGCAGAATTAGGCCAGCCATCGGGTGCAACGAAGACCTCCTAAGGGCAGTGGAGAGACGCATACTGGTAAAGTGGTATGTGCACTATCAGCAGGTCTTTCCAGGACAACCGTGCAATGCACAGTGCAAGGCGGGGTGGAAGAGAGGCAGGCAGAGAAGGGGGTGGGAGGACAACACCCCCAGAATGGACAGGCATGAATTTCAGCGACGCCCTAGATAGATATGAAAAGGCTGAGATAGATATGAAAAGGCTGTGATAGATAGATAGATAGATATGAAATGGCTTAGAGATATAAACAGACTTGAGATAGATAGATAGATAGATAGATAGATATGATATATATGACTAGATAGATAGATAGATATGAAATGGCTTAGAGATATAAACAGACTTGAGATAGATAGATAGATAGATAGATAGATAGATATGATATATATGACTAGATATATAGATAGATAGATATGAAAAAGGCTTAGATAGATATGAAAAGACTGAGATAGATATGAAAAGACTGAGATAGATATGAAAAGGCTGTGATAGATAGATAGATAGATATGAAATGGCTTAGAGATATAAACAGACTTGAGATAGATAGATAGATAGATAGATATGATATATATGACTAGATAGATAGATAGATAGATAGATAGATAGATATGAAAAGGCTTAGATAGATATGAAAAGACTGAGATAGATAGATAGATAGATAGATAGATAGATAGATAGATATACATTAAAATACTGAGATAGATAGATAGATATATAGATAGATAGATGGATGGTTTACTTATAGCAAATTGTACATTGTCCGAGAGAGAGAGAGGGAGTCCAGACCCCTTTACCCTCTCTTGGATCCGTGCCTGCTGCCACAGTAGACACAAAGAATAGTCCAATATGCTGAATTTAAATTTCAAGGGAAGTAGCTCAATATTTTGTATACATTCAAAGTTCTACACGATGTATTTTTATTGTTTGATTTTCATTGAGTTTTTAATTAGTGAAGATGTATGCGCTCTCTGGGTGCTTACTAGATTCTTTGTATCCTTTCGTCTGGTAGGAGATTAACGATAGATTAACACCGGCTAATCCACCCAGCAGTTATAGCAGGTTACATAGTGCACTAAGTTAAATCATGAACATACCAAAGGTCAGCTCTCGATAAGGTGGTAGAGACGTTAAACTCTGGTTGGGAAACGACGCGTAGGTGACACATGCACTTTGATGTGAAATTTCTCGAAAAGCTATAGAAGATAAATGTCTGGTTAGCCAGTCAGTAGAAACCGTCACGCGACCAACGTCTTTTGGAAGCATGACGTGTCGGGGACGGGGTGATCAATTAAAGAATGTTGTTGTAAATGAATAAAAGGCAGAAGACTGGTCTGGTTAGTCACTCAGTAGAAACCGTCACGTGACCAACGTCTTTTGGCAGAATGCCGTGTTGGGGTTGATCAATTAAAGAAATTGGAAAAAGGGGTGATCAATGAATAAGTTAGTTCTCTCACCTTTTTGTTGGACAATGATCACTAAAAAAAAGTCCAAATTTAAAAAAAAAACAAAAAACAAACAAGCGTGAACGCTGCCGGACACAAACTGAGCGACCAATTTAGTATAAACTTACATTGCAAATTGACCCCCGCCTCCACTAAAACTTATTTTAGGGAGAGAATTTTTAAAGTAGCAACAAAAAAGGTTTTTTCTTGACATAATAATGAGCAAATGTTTAGATTTACAGTCCTCTAACCCCATTGGTGCGGCCTGTACGCGTAACACATACATAGCCAGCCACAACGACTTAAAAACTGAAGGAAACTATGTTGACAGTTTGGTGACAGTTTTGGTTGACGGTTTCTAAAAAGAGGGGAAACAAATTTAGCCATTGAATTTTTAAGCTTGACTAAAACCAGATTCGCTAGTGTAGCGAGTTCGATCCTTACCAAGTGCCTGGCTATCGTGTTCTTGTGCCAAAGAAAGCTAAGCTTAGACCAGGGGTAGTCAACCTACGGCCCGCGAGCCACATCAGACCCTCAAAGGGATTTTGAACGACCCACGATTAAATATTGGGATACAATGATTACTTTTCATGTTTTAAAGATTGTTCGTGTCTTTTTAATTGATTCAAAAGACACCTTGATTGAAATCAACTGCGACTGAATTCTTTGATTACTAATTGGCATCGTGGTTTAAGCACACATGAATATTATAGCATGCGTCATTCGTTGATTTGAGGCAAGGTAGAACTAGATTTATTTAAATGGATAAAACCCATATTTCAAACTTGTTTTATGGCATTTACTTGGCCCACCGTCCACACATGAATACGTAATCCTGGCCACACATGCAAAAAGGTTGCTGATCCCTGGTTTAGACATTTACTATAGTTTGACAGATATAGGAATAGATCGCTCGTGTGCAACTTACTTAGCAACCGATATTGTAGCCACAAAGACAACATAATCAGCACCAATGTGGTCTGCAAGCTATGCAAAGTACACTTGTGCTTGAACAAGGACAAAAACCGTTTTAAGGCACACCACACCCCATTAAATTAGCCGGTTTTTGGTTAGCGCAATAACATTTTCAAATCAACCCGGAGGTGTTATTCTTTTTGGTTAGCGCAATAACATTTAACAGGTGTTATTCTTTTTGTCAATATCAATTTGTTGGTATCTATTCATTATATTGAATGTTATTCTTTAATTCTATGTTTTATTTAACTTTCTACTTTAATTTAAACATTTTTAATATTTTCCATTTTTGGTCACTTTTTGGGGTGAGGCACCATATATGATCACTTTATCAGAGGGGGTTTTGCCCCCATAAACAAAAAAACTTCAGAAAACTTGCAACTGAAAGTATCTTGTAATTAGGTCTAGTTTAACATACAAATAGGTTGTTGCGATATCTAAAAAGGTTTTAGGGGTGCCCTATAAAGGATTAATGCTTAAATTTTTAAAAGGCTATAAAAAAGCAAAAAACTTATTAATTATTAACCGTCAACCAAAACTGTCACCAAAACTGTCAACATAGGTTTCTTTAATTTTTAAGTTGGTCTGGCTGGCTGGCTATGTATGTATGTAGCGCGCGTCAGGCTCACCAATAGAGCTAGAGGGCTGTACATTTAAACAAATACTCCTTATTATACATTTCTCCGTTTTTATTTTTGTTAGATGAAGTATCCTAAATGATTATTATTTAAATCTGTTATGACTACTTTTTACCTTCATCTTGAATTTTATGAGTTGCTTTTTATCACTCAGGCCGATTACCCTCCGGCAGTGAGCAAATAGCGTTGATCGGAAAATATGTCTAGAAAAAACAATAGGTTTTTAGTTGGGGGTTCAATTTGCAATGTAAGTTTATGCTAAATTGCTCACTCAGACTTTGGGAAATTTGGACTTTTTTCACTGGCCAACAAAAGGCGAGAGAAGTAAGTCATTCATTGAGCATACATTTTTCTATTTTCTTTAATTGATCATCCCCAACACCGCATGCTGCCAAATGATGTTGGTGACGTGACGGTTTCTATTGTTTTATATAATGGTTGAAGAAAACTATTTTTTATTTTGTTTAATCAATTTCTTTCCATATGTTAAAAAAAGAAAATCATGATGGGATACATATGTCCCATCAAAACATTTATCCAGAGACAGATGAAAAATGTCTTTCCTGCTAAGTCATGTAATGCCAAATAATCTCTGCTACTATGCTGACGTCATTGTCTGCGGTTCACGTCCCAGTAAACGTCTCAAAGTTATCTACGTGACATATATATCCTAGCAGTCATAGAAACCTCGGTGAAAAATATATATTCGTCTATATTTCTTCACTGTTAAGTCATGTAATGTGAACTAATTTCTGCTACTATGATGTTACTATGATGACATAATTGTCTGCGGTTGTAAAACCCAATGACACATACGTCCCAGTAAACGTCTAAAAGAGATCTACGTGGCATATATATCCTAGAAGTCATATCCCAGGAGTGTCAAAAGAGTTGAACTTAAGGAACTCAACCACACACACACACACATTCACCCACAAAAAGACTTGCGGTGACGATGGAAAATGATAATTCGGCGAAATGGTCTCTGGCAATCAACTATCGTCAGTGGACAAAGGGAGACATGGCGACATGGCGACACAAGGTCTCCAAGACAATTCTTTTCGAAGCTAGCTGCACAGCTAGAGCAGAAGAGAAAAGGCAGCGCCATAACATTGGTGCTCCATCTGGTTGCCAGACCTTCTCCTGTAGTCACTGAGGGAGAAAA
>VCCN01005269.1:1545073-1555334 GCA_006491835.1 Architeuthis dux | reverse complement strand
TTGTCAAATTACCTCTACCATTCTGTCGGATTTCCATAACTCCACATAACAAACATACAGTATATTAAAAAGACTTATATACTTTTGTGTGTTGTGTACCTTACCTGTGCTGAGGCATTCATAAGACCTGATGATGTTCCTTCAGGTTCGGGAAATGTGATCTCCACAGCAAATTCAAACCCAACAGGCAAATAACCTGTCATGAAAAACCTGAAAAAGAATTTAAAAATAAAGAAAACAGGTCTGGTTAGTCACTCAACAGAAACCGTTACATGACCAACGTCTTTTGGTAGCATGCTGTGTTGGGGGCGATCAATTAAAATTTTTGAACAAGGGGTGATCAATTGATAGGTTACTTCACTCACCTTCTGTTGGGTGGTAATCTAAAAAAATGTCCAAATTTTCAAAATACAAGCGTGAACGTTATCTGACACAAACTAAGGAACTACTTTAGCATACACTTACATTGTAAATTGAACCCCTCACAAAAAACCTAGGGGGGGGGGGCTTAAAAAAAAGCATGTTTTTTCTTGACATAAAAAGAAGTAAATGTTCAAATTTGCAGCTCTCTAGCTCCATTGGTGAGGCCTGCCAGAATCCCTTAAAAACAGAAGAAACTTGATAGTTTTGGTGACAGTTTTAGTGACAGTTTTGGTTGACAATTTCTAACTTTTAAAACCAAAGCTCTTCACTTTTTTTTAATTCCTTTTTAAACTAAGGTCTTGTACATCTAAATCATATTGAAATGGTTCTTCAGACAATTGAACACCTTCTTGTTATTTGTATTGTAAACACGACATTTTGGCCAATTCATTCTTCGGCCTTCTTCAGGTGTAAAATCCGAGTGTGAAGGGTTAAACAGAAATTATATTTAAAGGGGGGGAGCCCTTATAGCGCATGGCCCGGGTGTTTCTGTGTCTTTGACCTGTCGGGTTTAGATTTGTTGAGAAGTGGAAGCCACATCGGGTTGAAATCCGCACTTGTCTGGCTAATGTATTTAGTCGACATTTTGATAGATACTACAGTGCTTTAGATTTCAACCCCTTGGTATACCATTAGCAAAGCAACTGAATTACTGAATTTATACATGAAAAAGTTACTTTGTAAAAATTTAAAAAATAGTTAATGTATACTATATTGTTTGCACATGCACACTGTGGTGTGACTCACATCAGCATAGTCGGCAATCTTTGCTTATTCAGTACTAAAATTGCCTAGCATAAAGATTGCCAAAAGTTATCCCCTTGATAGCTAAAAGTGGCTAGATTTTTTCAAGGAAGGTAATCCTCGCTTATTCGGTACTAAAATCGCCTAGCATAAACATTATAGTATTGTAATAAGAAACAGAAAATAAGACAACAAAGTACAGTACTGTAATAAGAAACAGTAAATAAGACAATATAGTACAGTACTGTAATAAGAAGCAGTAAATAGAACAATATAGTACAGTAGTATAATAAGAAGCAGTAAATAAGACAATAGAGTTCAGTATTGTAAGAAAAAGCAGTAAATAAGACAATAGAGTACAGTATTGTAATAAGAAGCAGTAAATAAGACAATAGAGTACAGTATTGTAATAAGAAGCAGTAAATAGGACAGTAGAGTACAGTACTGTAATAAGAAGCAGAAAATAAGACACTAGAGTACAGTACTGTAATAAGAAGCAGTAAATAATACAATAGAGTACAGTACTGTAATAAGAAGCAGAAAATAAGACACTAGAGTACAGTATTGTAAGAAAAAGCAGTAAATAAGACAATAGAGTACAATACTGTAATAAGTAAATACAAAAGTACATTTATGTTTCTTCTATATTCGGAATATATCTGTATACATCTTTTATGAATCTTTAAAATATTATATATTTTGTGCTAAAGTGTACCCCTTGACTCTCTTAACCCTTTATAGGGCACCGCTAAAAATATTTTAGATATCAAAACAACCTTTATGTATGTTAAACTAGACCTAATTACAAGATATTTTCAGTTGCAAATTTGTTTCTTTATGGGGGCAAAACCCCCTCTGATGAAGTGATCATATATGCCTCGCCCAAAAAGTGACCAAAAATGGAAAATATAAAAAAATTAAAGTATAAAGTTAAATAAAACATTGAATTAAAGAATATCAATAAAATAAATAGATACCAAAAAATTGATATTGACAAAAAAAATATAACACCTAATTTAATGGGGTGTGGTACGCCTCAAAACAGTTTCTGTCTTTGTTCAAGCACAAGTATACTTTGCAAAGCTTGCGGACCACATTTGTGTGGATTATGTTGTTTTTGTCCTCAGGTGATCATATATAGTCACTTGCCCCATAAACAGTTAATAACACAAATATTCTTTACTAAATGGCATCCACTTGCCTCTACCCCCTCATAATCGTGGGCCTATGCCAATTTCCCCCACCCCTGCTTCTTCTCTAGATGAGCACTTCTCAGGTTTTTTGGCCAGATTTGTGGTGTTCTAAGCAGTGATGGATTATCTAACCCTTGGCTGGGCTTTAATAAGCCTCCCCCTAACTTTGCGCCATCTTTTGATTGATTGATTGTTTTGTTTAACGGTACATCAACCCTTGGTGGGTCATTTAGTGCCGAATTCAGTAGGGGGAGGGGGGGGGAGATCCCATGTCCCCATGACTAGAGACTTGAGGAGGGAGAATCCCAAATCCCTGTCACTGAGACAAATGTCACGAGGACCGGGATAAAGGGAGGGAGGGTGGAGATCCCAAAAGCTTCTCAGGACGAATCCTGGATGCTAATGGTGATCGCCTCCAGACCAGCTGGCCAAGATATCCTGTGCAACTTCTCCCAGGACAATACCCGAGCATGCCACAAGGACCCCTGAAGGGCCGTGATTCTCTGAACTTCGAGGCCATGGCGGTTTTGAAGCACATATACTCCACTTTGATCCTAGCCACTCTGAACTTATCCCCATCCTTTGTCGAATAGAATAAAATGATGCTGAGTCACGTTGAATAACTTATATGTATTATATGTGTTAACGCCGATCTATGTTTCTTCTGGTCGCCATGAGAGATGAGAGAGGATAATATCTTCCAGGGCTGTGGGTTGACGAGAGCTGAATTTTCTGTGGAGGGAAATTAATTTTGGAGAAGAGGCTCTCCCATGTGGGCGGAGAGAAAAGACGACAAATTTCAGGTTCTTCAATTGGAAATCTGTGGTTTTATTTCTGTCGATATAAGAGTCTTCTCTTGGCCAGTTTGCGGGTTACTTTGAGGTATGGAATTCTGTTTCATTTAGTTTTCTAAATGATTTGGTCATTTTTCTGAATTACTACTAAGAAAATCAAATGTTCTTCCTCCTTCTTTCACACGTCCTGGTGAAAGAGCAAACTACCTCACCACTGACCTGCTGCTGCTGGATTCAAATCTCAAACTGCTAACTGCTTCTAACCGGCTCTCTCCTCCCTCACCCCTGACGGGCAGGGGGCCTCTTTGTGCGACCTGTCACTAACGGCCTCAGATCTCAACTCCTCCTTATTTTCAAATACGATCTGTCCTGTTGGTGACCAGTTTCTTGTACGCAGTTTGACACAATGGGCTTTGATATGGGCTTTTTGTCACGTATACCAAACGCGTGAACACACAAACACAGAGTGCATTTCATTACATATGCAAAAGTAGTGAAATATCAACCAAAATACACACGTGTACACTCAGGTAAACCATTGTTTTGCTCTCGATGCCTCCCCGCCCTTCTGGGCCCCTTAATCCACCACTGATTCTGAGTGTATTGTAATTTTTTATCCATAAAATAGAACAGTCGTTCCCAAGCCTTTCATTACTTTTGAAAGGTCAGCCTACTCAACAAGTTGACGGGACCCCAGTAATACCTTTGTGGAGCCCTAGGGGTCCGCAGACCCCCAGGTTTGGAACTGCTGAAATAGAACATTGTAAAGTTTTGAATTCAGAGGAGAAAAGAAAGAGACTTACCCTAATGCTCCTGCACTGAGGAAGAGAACCCAGATCTTTCCCAGGTCCAGAGTAAATGTGAAAGCGATCATTCCACCCATGGATAAGAAATACATCATTAAGGTGGTGCTCCTAAAATAATAAGAGAATATCTATGAGCATATTGTCTCTAACTTTGAGAAAAGTCAGTGATATTCAAAGATGTTTGGGGTGGCACAATGGAACTCATTCTTGTTGTTGTCAAAGTATATACAATGGGAGAGTGGTTATGAAATAGTGAGTTTATACTGATATATGATGTACAATGTGATTCTCTTTAAACCACCCAAAACTGAGCAGTTACATTCCCTAGAACTCAACCAGCCTGAAAAGAAATATCTCTCTCTCTCTCTCTCTCTCTCTCTCTCTCTCTCTCTCTCTCCATATATATATATATATATATTGTACAATTGCTTTCACTTCAATCAATATTATGTAGAATGTTTTATACTGAATTGTTCTTCTTCATCTTTTTCCTTTTCTTCCTATCTTTTCTTTTCTTTTTTCCTTTTTTCTGGTTGGTTCATCGTTTAATTTGTGGGAGTATTTTAGGGCGTGTATTGGTCTGCGTTCTTTATCCGATGTATTCGTTGTTATCACTGCTAATTTCTTTGATCTGGTTTATGGCCCTGTAGTTTATCTGTCATCTACATAATATCAATTTGTATCCACTTGGTAATCTTGAAGTGAAACCAATTGTACAATTCGTTGTGGGTCAATAAAAAATCATTTATATATCCGCTCTACCATAGGTATCGAGCATTCTCGGAAAGGTCCACTGGCAAACCTTTCTATCTCGTCCCTCCATCTTGTGTCTGGTCTTTTCCTACTGCGTTTACTGTCCCATGGGCACCAATCTATTAGTCTTTCCCCCATCTATTTTCATTTCTTCTTGCTAGGTGACCAGCCCATCTCCACTTTTGCTGCTTAATTATTTGTATAATATCTTTGACTCTCTGATCCATGTTGATCTTTTTCTATCTCTTAGAGTTATTCCTAGCATTGCTCTTTCCATGGCTCTCTGTGCTATTCTGAGTTGGTTTTCAGCTCGTTTTTTTAATTTCCATGTTTCGCATCCGTATGTCATGGCTGGTATTATGCAACCGTTGTATACTTTACGCTTTAAGCACATTGGCAAGGTGCTTCAAAATGTCTCTGTTCATACCAAATGCTTTCAAACCAATAATTATGCTTCGTTTTATTTCGCAGTCTTTCGTGGTCTTTCTCTAATTTTATTACCGGTCCTAGGTAGATGTATTCATCAACCTCTTCTAAAGTCTCTCTTATCTTTATGGTCTTTTTGGGGACTCTATCTTTGAACATTACTTTTGTCTTTGTCCTGTTCATCTTTAAGCCTATTTTTTTACTTTCCCTATTTAGATTAGTTAACATGTTTTGTAATTCTTTGGATGCTTCCGACGTCATGGAAATGTCATCAGCGAATCGTATGTGACTTAAGTATTCTTCATCTATGTTTATTCCCATTCCCCCCCAGTCAGTTTTCCGAAAGATGCTTTCTAGGCTCGCTGTGAATAATTTAGGTGATATTATATCCCCCTGTCTTACTCCCTTTGCTATCTTTATCTTGTTTGTATCCTTATGTAGTCTAAATATTGCAGTGCCATTTTTGTATATATTTTGAATAATTTGTATCTAATTCTTGCCCTGTTCTCGTATTGAGTTGAAGACTGCTGTGTTTTCTACCAAGTCAAATGCTTTCTCATAATCTACAAAGGCCAAACAGAATGGTTTGTTGTATTCTAAGGACGTTTCGATCAGTTGATTTATTGCATGTAGGTGATCTATTGTTGAGTAGCCGCTTCTGAAGCCTGCCTGCTCACGTGGTTGAGCTAATAATGTAATAGGGTGGTAGTTACTGAGGTCATGCTTACCTCCTTTCTTGCGGAGTAGGATTACTATTCCTAGATAGAAGTTCTTAGGAACTTTTCTTTCTCTTATATATTGTGTGAATAGCTGTGCTAGTCCTTTGTGCAAGATTTCTCCTGCATATTCTAGAAGATCTGTCCTTATGTCATCCTCGCCTGGGGCTTTATCGAGTTTCATATTTCGTAGTGCAGATATTACTTCTTCTACCATTATGTCTGAGATATCGCTAGTATCTATAGGTTTATTAGTTTGTGGTATGCTTATTCTGAAGCGTACAACTTTTCAGAGTATTCTTCCATTACTTTTGTCAATTTGTCCCTATTTTTGATAATTTTGCCATTTTATCCTTCAGTGCAAGCATCTGTTGCTTGCCAGTATGGTCTGCGGACCAGGCGTGTTTTAAACTCTTCCCCTTTCTGATAGCCTCTACTATCCTTTTCGTGTTTTTGTTTCTTTTCTCTTTTCTTGTTCTATTATCTATTAATTTGTTAAGTTCTGCTTTTTTGTTTTCGTCCACTTTAGTTTCTATCTCCATATTTCTTCTCTGCTTGATTAGTTTTAGTTTTGTTTTTGAGTATTTCCCTGTATTATTATCTACATTTGTACTGCCTACCATCTCTGCTGCTTCCTTAATTATATTTGTCAGACTATTGCTTTTTCCTCTATGTCACTGTTGGTATTCCACAAGGTCTGGAATCTGTTCTCTATCACTACTCTGAAGTTGCTAATGTTCTCTATCTCCAGTCCAAGTTAGAGTTGACTTTATTTCCCCCCCTGTAACAAGAACAACAAGAACAAGAACAACAAGAACAACAATCACCAAATTTAGGGGAGTAAACTCTTCACTGATTGTCTATCATGTCACATTAAACCTATATATATAAAATTAACATTTCCCTACTGAGGTTTGAACTCACGGCAAAGTGATTAGTAGGCGGCTGTCTTACCAACTGAGGTAAACTGACAAGTCATATATCTATGAATTTTTTAATTATATATACAATATGATAATTATGATGATATTTATTAGCTGAGAACCTATATTTGCCTGGCGCCGATGTGAGCGATTGTTAAACAAGCGGCCTAAATTGTAAATGTGAATAAAGAAACAAACTCTGTGCGGGGATTGAACCCGCGTTCACCCTGGAAGTAACCTTATATGCAGGTTCTGCTCTACCAACTGAGCTAACGAAGATCTCATGGTAGGCAGGAGTCTTTTAATCCTATACTTTGTTGGCTTCTCTACTCTCACGTTCATATTTTAGGCATGAATATAATGTGGTTCTCTATGAGTATGAAATCAAATGATGTATAATTTTATATCCGACAGAAATGTTGCAATAATCATCTTCAGTCGGAATAGAAGTAGGAGTGGAGTTTGACCCTGCAGCAGCCAGGCTTGTTAGATGTAAGTGTTATAGTTTAGTTAAAAACAATAAAGAAATATTACAACTTTTGTTCGGATAATCGAATCTCTTCTTCCCTTCTTTGATGTTGTCAACACAACATTTCGGCCGATCCATTCTACAGCCTTCTTCAGGTGTAATATGTAATATCTGTAAGGGTAGGGAGTCTCTTTTTTTCTTGGTCTATTTCTCTGCTAGTGTAAAGTAAAAAATGGTATCAACAGAAAATTTAAACGTTAACAGCAACAGTCGTAAAATAAGTTATTTGATTTCTAGCAATACGTGCAAAGCTGCATGTTCCATAATTTTTTAAACAATATTTTCCGTTATAGACAATATAGACTACCGATCACCACAGCACAGTATTATAGAGCTTGCTTCCAGTTTGGTAGGCTGTGGTTCAATCCACTGGTAAGTCATACAAAAGCCTTTAAAAATGGTTCTCAATGCCTCTCCACTAAGCACTCAGAAGGACTAGGTTGAGGAACTTCTCCCTGAGGCTAAGAGGTTACAGCCAAATCACGTTGGATACACTGGTTCTCACCAAAATTAAGCAACGTCGAGCCTGGTCAGTGCCTAGATGTGTGACCATTGGGGAATACAAGGTACCGTAAACACAACAAAGCTTCAACAAGCCTGGCAAGCCATAAGTGGTTCTTAATAACAATTGCTGTGTGTACCTAACCTCATGACACCCTCGATGAGTGTATAAGTGGAGAACAAGGGTACATACAATATAGAGATACTTACTTGAACATTTTTGTTTTGTCTAGCCACAAGCCGGCAACGACTGCACCAGCAACCCCAGCTAAAATGATCGTCAATCCTAATTCTCCGGCCTCTTTTTGATGACCCTGCAAAGCACACAACATAATATTTGAGAGAGACAGATTTAAAATAATCCTGACAGGAGACAAAAAGAAAGAATACATACCAAAAGTATCTATTATTTCAAAAGGTTTCTTTTAACATCCTTATACAACTTCAAAATTTGACAGAATTTGGACCAAGGATTTTTGATTTTTGTACATAACTTTTCAATGTTCAATCTTGTTTCTTTTTTTTGCTTTTTCTTTAAACACCTTCAAAATTGGCAGAATTTGGACCAAAGATTTCTGATTTTAGTACATAACATTTCAATGTTCAATCTTGTTTCTTTTTGGTTTTTTTTTCCTTAAACACCTTCAAAATTGGCAGAATTTGGACCAGGATTTCTGATTTTTGTATAAAAATTTTTTAAAAGAATCAAAAATGGTACAAGAAATTTTTTTTTAAATTAAAAATTTTTTTAAATGAATACAAGAAATCTTTTCAAAATTAAAAAAAAAAATTAATGCTTAAATGGTACAAAAAATGTAACAAAATCAAAAAAATTTTTTAATTAAAAGCAAAAATTGTACAAAAAATTGCGAAAAATGAATAAATATATTGGAAAAAACAAAAATTGAGAAAAAAAAATCGAAAAAGTCCAAGTTAGTTCCTCACTAGGTTCTTCCCTATTGTGGCCTTATGTCAGATTATGCTAAGTTTAGTGGACACCTATAAACAGAAAAAGAGAGATCAGTGTATGGTGGTTCAATTACTTACTGGGAAATACTGCAGGACGACTGTATTGAGTAACGTGGAAATAGCATAGTAACACCCCGTGTTCATTCCTAAAAGAACGAAAAAGATATTAAAATATCAAATAATTTCAATCAATATTTAACATTTTTAAACTTCCAGAAATGTCATATCGTGCAGTATCATTATTAGTGATTTAAAATGTACAACATAAAAAATAATGTGCTACACCAGTAATTGGGTTATTTATAAATGTTACTTATAAATAGGTATGAACAAAATGGACGAAAATCTCAGCGTGAAATCAACACATGAGGAATTTGTAAAAATCTGGCAAAAATCAGCATATTATTTGATTTTAATAAAACTTTCGATACTTATTTATTAAAGGGCGAATTTTAAAAAAATAATTTTCCATTGCAAATTTCAGAGAAGAACAATTTTTTTTTCATATGATTCCTACCCCTCCTTTTATTAGTTTGATGATTTATCTATTTTATATAATCATGCTTTCGTTGATTTTTACATATTTTACAGATATATCCCTGGAGATACTAATTATGTTTACCGTTTTTGGAATAATATCCAGGAACTGCTGGAATGGAACTCTTATTTTGGGATTAAAAAACAGGAAAATTAAGTAAGATAAATTTTGGTTCTGCAAACTTTTAGTTTTATTTGATTAATTATCATTCAGGCTTTTGATATCCGATAAATTAAATTTTTTTCACTCAATATTAAATTTAAAAAAGATTTCTCATCATTTTTATTGATTTGTTCCAGTATTTTTTAAAATTTTTTAAATGTATATTTTTTCTTCTTTCTATGTCATGGTTCGACTGAATATAAAAATATTATAACAAGGATGAATAATTAAATATAGTGAAATGATGAAAACATATTATCACCTGTATTTTTAATATATTTATTTTCTGTTTTTTGTTTATGTAAATTGACTGCTATTTCAAATTATGGGAGTAATTTTAATCTTACTTATTTTTTCCACTCAAATATATGTGTACTGCATTGTCTACCATATATTTTTTTTAATCAGGTGTCGCTTACACACTTGACATTTTTTTCAGTTTTGTTCATTTTGTTCATACCTATTTATAAAATATATGTAAAAATACTGAACTATCATCCAAAATAATCATGTGTACATACAATTAAAACATTTGTTTTTGCTCTCAGGCCCCCCTCCATTCCTGGGCCCTTAGGCCTATTCAGCTTAATGGTTAATCTGCCACTGGACATGACAGGTAATGAACGAGAACTTGGATCAAAGAAATGGTTCTGTTCAATATTCCGTGAAGGTTATCAAATGTGACAGATACCTGAGGAAGGCTGGAGAGCACAGATTTTCAGACAAAAGATGTTCCCAAGATAAAGGTTGGGATGAACTACCTTATTTGCATAAAACAAAATGG
>VCCN01005269.1:1533107-1543274 GCA_006491835.1 Architeuthis dux | reverse complement strand
TCAAACTTTATTGTATGAAGGCACACTAAGAAATATATTTGATTTATACAGCACACCAACACGTTACTCCAATAACATATGAATATATATTGGAGTATATTAGGCCATACTTAAGTAAACTTCGAAGTAGTTATGAAGGAGTGTACTGTAAGTCAACATACTGTAAAAATGAAAGGTATTAGACAAAAACATTTCAAGAGTCAATGAACAAAACTTTTATATCAGCATACTGATATACATCCTTGTGATGACTTGGGCTTCGAAAGAAGTCACAAAGTCAAACAAACAATGTAAATGAAAAAAGAACCTACCTTATTTTCTATGTAGAAAAACACAAGGTGAGAAGTCAGTTCATTAAGTTGTCTGATTTCTTCTTTAGTATTAGTATTAGTATTAGTGGCTTTTAGTAGTGGTTAGTAATTGAGAAGATATGGAGGAAGAATAGAATAGTTTAGTTAGTATTAAGAAGATTCAGTTGATCTTTTAATGGGCTGATTTAGAAGATACACAAAATAGGTGTTACTGGCTTAGTTGACCAAAATAGGTATTACTGGCTTAGTTGACCAGTTGCTTCTGACTGAATAGTATTGCCTAAAACGTGGCACAATAGGAAGACAACAGGAAGTGCTTCAAATAATAGCACAAGCTAACTCCTGTTGTCCCAAGGTTATGACAGTCCTAATCACCCCTTTTACTTTCCATCTGTCAGTGAAGAGGTTGAGATCTCACAAAAGTGATAAAACCATTAGATTGGTAACTGTACTGGACAGATTCAAGTCTCGAAATGCACATGTTTGTGTATTTAGACAAATTTATGCAGGGACACTTGTAAATGATACTTTGCCCATTAACATGAATTTATTTTTAGCTAGGTCTAGAATGGGTAAGGGAGAATAAGGTTAGAACTTATATACATAGCCAAAGTGATTTTTCTCTTTTTGCTATGGAAGAAAGTGGGAAAACTAAGTTATTATTTGAAACAGGTCTTGTTAGTCACTCAATAGAAACCGTCATGCAACCAATGTTGGGGGTGATCAATTAAAAAATTGGAAAATGGCGTGATCAATGAGTAAGTTACTTCTCTCGCCTTTTGTTGGGCAGTGATGACGAAAAAAGTCTGAATTTAAAAGAAAACAAGTGTAAATGCCCCCGGATACAAACTATGGGATAAACTTAGCCTAAACTTATCTTGCAAAATTAACCCCACACTAAAAACTTATTATGGGGGTGAATTTTTCAAAAGACAAAACAAACCTTTTTTCTAGACATAATAAGGAGTAAATGTTTAAATTTTCAACCCTCTAGCATCATTGGTGCATGTGTGATCATACATACATGTATAGCCAGCCAGCCAGCTAGCCAGACCTTCTTAAAAACTGAAGAAACCTATGTTGACAGTTTTGGTTGATGGTTTCTAATATACATTGGTATATATTAGGCCATAAGTACAGAGAACCATGGAAGGAGTAATGCTAGGAATAACTCTAAGAGATAGAAAAAGATCAACATGGATCAGAGAGAAGACTAGAGTGCAGGATATTATACAAATAATTAAGCAGCAAAAATGGAGATGGCCTGGCCACCTAGCAAGAAGAAATGATAATAGATGGGGGGAAAGACTAACCAACTGGTGCCCATGGGACAGTAAACACAGTAGGAAAAGACCAGATACAAGATGGAGAGATGAGATAGAAAAGTTGCAGACATGGCAGCGGTTAGCACAATCTAGGTCGTCATGGAAGGAGATGGGAAAGGCCTTTGTCCAGCAGTGGATCTATAACAACTGATGATGATGATAAATTAGGTAAATTTTGAAGTAGTAATGAAAGTGTGTAGTTTAAGTTCGGCATACTCATCACCCCTGTTTCCTTCCCTCTGTCCCTGAAGAGGTTGAGATCTCGCAAAATCTTGTGATAAAACCACTACATTGGCATAATAAGATAGGGAGGAAAAATAGAATAGTTTAGTTAGTATTAAGAAGATTCAGTTGATCTTTTCATGGGCTGATTTAGAAGATGCAGAAATAGGTGTTACTGGCTTAGTTGACCAGTTGCTTCTGACTGAATAGTATTGCCTAAAACACGGCCAAATAGGGATGCTTGGGTTGACCCAAAGGTCAACTGTCTAGACAACAAGAAGTGCTTCTAATAATAACACAAACTAACTCCTGTTGCCCTGAGGTTATGACAATCCTAATCACCCCTTTTACCTTCACCCATAGTGAACAGATTCAAGGCTCGAAATACGTGTTTGCATATTAAGAAAGACTGATGTGGGACATTTGTAAATGATACTTTGTCCATTAACATTTTTTAGCTAGGTCTAGAATTGGTAAGGGAGAATAAGGTTAGTAATTATATACATAGCTAAATTGATTTTCTCTTTAGTAAGGAAGACAGTGAGAATCCAGTCCAAGTCTGGAGTTGACTTTGTTTTCCTACCATAACAAGGACAAGAACAACAATCCTCACTAACTGAGCTAAATTGTACATATCTACAAAACTTATCTTACAGATATGCAAGGGCTTATTTCAATCTAATAAATAAATACATTTATGCTAAAAAATATATCTTTTATTTATTATATATACAATACAAGAGTTGCAGTAATCATCTTCAGTTGGAATAGAATGTTAGATATTTAGACAGCCGTGGGCAGGGGTCACAGATTTGACCGGCACAGGTGTTGAAAGTCATAAACAGAACCAAAACCAAAACTGCAGGTGCCAGGGACTGGAAGATACACAAGGTGTTGAAAAGTCATAAACAGGATATTGACTAAAACCCTGAGTTGCAGGTGGCAGGCTGGAAAATCAGCATGGGCATTCGAACACGATAAAAGCCGCACAAAACACCATCGGAAGCCAGAGAGATCACTTACGTTTGGGACAAAGACAGGACCAATTTCACTGTTGTCAAAAGACCCAATGCCCTGCTGTCCAAGAAAAGTCTGTTGGCTCTCATTATCTCTCACCAACTCTTCATTCTCCCTCACTGAACGTTGTGTCTGATGGAATAAAAATATATCCTCATATTTTTATATTTCCAGTCCAGGATTTTCCTCCCGCTGACCCATGGCTATATGGAGCAAGAATGGAGTTTGACCCTGCTGCAGACAGGCATGTATAGCTTAGTAATACAAATTTGCCATAAGGGACTCAACATTGTAACTTGACAATCTACTAGGTCAAGGGATGCAAAAGAGAATACAATTTTAAATCATCTTCCTTAGACTTATCCTGATAGATTATCTTGGATATTCCGATTACAGAGGAGCAGGGTTTATTATAATCACGGATAATGTTATCAAATGGTTATTGTTATCAAAATCAGTGGGTCCCAAAGACTTTATTTAAAATGAATCTTTTTTAAATTTTTAAAATTTTGTATTAATTTGTTATGATGTAAAGTTGGTTATAACAATGAATTTAATAACATAACAATGGATTTATAACAATGAATGTAAATTGTTCTAATTTTTATATGCTTTGCTTAATGTTATCAGCCGGTTATTATTATCTAAAAAGACCCTCTCCTCAAGTGATCACAATAAGTGGCTTCCTCTGTAGTTCCAAAAGGCATAATATTCCAAGTATAATTATCTTAGCTTAATGAACTTTTGATGCAGATGGAAACTGTTTCACCCAAATAACAATTTCTTTACTTTTATGAGGCACAAAGGGAAGATGTTTTTAGATTCTCTAGCATCTCTAGCAGCGATCACCATCACTGACTGACTGATTGACATACAGAAATCTGAGTTTTTCATCTAAAACTAGATGTTTTTGGTTGCCTCTAGATGTCAGAAATTGCTATAAATAAGTAATATTTTTAATAAATTAACTAATATTTTTATTTAAATTATAGCAATAAAATAAGTAATATTTTTAATAAAATAAGTAATATTTTTATTTAATTTATAGCAATAAAATAAGTTATATTTTTATTTAATTTATTGCAATAAAATAAGTAATATTTTTAATAAATTAAGTAATATTTTTATTTAATTCATAGTATAATTTTGATAAAATAAATGTTGAACATTAAAGTCAAATTTAATTTATTAATAACTAGCAGGGATTCCCAGCATTGCCCAGGGACATAAGATAATTCTCCTGGCCAGCCTATGCACACTCCCGCGTACAGTTTAGCATTATTTCTTCGCTCATGTTTTCAAATTTGAGGTTTCTTTTGCCCAGGCAATGCCAGGATTCCCTGCGAGTACTTTTATATAATTTCTTGCTGTCAGCAGCAGTAACACGTGGAAATTCCACTGTTCAACAAAGATTAAACTCGAAAAACAAAGTTAAATAATTTATTGTCCTAGAAATTCGACACGGAATAAAAAAATTCCTTCCTATCTCACTCAGTGTTGCCAAGTTTAGTTTCTTATTGGTAGCTAAAACTAGGGTGGCCAGATTAGTTTTCTCAAACTCGGACACAAGTTTTCCAAAAATCGGACAAAATCCGTCGACCCTGCTAAATAGCTAATAGTGGCTAAAAGTAGCTGGATTATTATCATAATAATGAAAATAAATACCTAATAGTGGCTAGAAGTAGCTAAATCATTATCACAATAATTAAAATAAATAGCTAATAGTGGCTAAAAGTAGCTAGAGTATTATCACAATGATTAAATAATTAGTTTATAGTGGCTAGAAGTAGCTAGATCATTATCACAATAATTAAAATAAAAAGCTAATAGTGGCTAGAAGTAGATGGATTATTATCACAATAATGAAAATAAATATCTAAAAGTGGCTAGAACTGATATCCGATATTTAAAAACAACAAAAAATATCTAAATCTAGATATAAAATATCAAACTTGGCAACACTGAGTGGGGCCTTAAATCGGACAATTTTGGATGTCCGATTCTTAAAATTTTTGATCAGATATACAGAGCGAAAAATGGACATGATGTCCAATATCACATATATCTGGCAACCCTGGCTAAAACTGTCTTTTAAAAATGACTAAAATCAGCTAGATTTTTCAATTTCCAGCTAATTTATCAAAGAAAATAACTATATAATATACTAAGACTCCAGAACAAATTTTTTATTTCACTTTTCGTATTATCAAATTTAATCATCTATCATTAATTTGAATTGGCTAAATTTGAAGAAAAGCGGCCAGATCTAGCCCCAAAATGGCTAATTTGACAACTCTGATCCCACACTTTCCCTTCCTATCTTCCCTTCATCTTCACTTTGCCAGCTGTGTCTCTTTCTTTTTCCCATTCCCTCTAGTCTGCTGGTCTGCCCATCAGGCACATCTTTCTTTTTGCCCCATCTCTTATTTTGGCATGCACACACAGAAACATTGTTGAAACGCAGAAACAGACATCCAAATTTATATATATGATAATTATAAAGACATTTATTACCTGAGAACCTATATTTGCCCGGCACCGGTGGCTAATTTGACCAACTCAACTTTAGTTTGAGCTAAATAAGTGTCCTAAATCGTAAATGTGAATAAAGAAATGAGCTCCATGAGGGAATCAAACCCGCATCCACCCTGGAAGCAACCGTATATGTAGGTTCTGCTCTACCGATTGAGCTAATGAAGGTCTCATGGTAGGCAGGAGTCTTTTAATCCTACATTTTGCTGACCTCTCCATTCTCACATTCGTATTTAGGCATGAATATAATGCGGTTCTCTAAGTTGACAGTATGAAATCAAATGATGGATAATTTTATATCCAACATAATCTGATAATTATAAAGACATTTATTAGTTGAGAACTAATATGCCAGTGCCAGTGTGAGTGACTGCTAAACGAGCGGCCTAAATCGTTAATGTGGCTGCTCATTAGCAGTCGTTCACACTGGCGCCGGGCAAATATTCATATATATATAAAGACAAATAAAAAATATGTAATATATTTCCTAGATTTTAGATATATATCTGGAGTATCTAGAATTTTCGAGGTGTTTTAAGATTTCTTTTTGACTCAATTTTAGATGTTAACTTGAAAAAGTTGACAACACTGCCCTTGCTAGATCTTCACACAAGAAAAGAACTAGCACATCTATGGTCTGAGTTTCAGGCTTGTTTAAAACAATAATGCAGTTGATATCCCATTTGATATAAGCAACAACAAAAAAACTATAATAATAATAATAATAAACCAACAACAGTCTTGACTTACCATAAGTGATCATTAAGAGTGTGTAGCCCCAGTTTTTGATGAGTCTAAACAAGGAATGTACAAAATTCACTGATTCGCTTGCCGCCTGCACAGCTAACATTTGAGCTCGACTTGGTGGTTGGGGTGGCTGTTTTTGGAAACCTAAAACAAAAACAAAAAATTATACCTGTAATAATAAGTAAATAAAAACAGGTCTGGTTAGTCACTCAATAGATACCGTCACATGACCAATGTCTTTAGGCAGCATACCATGTTGGGGGCAATCAATTAAAAAATTGGAAAAGGAGGCGATCAATGAATAAGTTACTTCCCTCGCTCTTTTTGGGGCCAGTGATCACTAAAAAAATCTGAATTTTTAAATAAAACAAGTGTAAATGCTGCCATACACAAACTAAGGGGGCAAATTTAGCATAAACTTACATTGTAAATTGAATCCTCCATTTAGGGGGGAAGTTTTTTGTAGACATAATAAGGAGTAAAAATTTTAATTTTCAGCCCTCTAGCTCAGTCAGCCCAACTTAAAAACTGAAGAAACCTATGTTGATAGTTTTGGGTGACAGTCTCTAATAGTTGGTACTTTACTTTTGTGACTGCTTACAGGCAAAGGAGAAATCCACTAACAAGTGTCTCTTACCAGGTGTGAAAAAAAAATGCTTAACATCACATGAAGAGATCACAAGACAGCACATTATATTAGAAACCAAATAGGGGTCAGAGATATCATAAAGAACATTAGAAAGCTCATTAGAGAGCAAAGAGGGGTCAGAGATATCATAAAGAACATTAGAAAACTCGAATGGCAATGGGCAGGCCATGTTGCAAGAATATCAGACAACCATTGGACATCACGACTCACAACATGGATCCCCTGAGATCATATGCGAAACTGTGGCTGGCAAGATATTTCGAGGATATCGAACTAGTGCATCTATGGTCAGACTTTCAGGCTTGTTTAATTTATTCATTGTCCCATTTTTCAGTTTGTATTTGGAAAGTCCTACTATTTCAGACACGGGACAGGCACCCTGAAGCCCTTGGCACCCAGGGCAACTGCCCATGTAGCTGGTACCTAGGGTTGGCCCAACCTACAAACTAAGCTACACAAGCCATGGTTTTGGCAGAGTTATTTGAATCTGGTTATATCTTACACAACTGTCTTTGTTCTTACTTTAATCTGCATCACATTCTTTTCTCTACTACTATTGTCGTACTGACTGCTGAGAAGTGAAGGTAAGACAAATGTGCTGCTCCAGTATTCAAAGAAGAAGCAGGAGTATAGCCCTGTTGGTATCTCTTGAATTGGTTCTGATTGTGCACTGAATATAATCAAACATCAATAAACCAAATAAATCATTTTCTCTTTTATACACTTTTTGTTCTAACTAATGGACCTTTGTTTCATAAACTTCAGACAAAAGAAAAGAAAATCAATGATTGTCTGAAAAGTAAAAATATTTTCTGCATACTTCACTACTTCAGGGTTTTGGTCCTGTGCAGGCTATGAAAAAATTGGAGAGTATATTGGTTCCAAGATAATCCATCAATGTTTATAATGAAATCTTTTCTTGTGTTTAACTTTATATAGGAAGGGTGAAAAGAAACTCCCTATTGGAAATTGGTAATAACTTTATTATTTATTGGTTGATTGTAGTCAAACTAGCTTTACTTTTGACCATACAATGGTAGAATTTGTTACTGAAGGGATAGGAAGATAGATTTTTAACCATTGCGCTACAGTAGCCGCTCTAATTTTCTCCAGTATATTAGCAAAGATACATATTCTCTTCAGTATATATGTATTCATACATACAGGGTGGGTGAAAAGAAACTCCCTATTGGAAATTGGTAATAACTTTATTATTTATTGGTCGATTGTAGTCAATCAAGCTTTACTTTAAGAAAAGATTGGAGAGAATATTGTTTCCCAGATAATCCAATCAATGTTTCTAAAATATGTTTTTCAGTGTTTCAAATTGTTTGAGGAATTATTATGTTATGTTTGAGGATTCAATGTTGAATTCAATTCTGCTTCTGACGATAAGATTTCTTGTCTTCATGTTTCATTATCAGTTGAACAGAAAGGACTGCTTACTTTGCAGACCCAAGGCAGTAAATGGGGGTTGCAGAGAACTGGGCCTGTGCAGAGGAATAGTTATTATTACAGAGTGGGTGAGAATTAACACTCTATTAGAAATGAATGACCTACACAAAGCCCTGACCATACACACTGTGACTTCTTTCTGTGGTGGTGGGTGAAGGAGGGGGTGTGCCGCACCAAACCACAAACTCTGAATCAACTGGAGGAGCACATTCGAGATGTTATGGCCAACATACCGCCGGACTTCCTGCAAAGGTCTATCGAGGCCATACCGAAATGCTTACAGAAATTGGTGCCTACATTGAATTTTAACACAGCAGGAAATTTCTACCATTGTATGGTCCGAGGTAAGCTAGTTTGACTACAATCGACCAATAAATAATAAGGTCAATCTTTATTATTATTGGATGAAGTAACACACCACTTTTTATTAAATTTGACTAGTTTTTACCTTCATCCTAATTGTAGTTGTTTTTATAAAACTTATTAACTAGAGCCACTTATTATTGGATGAAGTATTGTAACACACCACTTTTTATTAAATTTGACTAGTTTTTTACCGTCATCCTAATTTTAGGTTAATTTTCTAGTTGTATAAAAACAACTAAAATTAGGATGAAGGTTAAAAATCTATCAAATTTAATAAAAAGTGGTGTGTTAAAATACTTCATCCAATAATAAGTGGCCCGAATTAATAAGTTGTATAAAAACAAAATTAGGATTAAGGTAAAAACTAGTCAAATTTAATAAAAAGAAAATGATTTATTTGGTTTATTTAATTTTTCTTTATTATTTATTCATTATTATTTAATTCTATATCATGTGCGACATTAAAATTTTAGTGTGCGCATAGGCATATGAGCCAGGCCGGGCAAGTGCCACCCAAAATTCAGTCAGAACGGGTTAAATTTCGGTCAAAACTGTGGGAAATTTTGGGAAAATCAAGCCTTTTGTAACTCTTATAGAAAGAGTTCCGATGTGTCTATGAGTATGATTTTTTATCTTGTCTGCATTCACACAATTTGGTGAGAACACGGCTTGGAACCTATCATTACATCAGTTAACCTTATATGGAGAAAGAAAGAAAGGAAAGAAAAACCTTGAAAATCTCCCACAACAAATACAGTGTCACAAAATCAAGGTTAATGCATATTATTTCTGGTTGCGGGTGGGTATCAAATTACAAATTCCTGTCGTATTCCATCAGAAAGCAGGATTGCATCAGAGACAGAGAGAGGGAGAGGGAGAGAGACCCATATGTTTTTAACACATACTGAGTTGTTTGTTGTTTATTCCTGAAGGTTTTATAGGGTGGATTTGCTAGTCCCATGCCCAACCCTCTTCTTGTACCCTGTGACAAATTATCTACCACCCGGGGACTCTAGTCTTGAGCTTTAGTAAACACAATCTTAAACAGAGTCTTAATTTACAAAACAAAACAAGACTGGCTGCTGCAGGGATTACACTTATTGTGATCACTTGAGGAGATGGTCTTCCGGCTGATAACATTAAGCAAAGGATGTAAAAATTAGAACAATTTCTATTCATTGTTATAAATTAATTGTTATGTTATTAAATTCATTGTTATAACAATGAATTTAATAACAACTTTACATCATAACAAATTAATACAAAATTTTTTAAATTTAAAAAATTCATTTTAAATAAAGTCTTTGGGACCCACTGATTTTGATAACAATAACCATTTGATAACATTATCCGTGATTATACTAAACCCTGCTCCTCTGTAATCAGATTATCTAAGATAATCTATCAGGAGAAGTCTAAGAAGGATGATTTAAAATTGTATTCTCTTTTGAATCCCTTGACCTAGTAGATTGTCAAGGTCCAATGCTGGGTCCCTTATGACACATTTGTATTACTAAGCTATACATGCCTGGCTGCTGCAGGG
>VCCN01005269.1:1491083-1502769 GCA_006491835.1 Architeuthis dux | reverse complement strand
CTCTCTCTCTCATCTCTCACGGCGACGAGAAGAAAAACTACCGGCGTTATCCAACATAGGTAGTTTACGTAGTATTATTAGTATTGTTTCATATCCATTTAAAACACTGTATAATCCTAAGTAGACGTACATTCTTATACTCAGGTCAGTTAAAAATGGTCAATACGTTTGCCTATATGAATACAACGTCGATAGACACAATGCATATTAGCGAGCGATAATACTCGTTGTTTTAACTAAATTCATTACCATGGTTTTGTATGAAATGATATGTAGGTAGTTTACATAGTATTATTAGTAGTGTGTCATATCCATTTTAAATCTTTTTTTTCCGGGTAGATTCGTCATCACTGATGAGAATTTCACTTTTACGACCTGAAAATAACGATCGATATGTTGAAGATGAAAGAAATTCATGTTTCGATGACAGCTGACCAAGTGCCATAAACTGGGTATTCATAAGAAGGGGATATCTCTCATGACGACGTTATGGCAAAATAACGGACTCTATATTCTATATTCGTGTCAGTCGATTTTCTAACATTTTATGCTCAATTCTAAACCCGTCTTATACTCACGGTCGAATTATATTCAAGTATATACGGTGTAGCCTGCTTCAGTATTTACAGTGTATATACATCTCAGTTTGACACAAGGCCATAGTAGTGGGGCACCCAGTTAGGATCGAACTCATTACAGAAGTAATGGTCAGCATCACACGCTTGTTAACCATTACTACACTGATTGTGAAATTAGGGAATTCCTGAAATTACTGAAATGTTCAGGGATTTCACAAAACCAGTAGATTCTTACTGTAACAATATCATCATCATCATCAGCAGCAGCAGCAGCAACAACTCTTTAGCGTCCGTCGTTGGACATGCACCTTCCCCAAGATTCATCAGAGCTCTCTAGCATGGACGTCGCGGAGCCAATACTTTCTGAACTTTTCGTTATGTATAAGATACATGCATCATCATTTTAGTCATCATTTAACGCCCGTAGTTGGACATAGACCTTCCCTGAGATTCTCAAGACCTCTTGATCGGTGCCGATAGCTTCTGAACTTGTCTAAATGGTCATGCCATCTTATTTTTTGCCGGCCATAGTTTCACATATGATCTCTGGGGATCCACGTTGTGAGTGGCGATGTCTAGCTGTTGTCTGACATTCTTGAAACATGACTTTCCCATTGCCATTTGTTTTTCCCCCTAATGGATTCTATGATTCTGTGCTGTCTTGTAATCTCTCCCTGTGATGTTGAGCATGATTCTCTCGCGTTCACGTTGCACGGTTCTCAGTTTGAGAGCCGATCTTCTGGTTGCTGGGTTACCTGGGTTTCCAGGTTGTATCGAATGCGAAGCTATGCTGTGGGTGGGTGGATGGGCGGGGGGATAAAAGATTAGTAAATCAACCTAGTTTCTCGTGATTTGGTTAGACCATGACAGTGCCCCTGGGTCTGCGCCGCATGCGCTAGTAGAGAGGATATTGTGTGGACAAACATGACTGAATGCACAAATGTAGGAAAACAAGAACCATAAGTTCAACGATGAGTCCACCATCTGTGGTAGGGAGAGGAAGATGAGGATGGTTCATATGAAGGTTTGGACCAAGTTTGTAATTATTTAACAGTTAATAACAGCTAATTAATTAAGTAGTAGCAGGAAGAGGAGGAGGAGGAGAATGTTGATTCACCCGAAGGTCTGGACCAAGTTTCATATCAATCCAACATGATACGACTGAGAAAATTGATATTTAGCATTACTAGTTGTGGTAGTAATAGCAGGAGGATGAGGAAGAGGAAGATGAGGATTGTTCATCCGAAGGTTTGGGCCACGTTTCATATCAATCCAACATGATACGACTAAGAAAATTGATATTTAACTTATTAGAACCGATCGACCAAAAAGTGTCTCATAGAGATGCGTGATCCTAGAGATCCTAGAACGGCCCCAAAATTTAACTAATCCTCCCTACCCAATGGTCTAATCTTCCAGAAGATTACATTGAAATTCATCGAGAACTTTTGGAGATATTGCTACGACGCAGGGTAGGTAACTGTAAAAAAATCTTGGATCCACTCCAAATTTAATCACCTCTTCCGTAGCCAATTGCCCATCCTTCCATAAAATATCATTGAAATTCATTGAAAACTGTTGGAGATATCGTGCGGACAAACAGATAGAGAGTCAGACACTGAGGGAATACATATACCTCTTCCAACTTTGTTGACAGAGGTAACTAACAACTATAAATATATCGTGCGAACAGAGAACTTCTGGAGATATTGTGTGGTGTGGATATATAATTATGATTTCAGGGAGGTAACTGTGCATAGATCCGCCCCCAAAAGATGGACAAACAGTCCGACAGACGGGCATACATACATACAGACAGACATGAGTGGATACATGTATCTCTTCCAACCTTGTTGACAGAGGTAAATTGGTGATATTGTGTGGTGTGGACATATGATTATGATTTTAGGGAGGTAACTGTGCATAGATCCGCCCCCAAAAGATGGACAAACAGACCGACAGACAGACATACAGACAGACAGACCTGAGTGGATACATGTATCTTTTCCAACTTTATTGACAGAGGTAAATTGCATCCTGAGTAGGATCAGGTGATCTGAATGAGAATTAATTGGAAAACTCTAAAGCAGTTTTCTTCAACCCGGGCGGTGCTACGCACCAGTGGTGGATTTGAGCTTTTAGGTGGGCGATGGAATCGTTACAGCCTCTGGTCAGTTGCGAGAATATCTTGTTATTCATCATCCAAAAGCGATACCACACCAGTGGTGGATTTAAGCTTTTAGGTGGGCGATGGAATCGTTACAGCCTCTGGTCAGTTGCGAGAATATCTTGTTATTCATCATCCAAAAACGATACCACACTAGGTAGGCATGAACACAAATCCACACCGAAGATTTTTCATAAATTTGTTGTAGTTAATGTGAAAAACAAAATGTGTTCTGATGTAAACAAAAAATGGCGGTGATATTTGCATTAGTAAATTTCCAAAATTCGATATACCTAGATTTTAAAAATCTGGCAAAAATCAACAGATCATTCGATTTTAATAAAAAGTTCGATACTTATTTTTTTAAGGACGCATTTTTTCAAAAGAATTTTCCTTTCCAAATTTCGTAGAAGAATATATTTTTTTCGTATGATTCAAAAAATGGCGATATACCTAGTAAATCTTCTAAAATTCGATATACCTAAATTTTTAAAATCTGGCAAAAATCAACAGATCATTCGATTTTAATAAAATGATCGATATTTATTTATTAAAGGAGGCATCTTTTTAAAGAATTTTCCATTCCATTTTCCGTATGATTCCTACCCCACCTTTATTAATTTGATGATTTATTTTATTTATACATTGGTGCTTTCATTGTGTTTTACATATTTTATAGATAAATCCCTCGAGATATTAATTATGTTTACCTATTTTAGAAAAGAATTCTGGAACTGCTCTAACGGAACACTTACTTTGGGATTTAAAACACAGAAGAATTAAGTAAAATATTTTTCTTCTTGGCAAATTTTTAGTTTTATCAATTAATTATAATTTAGGCTTTTGACCCGTAAAATATCAATATTTAAAAAGAATTATCATTTTTTATTGATTAGCCTGCAAATGATTGATGCAGACGACAACGCGTGTTTTTTAGAATGTGTTAGAATATAGAGGAACATTAAGGCATGGGGCCACGGGATTTGGAGTCCTCTAAGAGTTGGTGGCTTTTTATTCATGTAAATATTTAAGCGACATGTTCACGTTTCACTATAAGATGTAACTACATGCGTATGTGTGTGTGTCTGTCCATAAAGCGTGTACTGGGTGACTAGTGCGATGGCACAGGATGGCAAATTAAGAGCTTGTTGATTATCAAACTGATTACCCAGGACACCCACTGACACCCACTTGAGAATGATAGATGTCTTGTACCGAATCACGAATATTTCAGGGCGAAGCAATTGTTCTCAAGTGGTAGGGACTGACATGTGTTAATATTCGGCATAGTTGACACTGATAGCTCTCCCCATCTACGCGACAGAGTTGAGTCGGGGAGACAGCGATGATCTTTGAATTCAGTCGAGCCTTGACAGCACATCGCTCTTAACGGGCTTAATTTCGACCGATCTTTTGATACATCATAATCATCATCATCAGCCGTTATAAGTCCTTTCCCATCTCCTTCCATGACGATCTATCTTGTGCTAATCTCTGCCAAGTCTTACCGGCAAACTTTTCTATCTCGTCCCTCCATCTTGTGTCTGGTCTTTTCCTACTTCATTTACTGTCCCATGGGCACCAATCGGTTAGTCTTTCCCCATATCTATTGTCATCTCTTCTTGCTAGGTGGCCAGCCCATCTCCATTTTTGCGGCTTAATTAGTTGTAGAATATCCTTCACTCTAGTCCCCTCTCTGATCCATGTTGATCTTTTTCTATCTCTTAGATTATCCCTAGCATTGCTCTTTCCATGGCTCTCTGTGCTATTTTGAGTTGGTTTTCAGCTCGTTTGGTTAATTTCCATGTTTCGCATCCGTAAGTCATGGCTGGTATTATGCAGCCGTTATATACTTTACGCTTCAGGCACATTGGCAATGTGCTCTTCAAAATCTCTATATTCATGATACATCTAAATGTCAGAACAGATGAATAACCCAACCCCAGCAATAAACCAGTGTTATGGGTAGCGGTGACTGAAAGAGCATTCTAATAAAACATGTATGTAGGTACAAGCCGTTTTAGTATGGGATAGCAGTTCCCTTGGAGTTTTTGTCTTAGTCTGACCGGACTTTCGATAACTCATCAGGGTTTATTTTAATGCATAATAGCTTTCACTCTGGTCCTCTCTCCTCTTTCTATCTCTTAGAGTTATCCCTAGCAATGGCTTTCTGTGCTATTCTGAATTGGTTTTCAGCTCGTTTTTATTAATTTCCAGGTTTCGCATCCGTAAGTCATGGCTGGTATTATGCAACCGTTGTGTACTTTAAGTGGCTTAAGTATTCTCCGTCTATGTTTACTCCCATCCCCTCCCAGTCAGTTTTTCGAAAGATGCTTTCAAGGCTCGCTGTAAATAGTTTAGGTGATATTGTATCCCCTTGTCTTACTCCTTTATCTATCTTTATCTTGTTTGTATAAAGATAGCTAAAGGACATAATAAGGAGTAAATGTTTAAATCTTCATCCCTCTAGCTACATTGGTGCGGCCCAAATGCATGCATAGCCAGCCAGACCAACTTGAAAACTGAATAAACCTATGATGACAGTTTGGGTGACAGTTTTGGTTGACGATTTCTAGCCAACCAGACTCACTTGAATACTGAAGAAACCTATGTTGACAGTTTGGGTGACACTTTTGGTTGACGGTTTCTAGCCAACCAGACTCACTTGAAAACTGAAGAAACCTATGTTGACAGTTAAGGCTCGTTGTATATAATAAACAGACCCATGTTTGTGCAGTTCTAAATCTAATGTTGTGGAGTACAACATTTTATAATAAAAACTCATTCACAGACACGAAGTAGTGTAGTACGAGTTTCATCAACCCGATGGAATTATGGAATACTACGATAAAAACGATCCATTTATTAAATTACATATAATATATCGAATTTACAACTACATTAGGTCTTTTAAAATACTTGCCGTACCACCGATAGGTGACAATGAATATCAATTACGGGTGAAGTTAACTTGCCGGACCACTATCATTCACAATGAATATAAAGCAAATTGAAATTATTGACAACATTTAAAAATTATAAAATGTTAAAAATAGCCATTACAAATGCTTCTCAGAAACAGAGAATCTCAAACAATGGGTCATGGCGCCTGTGTCAAAGATTTGTGCCGTTCTAAAATTTCCTTAAAATAAACCCTGTAACTCATTAGACTGATAACACAGGCCTACAGAATTGTATGACCTGGCTGTTGTTTTCATCCTGATACCTGTTTTTTAACCATTTTTTGGTGCTGATTTCAAAAATCGCATCGGTTTTTGTCCATCAGGTCAAGTTTTCTTTCTATAGCATATCAGCATTTTTACTAAAAAATAGTAATTTTGTCGTTATTTAAAGGCATGTTCACAAATTACATGTACGTTTACTTAAAACAACAATATCAAACATGGCTTACACCCATTAGATAATGATTTATATGTAAAATAATGTGTTTTAGATCACATTTGGAACAAACACTTTTGTAAAAATGCAATTAACATTCAAAATGCTATAGAAAAAAGAATCTCACATCTTACAGTGAGTGTCTACGTCCATTTCTACCATGCGGTGTGTCATTTTGTAGATGTGTATCAGGTCACTTCTCAATCTTCTGTATTGTAGAGTGGGTAGCTGTAGTATTTCGAGTGTCTTCATATGGCAGGTCATTTAATTGTGGCACCAGTTTCGTAGCTCTCCTCTGCAACTTCTCGGTATTTTTTGGTGTGTGGAGACCAGATAATGTTTGCATATTGTACATTTTTAGTAAAGATGCTGATATGCTATATAAAAGAAACGTGACCTGATGGACAAAAACCGATGCGATCTTTTAAATCAGCACCAGAAAGGAGTTTAAAAACAGGTATCAGAATGAAAACAACAGTCAGGTCATAAAATCTTGTAGGCCTGTGTTATCAATTATCTGTCTAATGAGTTATCGAAAGTCTAGACCAGGACTTGGGAAAATATCAACTCGACTTAATATTTACTATTTATTTTATTAGATGAAGTATTGTAAATCATTATTATTAATTTTGGCTACTAGGCACCTTCATCTTAATTGTTGTTGCTTTTTTATCGCAATTAACTCCAACTAGCGACGTTTAAGAGACATCAACATCAAGATACGGAAATATCAGAATGAAAACAACAGTCAGGTCATACAATTTTGTAGACCTGTGTAATTGATAATTAGCCGAAGAAGAGATTCTAGAAGAAGTCGATGAATACATATACCTAGGTCAGGTAATAAAGTTAGAGAAAGACCCTGACTGCGAAATAAAAAGACGCATAACGATAGGCTGGAAAGCATTTTATATAAATAGAGACATTCTGAAAAGCACCTTGCCAATGTGCCTAAAGCGTAAAGTATACAACGGCTGCATAATACCAGCTATGACTTATGGATGCGAAACATGGAAATTAACCAAACGTGCTGAAAACCAACTCAAAATAGCACAGAGATCCATGGAAAGGGCAATGTTAGGGATAACTATAAGAGATAGAAAAAGATCAACATGGATCAGAGAGAAGACTAGTGTGAAGGATATTCTACAACTAATTAAGCAGCAAACATGGAGATGTGCTGGCCACCTAGCAAGAAGAGATGACAATACATGGGGGAAAAGACTAACTGATTGGTGCCCATGGGACAGTAAAACAAGTAGGAAAAGACCAGACACAAGATAGAGGGACGTGATAGCAAAGTTTGCCGGTAAGACTTGGCAGAGATTAGCACAAGATAGATCGTCATGGAAGGAGATGGGAAAGGCCTTTGTTCAGCAGTGGACTTATAACGGCTGCTGCTGCTGCTGATGATGATGATGATTTGCCAGCCAATGAAGAGGACATTTTCTTGCCCATACAGTTCGAAAATATAAGAAGTGGAATTTTTTGGGATTATATAATTTCTTCTTTTACCTCTCTTTCTTCTAAATTTATCTTGATTTTCCGAGGTTGATATCGATTGCTTCTTAGATTATTGATTTTAGGCAGAAAAATAATAACGCTGCGCAAGTATTGAATATAGTCTCAACCTTCATTTTGTATTTTTTTGTCTTCTACTCTGTAATCGAGATTTCTTGAGGAGGCGGGGACGACCACTGCGTTATTTCCTCCATCGGTTGGAAACCGTCAAACAAAACTGTCACCCAAACTGTCAACATAGGTTTCTTCAGTTTTCAGATGAGTCTGGTTGGCTAGAAACCGTCAACCAAAACTGTCACCCAAACTGTCAACGTAGGTTTCTTCAGTTTTTAAGTTGGTCTGGCTGGCTGGCTATGCAGGCCGCACCAATGTAGCTAGAGGGATGGAAATTTAAACATTTACTCCTTATTATGTCCTTTAGCTATCTTTATACAAACAAGATAAAGATAGATAAAGGAGTAAGACAAGGGGATACAATATCACCTGAACTATTTACAGCGAGCCTTGAAAGCATCTTTCGAAAGACTGACTGGGAGAGGATGGGAATAAACATAGACGAAGAATACTTAAGCCACTTAAAGTACACAACGGTTGCATAATACCAGCCATGACTTACGGATGCGAAACCTGGAAATTAATAGCATGAGCTGAAAACCAATTCTGAATAGCACAGAAAGCCATGGAATGCTAGGGATAACTCTAAGAGACAGAAAAAGATCAACATGGAGAGAGAGGACAAGAGTGAAAGATATTATACAACTAATTAAGCCGCAAAAATGGAGATGGGTTGGTCAACTAGCAAGAAGAAATGACAAGATGGTGGGACGAGATAGAAAAATTTGCCGGTAAGACTTGGCAGAGGTTAGTACAAGATAGGTCGTCATGGAAGGAGATGGGAAAGGCCTTTGTCCAGCAGTGGTCTTATGACGGATGATGATGATGATGATGATGATGATGATGATGATGATGATGTATGGAAAAAACGAAAATAGCTTTTTAGTAGGAGTGGGTCAATTTACAATGTAAGTTTATGCTAAATTGGTCCCTTAGTTTGTGTCCGGCAGGGTTCACACTTGTTTTGTTTTTTTAATTCAGACTGTTTAGCTATCCACTAAAAGGCAAGTGAAGTAACTTATTTATTGATCGCTTCATTTCCCAATTCTTTAATTGATCACCCCCAACACGACATACTACCAGAGGACGTTGGTCACGAGACGGTTTCTAGTGAGTGACTAACCAGACCTGTTGGTATACTCTTCTCAAAGTAATCTGGTAGTAAATGATGTAAGATATTAATGACAATGCGGTAAAACAATTTATTGACATGTTTCGCCTTTCGGCTCCCTCGGAATAATGAATACAATTTGTGGATTCGTTTTCAATGGTATTCATTATTCTGAGGAATCCGAAGGGCGAAACATGTCAATACATTGTTTTTCGCATTGTTATTAATATCTCATGTTGTCGGGTTCCCAATCCAGTTTTTACTCAGTAAATGATGTGCATATTTTTCTCCCTCTTTCTTGGACAACATTTTGATTAAAATAAATACCGGCAGAAGATTATTCGGTAAATATCTACAAGATGTATAAGATGTTCTCAGTTAACAAAACATCCTGAAGGAGGAATATTCGGTAAAGATCTACATCCGTTAACTAAGTCGAAAAAATAAATAGAAACAATTTTTGGTAAAGGTCTACATCCGTTAAACCAAGTCGAAAGAAAATAGAAACAATTTTTGGTAAAGATCTATATCCGTTAACCAAGTCGAAAGAAAAATAGAAACAATTTTTGGTAAAGATCTATATCCGTTAACCAAGTCGGAAGAAAAATAGAAACAATTTTTGGTAACGGTCTACATCCGTTAAACCAAGTCGAAAGAAAATAGAAACAATCTTTTTTTCGCCAGTAATTTGTTGTGCTTTTAATCCGTTAGACCCTAACAATCTTCCTAGAAGTTGTTAGTTTTTAGAAAAAATGTTTTTTTAGGTTTTACAATAAAACTATATGGTAAATGGGACCGTTACTTTCCGTCCCTTGTATGGAAGTGAGCCGTCGAAGTATTGTGAGACTTTCATTACGGTTTTTTTTTGGGGGGACAGCCCAACGTTGCACATGTGTCCACCCTGGGGGGGGGGGGGTCGCACATTTTTCTCGCAATATTGTTAGGGTCTAACGGATTAAAAGCACAGAAAGTTACAGTCAAAAAAAAATTGTTTCTATTTTTTTTCGACTTGGTTAACGGATGTAGAACTTAACAAAACATCCTGAAGGAGAAATATTTGGTAAACTGAGAACATCTTACAAATGTTCTATAATATCATTACTGTAAACTTTTAAAAAAAATATTTGAATTAAACACTGGATGCTATGGGTGTCCGCTGCCTCTTTTCCAGGGGTGGGGGGGCGCAAAAATATATATTGAGAATATATCATAGCGGCAACCCTGTTACCAGCACATAATAATACTATGTTTTTTTTTGTCTACATTAAGTTGGGGTTACTTAAAACAATTGGACAGCCCCATTATCCTTTATTGACTATAAAGTTCCAACTTTCAAATCCCCTCACTCGAGAATACCCGATCCGGGAGGGGGGGGAATTGTCCCCACCCTCAACGGACGCCCATGCTTGATGCATGTTTTATCAAACGTTGTCTTTTCCTATTTGCAAACCTCCTCATTCAAAACGTTTGTGCCACATTCGTGGTGAAATTCGAGTTGGTATTTGGTTGTTATTTCAAGGGTTCTTCCAGTCTAAAAAGGTTGAGAAAGGCTACACTAGAAACACTCCACAAAAAGAATGAAGTGATTGTTCCTTTTCGTTATGTCATCATTTAACGCCCGTAGTTGGACATAGACCTTCCCTGAGATTCTCAAGACCTCTTGACCGGTGCCGATAGCTTCTGAATTTGTCTAAATCGTCACGCCATCTTATTTTCTGCCAGCCACAATTTCGTATATGATCTCTAGGAGTCGTAATGTCCAGCGGTTGTCTGCCATTCTTGCAACATGACCTGCATTTGAGTTTTCTAATGTTTTTTTTTAATGATATATCTGACACGTTTGTTCTCTAATATAAACTGCTGTCTTGTGATCTCTCCATGTGATGTTGAGAATGATTCTCTCTTGGGTACGTTGCATGGTTCTTAGTTTGAGTGCCAATCATTTGGTTAGGTTCCATGTTTCAGCTCCATAAGGTGACTATCGAGAGGATACATTGTTTGTTGACCTTTCCTTTTAGAACTAATGGGATCTTCTTGTTTTTGAAGGTTGAGCTTGCTCTACCGAAATCTTGCCAACTTAGAGTGATTCATGTAGACTCTTTGTCCTGGGTTGATGTAGTATGTGATTCGCACGATCAATAATATAACAATATATTCTTTAACACCTCTCAAATATCTGCTTGTCTATCTCATTCAACCATTCGACTGATATCTAGCAAACTAAGTTTTCTAATATTCTGTGCTGTCTTGTGATCTCTCCGTGTTATGTTAAGCATGGTTCTCTCCTGTGCACGTTGCATGGTTCTCAGTTTGAGGGCCAACCTTTTGGTTAGGTTCAGCTCCATTGGTGACTATCGGGAGGATGCATTGGCTGTAGACCCGTCTTCTTAAAACTAACGGGTTCTTCTTGTTCTTGAAGGTTAGGCTTGCTCTGCCGAAAGCTAGCCAACATAGGGTGATTCTTCATTTGAGGATGTCAAGCTCTTTTATTTATTAACTTCTTTCTCTATACTTTCTTAAACGAAAAAGCACCCAAAGAGTGCATACCCCTGCCAACGCCATTTTCACTAAAAACTGAATAAAAATCAGTTCACAGATAGTTACGATGCAGGGGAGGTAACTGTAAACATTCCTGGATCCGCCCCAGAATTTACACACTTCTTCCTCAGCCCAACCTGCCATAACATATCATTGGAGTTCATTGAGAACTTTTGGAGATATTGTATGGTCAAAGATGAGTAATGTATGAAAAAAATGAAAACAAGACTGGCTGCTGCAGGGTCAAACTCCATTCCA
>VCCN01005269.1:1045223-1055725 GCA_006491835.1 Architeuthis dux | reverse complement strand
GGGGTGCACGGTAGGACTTGCTGGCCCCCGGCCTAATATGCATTGTGTCTATCGACGTTGTACTCCTATAGGCAAAAGTATTGACCATTTTTAACTGACCTGAGTATAAGAATTTACGTCTACTTAGGATTATACAGTGTTTTTATTAAAAAAACTCGTCTTATATTCAAGAATCACTAGTATCTATAGGATTAGTAGTTTGTGTTATTTCTATTTTGGAGAGCCATGGAAAGAGCAATGCTAGGGATAACTCTAAGAGATAGAAAAAGATCAACATGTATCAGAGAGAGGACTAGAGTGAAGGATATTATACAACTAATTAAGCAGCAAAAATGGAGATGGGCTGGTCACTTAGCAAGAATACATGACAATAGATGTGGGGAAAGACTAACCAATTGGTGCCCAGGGGACAGTCAACGAAGTAGGAAAAGACCAGACATAAGATGGAGGGACGAGATAGAAAGGTTTGCCGGTATGACTTGGCAGAGATTAGCACAAGATAGGCAGTCATGGAAGGAGATGGGAAAGGCCTTTGTCATGTGGACTTATAACGGCTGCTGCTGCTGCCGATGATGATTGACCATTTCTGACTGACCTGAGTATAAGAATGTACGTCTACTTAGGATTATAAAGTGTTTTAAATAGATATGACACAATACTAATAATACTACATAAACTACCTACATATCATTTCATACAAAACCATGGTAATGAATTGAGTTAAAACAACGGGCATTATCACTCGCTAATATGCATCGTGTCTATCGACGCTGTATTCATATAGGCAAAAGCATTCACAGTGAGCCTTGAAAGCATGTTTCGGAAAACTGATTGCGAGGGAATGGGAATAAACATAGATGGAGAATACTTAAGCAACTTGAGATTTGACGATGACATTTCTATGTCGTCGGAAACATTCGATGAATTACAAAACATGTTAACCGATCTAAATAGGGAAAGTAAAAAAGATGAACAGCACAAAGACAAAAGTAATGTTCAACGATAAAGTCCCCAAAAAGGTCATGAAGATAGAAGGTGAGATTCTAGAAGAGGTTGATGAATACATCTACCTTGGACAGTTAATAAAGCTAGTGAAAGACCATGACTGCGAAATAAAACGACGCATAACGATAGGTTGGAAAGCATTTGGTATGAATAGAGACATTCTGAAGAGCACCTTGCCAATGTGCCTAAAGCGTAAAGTATACAACGGCTGCATAATACCAGCCATGACTTATGGATGCGAAACATGGAAATTAGAGATAGAAAAACTTAGGATTATACAGTGTTTTAAATGGATATGACACAATACTAATAATACTACGTAAACTACCTACATATCATTTCATACAAAACCATGGTAATGAATTGAGTTAAAACAACGGGTATTATCACTCGCTAATATGCATTGTGTCTATCGACGCTGTATTCATATAGACAAAAGTATTGGCCATTTTTGACTGACCTGAGTATATGATTGTACGTCTAGTTAGGATTATACAATGTTTTTAGTAAAATAAAAATCGTCTTATATTCAAGAATATACGTTAAGTAAGATGTCTTCCGTCTTATTTTTCAACACATAGCCGTTGAGAAGCCGGCCAATTTTATCTTGCTTTGCACAATGCAAGACAACATATTATCTAAGATCCTAAATCACTTCATTATAGCCCAATTATTAAAGTAATTACTAATTATACTAAACAATTATCGGGGAAATCAACACTGTTTATTGGACATTAACTAATCCCCTCTAATCTTCTCTGCGCGTGTCTTTGAGATGATGGGTGATATGTATCTCGTGTAAGTTTAACTATTTGGCCAATTCCAGTTTATTAATATTCAATTAATTAGATTCTGGGATTCCCTAACAGTATCGACAAACAGTCAGTGCCGACCCTACGTACCAGCAACACGGGCACTCGCCCAGGGCGCTATGCCTGTCATGTGTCTGAGACAGTAGGACGGTCCAAATCCAATTGGGAAAATGTGGAAAAGAATAAATTAAATAGAATAAAAACAGTCAAAATCAGAAAATTCGCTGGTGTGAAGTCTGATTTTTCAGGAATATCTGACAGTTAAACACTTTCTGTTGTGGTGAAACCAAGAGAAACAATTGGCAAAGGAAATAAATAAAATAAAATAAAAACAGTCAAAATAAGAAAATTTCCAGATGTGAAGTCAGATTTTTCAGGAATATCTCTTGTGGTGTAACTAAGAAAACCAATTGACAAGGGAAATATATTAAATAGAATGAAAACAGCCAAAATAAGAAAATTCCCAGATGTGAAGTCAGATTTTTCAGGAATATCTGACAGTTAAACACTTTCTGTTGTGGTGAAACTAAGAGAAACAATTGGCAAAAGGAATTCTCATGACCGACGACAAGCTAAGTCAGGCTTTAAAGGCGCCGAAGTTCAGCATGCCCAGGGCGCCAAGAACCTGCAAACATTATCCCGACTAAACTCCAACCAATAGTGATGATGCTAGATATGATATTTATTATTATTACTAGATACTACCCGTGAAAAGAATCACGGATATATTTGAATTTCTATGAGATGGTCCATTAAGAAAAAAAGTCGTTACCTTTAAATAGAAGAGTCTATTGTTACAGACAGCTGAACAATAAATCACCCTGTTCATTATATAAGTAGATCTAACTAGTATAAGTTGGTATCAAACCATCGATACTGGTTGATCCAATGAGGATCGAACCCACTAACTACGGCCAGCTAGATTTGGTTGCTGATCATTGCTATACGACGTGCGTCCTGATTCGTATTTTTTTCTCCATAGGATCTACTCGTTAATCCCAGTGAACAAACATCACGGGGTATATTTTGATTACTACGAATGTTTGTTTTTTACTGGAAAGCTCCATATGCTTAAATGGTGGTTAGGAGGTATCTGATCAGCAATAATTGTTACCTATGAGTGGAAGTGTCCAGTGTTACGGACAAAGAACCGAGAAATCACACTGTTCATTATATAAGTAAGATTATTTACATTTTCAAAACTTATTTGGTGGTCAACGCTTAGTACTAAGCGAGAACAAATCTCATACACTTTCAGTGATTCAATATTCTCATCGACTGGTTGTGCCGAGGTCCGAATCGTCTCAGTTCTTGCTCAGATCTCAAATTATTACGTTGCTACATATTAAATGCCGTTTTTTTTAAATAGTAAGATGAAAGATGATATGAACACGAGACAAAAAGAAACGGTAAATATGTAATCAAAATTTCGTGTAAGACTGTCAATTGAGAATGATATGCGGATATGTCTCTCTGAAACTGTGCCTAGAATTGAGTTCCCTATAGGAAAGAGTCAAGCTCATCCATCTCATTAAAATGTGGACGTGTCTTTCTGAAACTGTGCCTAGAATTGAGTTCCCTATTGGAAAGAGCCAAGCTCACCCATCTCATTGAAAAATGTAACATTAAATTAAATGAAATTACTAAAATATTAAATGTTTATTGTCTGTTCTATGGTACTGCCGGACTGGACCACGGTCGCCAAATCGTTTTAATTTTTTAAATATTCTCTTTTTTTAGTATAAGCAACATTTCGTGAAAGACTGTAAATTGAGAATAATATGCGAATGGGTCTCTCTGAAACTGGGCCTAGAATTGAGTTTCCTTTTGGGCAGAGCCCGGCTCATCCATCTTATTAAAAATATAACATTACATTTAATGTTAGCTTCTTTAGCGGTGATCGGTCAAATCAGTCCTTATGATGCGATCCCTTTTTGTGGAAATTACTAACAAATACTAAATGTCTGTTGTCTGTTATCGATACATTTTGTAAAACTATAGTCCAAGTCTGGAGTTGACTTTGTTTTTCTACCGTAGCAAGAACAACAAGAACAATCCTCACCAAATTTAGGGAAGTAAACTATTCACTGTTTGTCTGTTCGGGTACATTAAAAGAAACTGATAAATAAAATTAACATTTCCTTACTGTGATTTGAAATCACGACCAAGTTATTGTTAGGCGACTCTCTTACCGACTGGGCCAAACGGACAACTCTTACACGTCTTCGAAAGGTTATGTTAGAAATACGCAAGGGCTTATTTCATTCCAATAAATAAATACATTTATACTAAAAAATTTAAAAATATACTTTATGATTTTCATTCTATCATATATACAATACAAAAGTTGCAATAATCATCTTCAGTCGGAATAGAAGTTGGAGTGGTGTTTGGCCCTGCAGCAGTCAGGCTTGTTACACTCTATTCTTCACAAAGGGGCACACCAAAACTGTCGGACGGGATGAATGGTACCCATTCATCCCGTCCGACGGAAGAAGGATTTTTAGAAACACTGCCTTTCATAAATGCTTGCAGCCTGCTTTCATATATACACACGAAAACGTTGATACTCGTACATTCCATTGATAAGTTTATTTGGTTAGAGTTTGTGGATATCAATTACCAAAAACAAAAACCTTCCCAGGGGCGGATAAGGGATTTTGAGCAGGGGGGAGGAGGACATGAACCTATGGGAACTCTTTGGTTAAAAGGAGCAAAGGGCTTGATTTGCTCACAGATTTACACGGTTTTGACCATATTACACTGATTTGCTGAAGTCTTACACTGTTTTCCCCGAATTTCTTTTTTTGGGGGGGGGGGGTATCCCCTCCCTGCTACAAAGTATGCTTTGGAATTTGAGAAAAAGTAATCTCTTTTCTCACCAAACGTCAGGCGAAGAGGGGTCAAATCTTTTTATAACTCCATCTGTCTAGACAATGGATATACAGTATGTAGAAAATATTAAAAACATTATGAAGCCGGATTGTTTTAAGCATTTAAAAAAAAGAAAGTAAGGGAGATTACTCTTGGATTAGCATTTGATAGTTATCTCCCCTGAAAAATGTTACAGACAGACAATATAGTCAGTCACCTGGCGTATTATATAAGTAAATGAAAAACAAAATAATACATTGTTGTTTTTAAGATTAATTTATGATTACTTGGGATTATTTGGATTCTTGTATTTCTTTATTGAGATATTAATTAAAAGAGGGTCCGTACCCCCTGGCCCCCTATGCCCCACCCCTCTGGATCCGCTCCTAGAAAATGCTATTTTAGCTGTTATGAAATTCACGCGTTTAACGAGCGTTTTTTTCTCAATCGTTGTATATGTGAAAGCTAACGATCAAACAAATGTTAATTTTCGCTTTTGCAAGTTAAGCAACACTTTACTAGGTCACTGGATAATGGACAATATCTGAAAATAATAGTAATGGCCTCAATTTAAAAAAGAAATAAGTTCCTTTCAGCGCAGAAATTATAACAGATATTCAGTAAAATTCGATCCCATAAATTCTGGTCATGGCATCATCTTACCGGCAAACTATTCTATCTCGTCCCTCCATCTTGTGTCTGGCCTTTTCCTACTGCGTTTACTGTCCCATGGCCACCAGTCGGTTATTCTTTCCCCCCATCTATTGTCATCTCTTCTTGCTAGGTGGCCAGCCCATCTCCATTTTTGCTGCTTAATTATTTGTATAATGTAATACTCTAGTCTTCCCTCTGATCCATGTTGATCTTTTCCTATCTCTTAGAGTTAGCACTATCATTGGTCTTTCCATGGCTCTCTCTTCTAAGTTGGTTTTCAGCTTTTGTTAATTTCCATGTTTCGCATCCGTAGGTCATGGCTAGTATTATGCAAACGTTGTATACTTTACGCTTTTAAGCACATTGGCAAGGTGCTCTTCAGAATGTCTCTGTTCATACCAAATGCTTTCCAACCTATCGTTATGCGTTCTTTTATTTTGCAATCATGGTCTTTCTCTAACTTTAAAAGTTTCACCACGAGCCTTAACATCTATAATGTTATACTGCCTGTCCCCACCTACATTCGGATGTTACGCTTTCAGTATTAACATAACGGAGAGGTTAGATAGTTTAATGAAAGAGAGAGAGAGAGAGAGAGAGAGAGAGAGAGAGAGGGTGCGGTGGAGCAGAACATAAAGTTATGTAGTTTCATGATAGTAAGAGAGAAAGCAAAAAAGAAAATTATGTAGTTTAATAAGAGGGTAGGAAGAGAGAGGATAGAAAAGGAAGTTATGTAGTTTACTGAAGGGGTATAAATAACATTTAGATTAAAAACATGGACGAGCAACTAAGATGTGAAAGGCTAAGGGGTAGAATTAGAAGATACAGGCAAAGGGTGAGTATTGAGCAGTGGCATGAGATGATGGATAATCCTAGTTGTCCACACCCGTGGAATTACCACAAATCCAGCTAGTATCTAATATTGATCATGGCTGGACTGGAACCCATGAGGATCGGAAGCGAAGACCGATGCCATATTCAAGAGACCACAATCTCCAATATGAATATGGCGACCTTGATGAGACTCGAACGTATGACCCTCAATTCCGAAGACAGATGCATCGGCTTTATTCTTTAACGATTTTCTTTTCATATCACATAATCAGAATGATAACTCTTACAAAAAAGAATTTACGACCTTGATGGGACTCGAACCCATAATCTTCGGTTCCGGAGACCGACGCCTTATCCATTAGGCCACAGGGTCATTCCCGTTGATGCGACATTGTACACAATCAGGAAGACGACATAGCACGTATCTAGGAAAAAGCGCATATCAATGTCATATACAGTGAGGCGAAACAAGTATTACTTAGTTACTTACAAAATCATTTAATATACTTCCGATGCTCACATTTACTTTAAATTCAAATAGGTGATGTATTTGGATATGAAATTAAGAAAATACATATTTCCAAACATACAATGCAGAATAATATGTAAACAAAACTGACGATGGAAAAAATTAATCAAACACATTGATTTCATATTTTAATACATAGTTGCATTTAATACTTAGTTTGCAATTACTGCCCTTCACAAGCCCTCGGCAATATTCCTCTGAAATCTTGGTCCACTCTTCCTTGCAAAAGACCTTCAAATCATTAATGCTTCTTGGGTCTCTCTGATGAATTCGAACTTTCAAACATCGCCATAAATGTTCAATTGGATTCAAGCCAGGAGATTGACTAGGCCACTGAAGTACCTCTACATTGTTCTGAACAAACCATTCGCGAGTTATTTTAGCTGTATGCTTTGGGTCGTTATCTTGTTGAAAGATCCAACCTTCTTCAAGCTCCAGCTGTTGTACCGAAGAGAACACATTACCTTCCAAAATAGTCCGATACATCGCTCCATTCATGGTTCCTTCAATCACATGAAGTGCCCCCGTACCATTGAAAGAGAAACACCCCCAAACCATGATACTTCCAACTCCGTACTTTACTGTGGGGAGGCTGTTTCTTTGGATCATAGGCGCATCCATCTTTTCTCCATGTATGACAGGCTGGGTTTTTGCCGAAAAGTTCAATTTTTGATTCGTCTGACCAGAGGATGTTCTTCCAAAAATAATTAAGCGTATCTAAATAGTCACGAGCGAACTTCATCCGAGAATCTTGGCGTACGGGATTTCAATACTAAGAGTTCTTTTTAGTAACCGATGGACCAGCTGCTCTCAAATCATTTTGGATCTCCTTTCGAGTTACCATTGAATTCATTTTGATTGTTCTTAGTATTTTTCGAGTTGCTCGAGGAGAAATTTTCCGTGGAGCGTCAGTTCGAGGGAGGTTTTTGGTGGTGCCAAACTACTACCACTTCCTAATAATCGAATCAATTGTACTGACAGGGATATTTAACATCTTGGCAAAACCTTCATTATGTTGCTTAATTACGACATTTTTTTGTTTGGTTGAGAGCTCCTTTACTTTAACCAAGACTGCCTCGTTTCAAGAAGGTAAAAGTAGTGAATGATGACTGTAATGAAAGTATTGCTGGAACATTCAAAAAGTTTCTATGCAGGTACGGAAAGGTCTAGACCTGCATTCATTCTTAAATAACATTTTTATGATAAATTTTTAATAGTGTCCAAATACTTCTTTCCACCCTCACTTTTGTTTATATTTTATTCTGCATTGTCTGTTTGGAAATATGTATTTCTTTCTCAGTAATTCTTAATTTTATGTCACAATGCATCACCTGTGTGAATTTAAAGTAAATGTGAGCATCGGAAATATATTAAATGAATATTTTGTAAGTGTCCAAATACTTGTTTCGCCTCACTGTACATCAGACCACATTCTCCAGCATGAATATAGCGACCTTGGTATGACTCGAACCCTTAATCCTCGATTCCAGTGATCAACGCATCGGCTTGATCCTTTAACGATTTTCTTTTCATATTCCATAATCAGAATAACAACTCTTAAAGTTTAAAAAAATACTGATACTGATTTAATGATTTAATGATTTAATGACCTTGATGGTACTCGAACCCAAATTCTTCCGGTTCGGAGACGTACGCCTTATCTATTAGGCCACAAGCTTCTTTTGGTTCCGAGCAGATTGAGCATAATAATGAAAACGATTTAGCAAGTATCTAAGGCAACAAAAACACGCACGAATATAGCAAACTTGATGAGACTCGAACCCATGATCTTCAATTCCAAAGACCGGCGTATCGGCTTTATCCTCTAACGATTTTCTTTTCAGATCACATAATCAGAATGATAGCGCTTGAAAGAAAACTGATAAAAATGTGATGACATTGATGGGATTCGAACCCATAATTTGCGGTTGCCGGAGACCGACGCCTTATCCATTAGGTCACATGGCCTTTCCACTTGATGCGATGTTGTACATAATGTAAAAGACGATATAGCACGTATCTAAGGAAAAGCGAAGGTCCATGCCCTATACATTAGATCACAATGAATATAGCAACCCTGATGAGACTCGAACCCTTAATCCTCGATTCCAGAGGCCGACGCATCGGCTTTATACGATAACGAGTTTCTTTTCATATCACATAATCAGAATGACAACTCTTGGAAACAAATCTGAGACAAATTTAAGGACTTTGATGGGACCTTAACCAACAATCTTCGGTATCTATTAGGCCACACGCTCTTTTTAATTATCAGGATATTGTACACAATGAGGAAGACGATTTAGCCCGAATCCAAGGAAAAGAAGACATGCATGTCTATCAATATCAACGGTACTCGAACCATCGATCCTATATTTATTAGAATACAGAAACAAATCCAGAGACCTTGATATGACTCGAGTTTATAATCTTCTGGAATCCGACGACTTATCCATTAAGCCACACGGTCTTTTCGGTTCATAAAATATTGTACACAATCAGGAAGACGATATAGCACGAAGAAAGGCGAATATCGATGCCGTATACCTCAAACCATAACCCGCAGAATGAATATAGCCACCTTGGTAAGACTTTAACCCGTATTCCTCGATTCCAGAGATCGGCAAATCGTCTTTATACTCAAACACGTACGCGTGCGGACACCACGTTAAACCCGACCTTGTGCCACATTCCACAAATAAATACCGATACTGCAGTGCTTTAGAGTCACACCCCTTGGTATACCGGATGAAGTGAAGATCAGCACCACTAAGGTCCCCATATAAAGATTAGTACCACCCAATAAGGCCAAGTTTAGATCAGCACCACTAAGATCCCCTAATAAAGATTAGTACCACCCAATAAGGCCAAGTTTAGATCAGCACCACCAGGGTAAGAATTAAAATTATGTTTTTTAAAACATCATGGGACCTGTGCCATTTTAAACAGTGGGCCTGCTCGGGAGTGTACCCAAGATCTCTTTGAATGTTGTAATAGCCTAATCTAACCAAGTAAAGATTAGTACCACCCAATTGAACCAAGCATTCAATCTTTCTCAGCAAAGAACTGCTCTCCGTATCTCTTGAAATCTTATAGTAGATATATAAGCAGGTTGTGATAAAGTGATTGTATGCCTCATAACGCAGAATTCTGACCAAATGTGCCTCCCAAATGCTTATGCTAAAACTTTTTTAATAATTGTTTTTAACTGAACTTTTGAATAAAGACTTTTTGCATTCAATGTTTATTTATCCATAAAAGATAGTTTAGATCTCTCATTCTTCATCCTTCTTATGATTTTGCTGTCTTGTGTTCGCGTTCTTATGTCTTCACTAACAGTAAGTTTGTTTGTTTGTATAAAGTGTCCTCGCAATCAAAGACGGCAACCTTTGATTTAGATCTTTGCACTCCAACAACACTCGTTGTTTTGATCATCTGCGCTTCCCTATGAGCAGGTGTGCCTCGTAGCGGCGTTACTGCGTTACTGCGTTACCATGCTTTTTCACACCCTGGAACCAAGTAAAGATTAGTACCACCAAGAGGAAAAGTTGTACTGAATTTTCACTTGACCCGGTATACCATTAACAGAGCAACGGGTATTCTACTAGTAACATTAACAAGCAGCGCCACTGAGTGCCTGTATCACCAAAATGTTCACAGAGGAAGAAAAGAAGGTGGGCGAAGAATGCAGAAAATAAAGGAAATGATGCTTAACTCATTAAAGTAAATTCTCGTTTTAACAACACCCGTTATAACGGCACTATTTAATGACACGCATTCTAACGGCACGTTTG
>VCCN01005269.1:675000-688498 GCA_006491835.1 Architeuthis dux | reverse complement strand
TGGCAGCATGTCATAACAATCGTAGCTATAGAAAAGTTTGTATTGGTGTCGACTTTCCTTATTTATTTTCTTTTGCTTTTATTATTTTTCTTACATAAAAAGGTGTAGTAAGGGTAACGTACACACACTCACACAAACAATGAAATCTTATTCAAGGCTTATATCTTATATAAGAGTTGTTTACACTCTATTCAATAGATTAAATTTCTATTGGTGTTTCAAGTATTTTAGTCAACACTGTAATACACTGATAAGTCAAATGTACAGTCATTTATTTATTTAAAGGTGCGTCTTAACCTTATCTACTAGCAAATATGATACTTTACATCCACAAACAAGATGAAAAGCTACCCACAACAGACCGATTGAAACACTTTTGCTGAGTTTAGGTTATTCATGTGTTCTGACATTTATATGTATCTATCTAGATATGTATCTGGACTTCGCCCTGCCCTAACTGTTCATAGTAGAAATTTGAAATTGTGCGCACAAATGAGTAGGGAAATTTTATTTATTTATTTTTTTTTAAATTACCCCCATAATAGGTTTTTAGAGGGGGGTTCAATTGGTCACTAGTTTGTGCCCGCTTGTTTTTTTTGAAATTCAGAACTTTTTTAGTGATCACAGCCCAACAAAAGGTGAGAGAAGAAACTTATTCATTGATCACCCCCAACACAGCATATATGGGTGGCAGTGATTTGTAATTTCCCTTGGAATGCTACTTCATTATGAATCGTAAGCCAATGTGTTTATTTTATTCAAGTTTTTGAACATCCTATAGTAGAAACTTGAAATTTTGCACACACACTCTCCGAAATGAGTAGGGTATATGTTTTTTTTTAAATTCTCCCCCAAAATAGGTTTTTAGTGGGGGCTTCAATTTGCAATGTAAGTTTATGCCAAATTGAACACTTAGTTTGTGTCCAGCAGCATTCTCACTTTCTTTTTTGAAAATCTGGACTTTTTAGTGATCACTGCCCACCACCATTGTTTAATTCACAATGTAAAAAGAAGCATATATAGGTGGCGGTGATTCATAATTTCCCTTGAAAAGCTAGTTTATTTTATTTTGTGATCTAATTTATTTCAACTAGGGCAGTGCCCATTCCAAAGGTGCAATTTTAGTCTTTATGGTGTGTAAGTAAAATAATTTTATGTCCATCGTACAAAAATATGGCCTTGAGGTATTTCAGTTATTTCTCTTTAGGGTTGCCAATTTAGATATTTTATATCGAAATTTAGATAATTCTAAAGAGCGGAAATGAAGGGAGATAATTTATAGAGAATATGAAACTGTCAACAAAAAACTGTCACCAAAACTGTCAAAATAGGTTTCTTCAGTTTTCAAGTTAGTCCAGTTGGCTGGCTATGTATGTATCAAGTGTACAGGCCACACCAATGGAGCTCGTGGGAAGAAACTTTCAACATTTACACCTTATTATGTCTATAAGAAGCGTTTTTTTGTTATTTTAAATTCCCCTTTAAATAGGTTCAATTCACAATGTAAGTTCATGCTAAATTGATCCCTTAGTGTTTTTTTGAAAATTCAGACTGTTTAGTGATCTAACAAAATGTGAAGTTCATAGTAGAAACTTGAAATTTTGCACACACACTCTCCTCAATGAGTATGGAAAATGTTTTTTTTTGTTTTTTGAAAATTCCCCCATAATGGGTTTTTAGAGGGGGTTTCAATTGGTCACTACTTTTGTTTTTTTGGAAATTCAGACCTTTTTTAGTGGTCACAGCCCAACAAAAGATGAGAGAAGTAACTTATTCATTGATCACTCCTTTTTTTAATTGATCACCCCCAACATGGCATGCTGCCAAAGGTGTTGGTAGCAGACCTGTTTCTTTTTTTTTATTAGATTTCTCTAGAACTGCTGATCCCAAAAACTTCAAACTTGACAATACACCTTGTATTCTGACTAATATATCTGGTGAATATCAACTCTGTACAATATCCAGTTGCCGATTAATCACAGTGTATACACATACACATACAGAGACGCAGAGATTTCTTCAATTGTATGTAGTTAGCTGAATTATTAATTAATAACAATTTGGGAAATAACAGAAGGTATCACGTGGAAGACCTAATGTGTTGTATATATATTTATATATATATCATTTCATACACGTGCTGTCACAAAAACAACAGCTGTTTCCACCAACAAAGCTTTGATCAGATGACGACTGTTGGGTCATCATCTGACGAAGATAATATGAAATACTGGTTAGTCACTCAATATAAACCGTCTCGTAACCAATGTCGTTTGGCAGCGGGATGACCAATTAAAAAATTGGAAAGAAAGGGTAGAGCAATGAATGAGTTACTTCTCTCGCCTTTTGCTGAGCAGTGATCGAAAGATGTCTCTATTGTTAATTTGTATCTCTGGAAAGTTACAGCTGAAAACGTGAAGCCAGGTATTCAGTATTTTAGGATTTTGAGTACACAGTCAAGAATCTATGGATTGTGGAATTAATCCTTGATGGTGGTATACACATATATATCGTTAGAAGGTAATTTCACCAGCTTTCCAATGAGCTATGTAAAAATAAATTTGTATCTGTTGAGCCGAAAAAGCGACAGAGGAAAATGTGAAGCTAGGTATGTAGCCTTTTTCAAGGAAATTTAAATTACACAGCAAGAATTCTATGGATTGTGGAATTAGTTCTTGAGGGAGGTATACACATATATATATATCGTTAGAAAGGTAATTCCACCAGCTTTCCAACAAGCCATGTTATACATTTGATAACTCTTGTTGATATCGTTTGGACAGAAAGAAATTTGAAAAATAAGAACCCAGACCCATTTCTACTTGAAGGAACATTATGTGGGATTCTGGGTAGGCAAATTGACACACAGTCATGTGACTTCACCAGGATGTTCATTAGATGTCACTTAGTACACTTCATGAGTTAAAATCAAGGATAAAATATAATATTATATAAGAGACTGTGCAGGTCAATTAAATTGTATGTGACACTTAGTACACTTCATGAATTAAAATCAAGATTAAAATATAATATTATATAAGAGACTGTGCAGATCAATTAAATTGTATGTGACACCGGTGTCACAGTGTGTTCTTATGGGTTAAAATCACTTCTTTACCCCCTGACCAACCCTTCCTGGAAATTTCATTGAAATTCATTGAGAACTTTTGGTGATATCGTGTGGACTGACAGGCAGATGGAAATACAGACATGAGCGAACAGATATACCTCACCAACTTTGATGGCTGCGGTAAATTAGAGATGTAGATACACAAGAACAGTCTGAAATGTCCTGGTTTCGTGGGCGTCTGCTGCCACTTTCCTGATGGGAGGGGGGAGCAGAAGCATATATTTGCAGGGGGAGGGGGCAAAAGGTATATTCAGAGGAAGAAGAAGAAAAGTCACAGAAAGATAGACATGAGTGAAAGTCCTAATAGAAGAAAAATATGAGACAGTGCAGGAGAGAGAAAAAAGAGAAAATGAAAAATAAGAGAAAGAGAAAAAGAAAAAAACGAGAGACAGAGAGAGAGAGAGAGAGAGAGAGAGATCAGTGTACACAGTCTGATGCTCTTCTTAAGCAACAACCTTTAACTGAATCGACCTGAGACATACGTGGCAATTGCATCTGGTGTGCTCTAACTGGCACCACCAGCACCACCACCACCACCAGCACCACCGCCTACCTTGCACCACCACCACCCCCACACACACACCCCACCCCAGCTGTCTGCCCACCACACTCTGCCTCACCCACATTTCCTGCCCGTTGCACCAGTCAACTGTTGCGTCCTGATGCACTTAGCGAACAAAAGAAAATTAATACTGAAAGGAAATTTAAATAAATAAATTAGTAAAACTGGAATCGCCAGTGGCCAAGTGGTTAACAGCACGGAAAATGGAATCAGCGATTCAAGTTCAATCCCTGACTGAGATCCGTGTCCACTTTGCAACTAATGCCCTTGGGAAAGGCATTAATCAATCTCTTCTCCACCCGAGCTATGGTAAAATAGCGGGTGAAGTGAGTGACCCCACTTTGGGTGCTTGTGGACTCTTAGACAATTTAAAATATCACAAACCTAGGTAAAGATCTACATCCGTTAACCAAGTTGAAAAAAATAGAAACAATTTTTGGTAAAGATCTACATCCGTTAAACAAGTTGAAAATAAAAATAGAAACAATTTTTGGTAAAGATTTACATCAGTTAACCAAGTTGAAAAAAAATAGAAACAATTTTTGGTAAAGATCTGCATTCGTTAACCAAGTCGAAAAAAAAAGAAACAATTTTTGATAAAGATTGAATTAAAAGCACAAACAATTACTAGCAGTGCTGTAGAGTTTGGTCATAAATAATACCTGATAATACCTGATAATACCTGTTTTTATTGTGTAATGTTCCACTAGAAATAATAAAATCCTGCTATGTTTAGTTTAGAAAAAAATTAACTTTCTATTATATTCTAGAAATACGCCAAATGTATCCCCTGGACCCCAACCAAATAGGGACCCCTGTTCTTTCACCAAAGTTGTAAAATTATAGTTAAAAGAAACCCCAAAAACCTTTCACCAAAGTTGCAAGACTTTCGGAATTTTAAACTGATTTCGGCATCAAATGACCCATCAAAGGTTGATATGCAGCTGAACAAATCAATCAATCAATCATATTATAATCTAGTTATAGGGGTGTACTTATTTAGGGGTGATACTGTATATCTATATCTTTTTTCCCTCTATTGATCTCATGCTCTGCCCCTGAACAAGTTTGCTTTCCCCATGTATTCAAGTTCAGGCAAACTGAAATTTGAAAAATTAGAAGGAGTATTTAGATACTAAATTTAAATCCTGAATCGGTGTTGATATCTGTTTATCTATGTCGTTCCCTTCCAAACTGTCCTCGTATGTTCTAGGAAGATATGGAAGATCCTGTTCAGATTTCAGCCTCTCGGTCGTCTCTCTCTCGCTCTCCATCCGTTCCCTTGTTTATTCTAAGCTTAAAAGAGAAACCTCTATGTAAACATATTGACTTTTAACCCTTTATAGGGCACCCCTAAAAATATTTTACGTATCAAAACAACCTTTTTGTATGTTATACTAGACCTAATTACAAGATATTTTCAGTTGCAAGTTTTCTGAAATGTTTTTGTTTATGGGGGCAAAACCCCCTCTGATGAAGTGATCATATATGGTGCCTCGCCCAAAAAGTTACCAAAAATGGAAAATATGCAAAAATTAAAAATTAATGTAGAAAGTTAAATAAAACATAGAATTATAGAATAACATTCAATTCAATGAATAGATACAAACAAATTGATATTGATTAAAAAATAACACCTCCGGGTTGATTTTAAAAATGTCATTGTGCCGGCCAAAAACAGGCTAATTTAATGGGGGGGTGTGGTATGCCTCAAAACAGTTTCTGTCTTTGTTCAAGCACAAGTGTACTTTGCAAAGCTTGCAGACAACATTGGTGCAGATTATGTTGTCTTTGTGGCTACAATATTTGCATGTGGCTGAGGGGTTCTCAGGTGATCATATATAGTCACTTGCACCATAAAGGGCTAAACACCCAGTCGTTCATAGAAGTTTATGGCAGTATAGTACTATAGTAATAGAGCACTTAATTGGAATTGATAGCTTGCAAGCATATTGCGCGGGGCCCTTAAAATTTTGGGGCCCGTAGCATATGCTACATTTGCTCCATAGTTATTCTGGCACTGGCCCTGCCCCATTATATTCTCTTTGTTCCTTCCCGTTCAAAAAAATTAATATTGGCAAAAAAATAACACCTATATTTTATTGTGCGGGTTGATATGACGCTAAACAAATCAATCAATCAATCATATTATAACATAGTGGTAGGGGTGTACTTATTTATGGGCAATACTGTATCTATCTATCTATCTTTTTTTTCTTTCTATTGATCTTGAGCATTTCTCTTGAACAAGTTTTCTTTCCCCATGTATTCAAGTTCAGGCAAACTGAAATTTGAAAAATTAGAAGGAGTATTTAGATACTAAATTTAAATCCTGAATCGGTGTTGATATCTGTTTATCTATGTCGTTCTCTTCCAAACTGTCCTCGTATGTTCTAGGAAGATATGAGAGATCCCGTTAAGATTTCAGCGTCCCGTTCGTCTCTCTCTCGCTCTCCATCCGTTCCCTTGTTTATTCTAATCTTCAATTTGGTTTCTCAAAAAAGCCAGAAGGACACTGCCAGGGAGACAATATGGCTTCTGTTAGTCAACCATGTTTTCTACACTGGCTCTTGGGAACTTGGCAACAGATTTGCCAAATAGTTGCCAGATATTTCTGGCCAAAAATACTCTACGAAAATGGCCAAAAAATGGCCATATGCCAAATTTTCAGGTTTATCTAAAATTGAGTCTGAAACATCTAGGTATCTAAAATTAGGTACATATTCAAATGGTTTGAACTCCTTCTTGTTAATTGTGTTGTAAACATGACGTTTCGGCCGATCCATTCTTCGGTCTTCTTCAGGTGTAAAATCCGAGTGTGATGGGTTAAACAGAAGTTATGTTTAAAGGGGATAAATAACCCTTATAGCGCAGGGCCCGGGTGTTTCTGTGTCTTTGTCTTGTCGGTTTTAGGTCTGTTGAGAAGTGGAAGCCAAATTGGGTTGAAATCCGCACTTGTCTGGCTAATGAATTTAGTCAACATTTTGATGTGAGCTGCCTCTTTGATTTTTCTCTGCTTCCAACAGCTTTCTCTGTCAATAATCTGGACTTCCTATTAATAAATTAAGTGTGAGTTTAATTGCTAACGTTTACCGACAAAGTTCTTGAAGAAACAAAGATTTTATGGATTGAAAGCACAAAAAATTACTTAATTATCTTTTTTTAAATGTTGGAAGGAAGTGAGAAAAATGCAAATAAATAGCCAGAAATTTAAATATGGCCGCACGAAAATGTTCATGGCCAAATGCTTTTCAAAAAGGCCAAATCAGCTCAAATTTGGCCATAAAATGGCCAAAATGGCAACCCAGCTTTGCAACCACTGCATTCCTCTTGAAATGCAAATGCTGGGGGGGGGGGATGACAACACGTGGGTGTGGGAATGTTTATTTAGGTGTCTCTCAATGCTTCTGTGTGTAAATATTTTGGGTTTGTTTATATACGACTAAGCTTACGTTTTTATCTATGTGCGCTTGTGCAAGTTGGGAGAGAGATGTTGGTACATGTGTACCCCTCTAATCCGGCAACCTTGAGATCTGGCCTCTGCCGGAGCACAGAAAATGCCGGAAAATAGAAACCCCTTATGTAAACATATCGACTTTTAACCCTTTATAGGGCAGCCCTAAAAAATATTTTAGATATCAAAACAACCTTTTTGTATGTTAAACTAGACCTAATTACAAGATATATTCAGTTGCAAGTTTTCTGAAATGTTTTTGTTTATGGGGGCAAAACATCCTCTGATGAAGTGATCATATATGGTGCCTCGGCCAAAAAGTGACCAAAAATGGAAAATATAAAAAAATTAAAAATTAAAGTAGAAAGTTAAATAAAACATAGAATTAAAGAATAACATTCAATATAATGAATAGATAAAAAAAAATGATATTGACAAAAAAAATAACACCTTTGATTTTAAAATGTTATTGTTCGGGCCAAAAACTAGCTAATTTAATGGGGTGTGGCATGCTTCAAAACAGTTTCTGTCTTTGTCCAAGCACAAGTGTACTTTGCAAAGCTTGCAGACCACATTATGTTGTCTTTGTGGCTACAATATTTGCATGTGGCTGACGGGTCCTCAGGTGATCATATATAGTCACTTGCACCATAAAGGATTAAGAATGTTTCTAATAGTCTGGAAAACAGAATGATACATTTTGGTATATTTCATATAATATAATTCATGTGTTTTTATTAATTTATTTGTTTTCTGTCATGTTGAAGGAAACCAATATATAAATTTAAATGGAACTACCACAATTTGAACTCCGATACAAACCTTTGCAGCCTAAAAACAAGCGTATTTTGATGACAGTGTTGAAATGTTAAACATTAAGTATGTCTCTATTCATACCGAATGCTTTCCAACCTATCGTTTTGCATCATTTTATTTCGCTGTCATGGTCTTTCTCTAACTTTATTACCTGTCCTAGATGTATTCATCAATCTCTTCTAGAGTCTCTCCTTCTATCTTTATGACCTTTTTGGGGACTTTATCATTGAACATTACTTTTGTATATTGATGACAGTGTTGAAACTTTATAATAATAATTGTTACATTTACTAATAATTTTGATATCCAAATGTAACAACTATTATTGGACAGAGCTCTATCCCATAATAATTGTTACATTTACTAATAATTTTTGATATCCAAATGTAACAACTATTATTGGACAGAGCTTTGTCCCATAATAATTGTTACATTTACTAATAATTTTGATATCCAAATGTAACAACTATTATTGGACAGAACTCTGTCCCATAATAATTGTTACATTCAGTAATAATTTTTGATATGCAAATGTAACAACTATTATGGGACAGAGGTAGTAATTTTTATTTCAGTTGAAATTTCGTTTTTCTATAAGAAAATGTTTGTGTCTTTCCCCGAATAAATCTCTAACCACCTTTTCTTCTCTCTTTCTATTTGCAGGTAAGATTTATCCCTCTTGATGGAAGGAATTTTAAAAATTTTTTTAAAAAGCTGATCTTTATTTTCCTGGCGATGTTAGTTCAAATTTCTTCCTGAAACCAGGTAAACTCCTCAACTATTTTCTTCTCCTTTGATGTTGTAATTGTGAAGTGCAGGTTGGCCTAATGGTGAATGGCACGGAGGATGCAAACCGAGTTCAATCTCCAGCTGGGAAAGTTTGAGTTCAATTTGCTCTTGGGAAAGGCATGAATCAATTTTGGATTTTGGATGTAGAATCCGGACCCCAAAATTGATTCAAGTCAATAGGTCTCATGAGATGCTCATAAATTTAAGCGGGTATTCATCATACCCATTTGACCTTTTAACTGAGTTGACAGATAACACTGTAATCAATTAAAAAGACGTTTTCCCTACTCATTGAGGGGAGTGTGTGTGCAAAATTTCTACTATGAACGGTTTAAGTAAAAAGTAAGTAATATTTTTTTGAAAATTCAGAGCTTTTTTTAGTGATCAAGAAAGAGCCCAACAAAGGGCAAAAGAAGAACTTATTTATTGATCACCCCTTTTTCAAATCACCCTCAACACAGCATATATGGGTGGCAATGATTCATAATTTCCATTTCTATTATGACTATTTTATTTTTGGAAGATTTTTAATTACAGAGTTTAAATTTTTCTGTCAGTATTAGTTAATTGTGAAGTTGATAGGTATTAATGGAATAATGGATAGTCCAAGCCTGGCAGCTCTAGAATCAAACTCTGCTCCTACTTCTACTTCTTTGTGTAATTCTACTATAAATTTTAGAGGTATGGAAGACTTGTTAGTTTAGCACAGGTGGTCTTGATTGTTCTTGTTCTTGTTATATAGGAAAGTAAAGCCAACTCTGACTTTCTCCTGGAGTTTGACGAAAAAGATTTTTAAGGTGACCTTAATAAATTGGTGCTATAGCACTGAGTAAAAAAATACCAATTAAATATGGTCTTTGTTATCCAAATAGAAAATCTGTGGATTCCATTGTTATTATAAAACTAGAGAGATTAAAACAAAAGTATATAAATTATTTTTCGTTAGTGTCATGTTGTTTTTACTTTCTGCTAATATCGATCAATCAATCTCTAAATGGCATCGATAAAACAAAGGAAACAGTTATTCATCAACAACCAGGTGGTTGAGGTTAAACTAGATCTTTAGGTTAGGCTACTCAGTGGAATACAGTGGGGCTTGTTAAGCTGTCACATATTAAGGTGTTTTAATTTTTAAAACTTTTGCCATTGTTGATAATACCAGGTTTGGTCATCCATACTTCAGCTGCCCAATGAGATGCTCATAATTTTAAGCTGGCTTTCATCACATATGGATAAGGAAAGGAATACCCACTTGACCTTTGAACTGAGTTAACAGATAACAGTCATAGGGTCATCCTCTTATTGTGAGTCCTCTGTTTCTGACTGCTTGGTCAGCAGGTTCTTGCCACAAGATATCATCTTTTGTTCCATCCATGGTGTTGCTGATTCCACATTTCTTAAAGCTGTGCTGGACCATTATCATCGCTCACTCAGACATTCGTCCTCTACAAAGTGCTATCCTTTCTTTATGACCTGACCTGACTATAAGTAGAGGTGTTAATTTTAGGCTATTTTTTAGGCAAAAAATCTCGACTTATATTAAAAAATATACAGTATATTTAATATTTGGCCTAGAGTGCTCTCTATTATGTGCCTTGAATCAATTCACTAGATGAAATTACAAAAAATACAGGTCTGGTTAGTCACAAAAAACAAACCCAAAACAATAGCATCAGCCGGCAAATCAAGTCACAGTAGAAGTACAAATACGTTGGTTGAAATAGGTGATAGACATTTGTCCAGTACAAAGTATTGGCCTTTCTTAATAGATTAATTACTTCTTCATGTAAAATAAACATATCTCAAAACGTCCTCGTATTGTGATACAAACGTGGAAAATGATTGCATCTTCTGGTGTTCATTTATCAGCCAATAGAATCAGCCGGCAAATCAAGTCACTGTAGAAGTACAAATATGTCGGTTGAAATAGGAAGTATTGGCCTTTCTTTGCGACTGACTTGACTATAGGTCGAGGTGTTAATTTTAGGCTACTTTTTAGGTTAAAAAACATATTCAAAAATATACAGTAAATTAATAAATATTAAATTGAATATCAAATTAATAAATATCAAATTAATGAAGTTAAATATTTATTTAATAAATATTTTGTAATTGTATGCTTTCAATCCGCCCGTAATTTGCTTCACCAATTCAAAGTGATCAACAATTTCCGGTGACGTAAAACGAAAGATCGCCTTTCTCTTTAGATTTTCAACTGAATTAAGCGATAACCTATATAGTTTTACTTTGCCTGTTCCTTTCCCACTTTTTACATTGAGTGGTTTGGGAGTTGCCGTGCTGATGGAGGCATGGGGCTCGCCTATTCCCTTTCCACCTTTTACGTTGGGTGGGTTGGAGTTGCAGTGCTGGTGGAAGGAGGGCGGGTTACAACCATGACTGTTTTCGTGTTCACATCTCTCAGGCAAATCACGTCACATTAGAAGTACAAATATTATCGGTTGAAATAGGCGATAGACGTTTTGTCCAGTGTGAGATATTGGCTTTTCTTTGCGACTGACCTGACTATATATAAGGCGAGGTGTTAATTTTAGGCTACTTTTTAGGTAAACAAAAACCTTGACTCATATTAAAAAATATATATGGTCGCTAATTTTCGTTGAATCCTATATTTCTATAATGGCCAGTTTATTTTTTTTAAGATATTTAATTACAGAGTTTAAATTTGTTTTTTGTCGGCAAACATCAATCATGGCTTAAAGGAAGTTTATTTTGAATGTCTAAAAACCTACTTTAAGTATGTGAAAGAAATCTTTATTTTTTATGACTAACTTTCGCCTGTTTTCTGGCAAATAAACCAAAAATCTAAACTTCAAAGAAGATATTTAAATTATTGAAATACGTTTTTAAATTTTTATAAAAAAGTCTATGATCATTGCTACAATTTGTAATGTTTTTGGTACCTACATAAACGTGAAAAGCCACATATAAATTATACCATTTTATGCAGACATATTTTGGTGTTATGTATTCAAAATATGAAAGGTGTATTTGGTCTACATTATGAGGAAAAATATAGGGTGACATGGTTTGTGCATTCTCAAAGCAACGGACACTGGCTTTTATATATAAAGATCTGTCCAAACCAAATTTTAAAATGAGATTAGGTTTCTCTTTGGTGTAGAGCAGTGGTTCCCAACCTTTTCGAGTCATTCCCCACTTTTGTCAATAAGATTACTAGTAAGTTTTTCCATTTAGTAAGTTGTAACAAAGAATAATCTTAAATAATAACTTTATTTTGCGTATAATTAGACATTGCTATGTATTTGTTACTCAAAGAAAGAAAGCAAAAATAATTAGGAACACATCATTTGAAATACCAATTTATTACAAAGAAATAAGGATTCTGCTATCATAACTGATATACACATCAATGTGATCTCTATTCTTGATTTTTCTTTTGCTACTAGTTCTTCGATTTGTGGGGTCTATTAGTGAAGGGCACATCTTAAATCATTATCAACTTGGAGCTTATTTCAAGCCTTCGATTTGATAGATAGAAGTGCAGAAAACCCTATCTCTAGACTGGACTTTTATTTTTAACCTAATAGCCTTATTGCCCCCTTGGATACCCCCCCCCCCCCGGGGGGGCGGTAATTCCTCCCTGGTTGGGAACCACTGGTGTAGAGGAAAGACAATTACAAGTAATAAATTGATCTTTAAAGAGAAGAGTTCTTTAACGTTATTGGAAATCATCAACCAAAACTGACAACATAGGTTTCTTCAGTTTTTAAGTGATTTTGGCTGGTTATTTATGTATGTATGTATCACGCATACAGGTAGCACCAATGGAGCTAGAGGGATGAAAATTTAAACATTTACTCCTTATTATGTATAGAAAAAACTTTTTTTGTTTTTTTAAAATTCCCCCTCCAAAATACCTTTTTGTTGGGGGTGTGTTCAATTTACAATGTAAGTTCATGCTAAATTGGATCTTTTTATTTTTTTAAAAATTCCCCCTCCAACATAGGTTTTTGTTGGGGGTGTGTTCAATTTACAATGTAAGTTCATGCTAAATTGGATCTGTTTAGTTTTTTAAAAATTCCCCCTCTAAAATAGGTTTTTGTTGGGGTGCGTTCAATTTACAATGCAAGTTCATGCTGAATTGGATCTTTTTACTGCCCAACAAAACACACAAGAAGTTACTTATTCGTCGACCACTCTTTTTTTTTCTCCAATTTTGTAATTGATCATCCCCAACGTGGCATGTTGCCAAAAGATGTTAGTCAATGACGGTTTCTATTGAGTGACTAACCAGAACCGTTTGGAATTAGTTTTCTCAAAGAATAAACATGACCAGCTTTGTAAAATTATAGTCTACAGATCCGATGAGCTAACTTTGTGGCCTGTTGCTATGTGCACTCGCCTCTTGAAGGCGTTATATGAAAGAAAAGTTATAACCTAAAGATAATCATTACAATTTTATTGAATTTCTGTGTTAGTATGTCTTTGGAAGCATACAGCATTTGGGGTGTACAGAGGAATTATTGATTCCCATTTTAAGAACACAGAGATAATGTCAGGGCCGGATTTAGACCTTGGGGGCCCATGGGCACTTCAGGTTTGGAAGTTAAAATACATGGCAAATTACAAGTCACAAAATTTACACATCAAAGTCTGTTTATTGCATGTAATTGGAACTGACAAGTTTTTCATACATAGAAAGGTTAAATGAGTTGTATGTAAGTAAATACATGTATATATATAAATACATGTATATATATAAATA
>VCCN01005269.1:660960-671033 GCA_006491835.1 Architeuthis dux | reverse complement strand
ATATTTTGTAATTGTGGAGCCATTGAGTGATTTTTCAATCCATCCGTCATTTGTTTCACCAAAGTGATCCACGATTTCCGGTGACATAAAACGAAAGATCGTCTTTCTATTTAGATTTTTAACTGATTTAACTGAATTAAATGATAACATAAACAGTTTTACTTTTCAAATAAAATAATCTCTATTAAGAAGTTTGCCCTGTCCTATTTCCACATTTGGTGGGTTGGGGGTTGCCGTGCTGGTGGGGGTGGGGTGCACAGCGGTGACTGGTAGTAGAGGGGAAAGGAAGGAATTGGGAAGTAGAAAGTGTGTAAATTTAAGCCTGCTGAAAATGTCATACTCCCTTTTTCCCTGTTACTTGAATAGCCAAACCAGCAAACTAACAAATTTGACTAAGATTTATTTCATTTCTTTACTGATACTACTACTTTAGAAATTTAACATCAACTGCATAATGAAACCGCCCCCACTAAAAACCTACTTTGGAGAGGAATTTAAAAAAAACACAAAAAAAGAACGTTTTCCCTACTCATTGAGCGGAGGGTGTGTGCAAAACTTCAAGTTTCTACTATGAACGTTAATGAACGGAACAACCACAACAACGCCCTGGTAACTCACCAAAACAAAACAAACCACAATGTTGATCTGAAACACGCCAGAATTGTCATACATAGATACACATAAATGTCAGCACACATGCGTAACCTAAACCCAGCAATAGTGTTTAAACCGGTCTGTTATGGGTAGCAGTGATTAACAATAAAACTAAAAGTTAGGTAGGACAGATGGACAAAAAAAGCGTTTTTGCTGAATTGAAAAGTGAAATGTATAGGCCAGAAGAAGAAGAAGAGATCTATTACTGGTTTTGTTTGGTTTGTGAAAATATAGCCTTTACTTTCACACGTTAAGTAATTTACATACCTACATATGAGTAATGTAGACAAATGCGCATAAATGCAAAAGACGTTCGCAGTCCAAGTGAACTAAGTTTATATTGTTTTGTTAAATAACAGGTTTGGTTAGTCACTGAATAGAAACAGTCACGCGTGCCGTGTTGGGGGTAATCAATAAAAGAATTGGAAAAAAGAGGTGATCAATGAATAAGCCACTTCTCTCATTCTTTTGTTCATCAGCGATCAGTAAAAAAAAGTCTGAATTTAAAAAAGAAATAAGCTTGAATGCTGCCTGAAACAAACTAAGGGACCAATTTAGCATAAACTTACATTGCAAATTGAAACCCCCACTAAAAACCTGTTTAGGGGGAGAATTTTCAACAAAGAAAAATTGCTATTTAAATGTTGTATGTGTAATTTAGATGTTTTAGATCTTTTTTTGTCTCAATTTTGGATGTAAAACTCAAAACTCAAATTGATCCCTTAGTTTGTGTCCAGCAGCATTCTCACTTGTTTTTTGAAAATTCTCCCCTTAAATAGGTTTTTAGTGGGGGTTTCAATATGCAATATAAATTTGTGCCAAATTGATCCCTTAGTTGGTGTCCAGCAGCATTCTAACTTGTTTTTTTTTTAAATTTGGACTATTTAGTGATCACTGCCCACCACCATTGTTTAATTTATCAGGTAAAAAGATTTGTTTTTATAATTCATAATTTCCCTTGGAATATTTCTTTTTTTCTTCTTTTCCCGCTCATTTTTGGCACTGTTTCTCCTCCTACAGTTTCCGAGATATCAACTCCATTCCAACGCCAATTGGTGCATCTTAATGCTGTGTATTGCGCTTACATACAGCTTTGAAAAAATAAAATCTTTTTCAATTTTTAGAAGAGGGTTCTATTTACAATGTAAACTATAATGCTAAACCATACCGGACCCTTACTTTCCGCCATTTGTACAGTTTCGAAGTATTCAGTTACTTCCCTTGTGAAGGTTGTAAAACGTTTCGCAAGTAGTTTTTATTTGCTTTCATTAAGGTTTCGGGGGAGGGAAATGCAGTGGCGCAATCACACTTGCAGTTCCTTCGGGAAATGCACCTTGGTCTAGTTTTTATCATTATTTTTATTTGATTCACATTCGCAAAGCTGGTCAGTAGCTGCGAGCCGTTGCTATGGTTTAAAAAGAAAGACAGAGGGGAAAATAGCAATATTAGTTGTGTCTGCAGCTCATAAACTACTCTCTTTGTAGTAAATAAAGATGGGTAGAGTGGCTTCATCTAGAACAGTGGTTCCCAACCTTTTCGAGTCATTCTCCACCTTTGTCAATAAGATTACTAGTATTTTCCACTTCCATTTATTAAGTTGCAACAAAGAATAATTTCCAATAATAACTTTATTTTAAGAATAATTAGACAGCTTCATATTAAGAATTAGTTTAATTTTATAATTGTACAGCTGCTGCTGTGTATTTGTTACTCAAAGAAAGCAAGCGAAAATAATTAGAACACATCATTTGAAATTCCAATTTATTACAAGAAAAATAAGAATTCTGCTGTAGTAAATGATATAAACATCAGCGTGATCTTTGTTCTTGTTTTTTTGCTACTAGTTCTTCGATTTGTGGGTCTATTAGTGAGAGCGCATCTTAAATCATTCTCAATTTGGAGCTTATTTCGAGCATTCGACTTGATAGATAGAAGTGCAGAAAACCCTATCTCTAGACTGGACTTATAGTATCAGTAGCAGCAGAACTTCTAGGGAGAGAGAGGGAGGGAGAAGCAGGGTAGGGATATGCAAAAGGGTAGAGGGTGAAACAAAGATTTTTGCTAAAGGAGAACGGCTGAACTTAGCTGTCGAGGAAAGAAATGAGGCGAGAAAGTAAAAAGAAGATTTGGTTAGGTGTTAGGGATGGTCGCTTCAGGCTACTTCCATGAGTTTTTCCCAGATACTACAGTGCTTTGGATATCAACCAAAACTGGCACTACAACTATCAATACAGGTTTCTTCACTTTTGGGACCAATTTAGCATAAACCTAGATTGTAACAATCTAAGTTTATGCTAAATTGGTCCCAATTTTTGGGAAAATTCGGACTATTTAGTGATCCAATAAAAAGCGAGAGAAGTAACTTATGTAAAAATGTCAACATAGGTTTCTTCAGTTTTTAACTTAGTCTGGATGGCTGGCTATGTATGAATGTGCCGTGTGTACAGGCTACAGTAATGGAGCTAGAGTACTGAAAATTTCAATATTTACTCCTTATTATGTCTAGAAAAAGCATTTTTTTAAAAAAAATTCCAGCTCTAAATAAGTTTTTGGTGACGGGGGATTCAATTTACAATCTAAGTTTATGCTAAATTAGTCCCTTAGTTTGTGTACGGCAGCTTTCATGCTTGTTTTTGGAAAATTCGGACTATTTAGTGATCCAATGAAAGGCGAGATAAGTCACTTATGTAAAAATGTCAGTTTTTAAGTTGGTCTGGCTGGCTATGTATGTATGTATATGTATATGTATCACGCGTACAGGCCGCACCAATGGAGCTAGATCACCCCCTTTTCCAATTTTTTAATTGATCACCCCACCCCAATTTGTCACATGACGGTTTCTATTGAGTGAATAACCAGACCTCTTTTAGAAAACACTGGTTTATTGCTGGGTTTAGGATATTCATGTGTTCAGACTTTCCAGACTTTGCCCAGCCCTAACCGTTCATAGTAGAAACTTGAAATTTTGCACACACTCTCCCCTCAATGAGTAGAGAGAATGTTTTGTTTTGTTTTTTGAAAATCGCCCCCCACTATAATAGGTTTTTAGAGAGGGGTGCAATATGCAATGTAAAGTTATGCTAAATTGGTCACTAGTTTGTGCCCGCTTGTTTTTTGAAAATTCAGACCTTTTTTAGTGATGACAGTCAAACAAAAGGTGAGAGAAATAACTTATTCATTGATCACTCCTAACTTATGTAAAAATGTCAACATAGGTTTCTTCAGTTTTTAATTTGGTCTGGCTGGTTATGTATGTATGTATCACGCATACAGGCCGCACCAATAGAGCTAGATCACCCCCTTTTCCAATTTTTTAGTTGATCATCCCCTCAATATGGGTTGTTGCCAAAAGACGTTTGTCACGTGATGGTTTCTATTGAGTGAATAATCAGACCTGTTTTACGATTTTTTTTTTTTTAATACGTAGACTTCTACAAAAATAAGCTGAAAAAATATTTTGGTTCAGATTCCTTCGAATTCTCCGGGAATTATAAGTCGTCAAATATTTGATTAAACGGCAGTGGCATGGGTAGAGACATTTGGGAACCGGGGGGGGGCATGACTCCTTGAGGGACCTCCTCCAACATACGTACACTTCTACAAAAATAAGCTGAAAAAACAAATTAGGTTCTTGAATCGTCAGTTTCAGGATGTCTACAGAACAAGCATTCGGCCAGTTGACTGTAAATATATTTTTATTTACTCAACCAGAGGCGTAGCCAGAGATTTGTGGGCCGGGGGGCTTGGCTTCTTGGGGGGGCCGCTCCAACATTTAGTGAGATTTGATGGAAAAGGAAAACTTTATAGACATGCACTATGTAACTTAATTGTTGAAAAACAACCCCAAAGGCTGAATTTTTATTTATGCAATTTATGTATGTACAACTATATCCTTGTTACACACCACTTTTTATTAAATTTGACTAAAACAGCTTCTGCTAATCCATGAAGTCTTCGTGGCCGATTGGTAAAAGCAGCTAGGCGTAAACTTGTCTCCCTCTGGCAATTAGGGTGTGAGTTTGATTCTCAATGAAGGCTTACTCTTTATTTCCGATTGCGCTGTTATTCGTTGCCAAAGAAACGGTGGCCCAAATTAATAAGTTGTATAGAAACAACTAAAATTAGGATGAAGGTAAAAACTAGTCAAATTTAATAAAAAGGGGTGTGTTACAATACTTCATCCAATAATAAGTGGCCCAAATTAATAAGTTGTATAGAAACAACTAAAATTAGGATGAAGGTAAAAACTAGTCAAATTTAATGAAAAGGGGTGTGTTACATTACTTCATCCAATAATAAGTGGCCTGAATTAATAAGTTGTATAAAAACAAAATTTGTTGTATCTTTGTTATTGTATAATGTCAATAGAAATGCAGTTGGTGAACTGTCATTTATAAACCCTCCATTAGAGCCTGGGGGGTGGGGGGGCGTTTTCAAAAAGCCCCCCCCCCTCCTCAGTTATGTCTCTGACAACTGCTTGAAAAGATAAAACTTTGTTTCCCCTACTTTAACAACTGACCTTTCATGCCTTCGAATCATTGCCATTTCATTAATCTTTACCAGCAAAACATATATCAGTAATTTTAATTTTAAAAAAGTCAGTTCACCACCAAAGATGTCTATATGTGTGTGTTTGTACTACTCTGAGTTAAGACTTTAGATCTAGGGCATTGGATATTAGTAGTGAAATAGTCGTTAGGTACTAAGGCACTAGTTGTTATTCTTAGTACTGGTAGTAGTAGCAGCTAGATGTTAGTCATTTAGTAGCATAAAAAACACTGCTACTGCTGCTGTGGCTTGGTAAAAAGCCAGTCAAAATGAAACTGGTGTTGGTCGGTGGTTACTAGCTGCTGGGAAAACTAGTGTACATGACTACCAAGTGTAGAGAGAATTTAACTTTTAGTACATTAGGCTCGATTTATGTTTCAGCGTGTTTGTTCCCCTTTCTTTCTTTGCCGATCTTGTAGTTTAACGTCACAAATTTACAATGGGTGTATATGGGAACTCGTTGGTTAAAGGGGCCAAATTTATTTGCCCCAAACTTTACATGGTTGGTTTTGCCTGCATTACAGTGATTTGCCTGAGATTGTACACTGTTTTGCCCAAATTGGGGGGGGGGGGAGCTCTTGTGCAAATTATCACGGTTGTTGTTCAGGGGCCATTTGGTTAGTTATAACTAAATACCAACTAAGCAGAAATCTAATAAAACAAAACTTTTCAGACGCATTTTTCATAGAGTCTGAAAAGTTTTGCAGCTATTTGTATAGTTGAGAAACAAAGGGGAGTAAGACATTGGGCGAGAGCACTGGGAAAAATCACTCTCCCATAACTGTTTTAACTACCCAGGAATTAGCAGCCACAAAAAATTGGTATGGCTGTACTTTCCAATTTAGGAGTGACAGTCCCTGTTGCACCTGGTGCAGATGTACAGAGATGCAAGGGTTGCAAGGGTTGCTGCAGCACATTTCCTTCGAACCCTCCTCTCTGCTGCAAGCCGATCACCCTTCTCATCCGCGTCTGCAATCCTCTTTCATTAATTAATTAAATTTGACTAGTTTTTACCTCTATCTTAGAGTCTAGTTTATGCCTAGCTGCTTTTACCAATGGGCCACGAATAAGTCATGGATTAGCACAGTAGTTCGCAACCATGGGGGAATTGCCCCCAGGGGGGAATTTGGGTAGTCCAAAGGGGGAATAAGGCTATTAGGTAAAAAATAAAAGTCCAGTCTAGAAATCTAGGGTTTTCTGCACTTCTACCGTCAAGTCAAAGGCTCGAAATAAGCTCCAAGTTGAGAATGATTTAGGATTTGCTCTCTTACAAATAGACCCACAAATCAAAGAACTAGTAGCAAAAAACAAGAACAGAGATCACATTGATGTGTATATCAGTTACGATAGCGGAATTCTTATTTTTTTTGTAATAAATTTGAATTTCAAATGATGTGTTCTAATTATTTTCACTTGCTTTCTTTAAGTAACAAATACACAGCAGCAGCAGCTGTATAATTATAAAATTAGACTAATACTTTGTATAAAGCTGTCTAATTATTATTTATTATTTGAAAGTATTCTTTGTTGCAACTTAATAAATGGAAGGCGAGAATACTAGTAATCTTATTGACAAAAGTGAGGAATGACTCGAAAAGGTTGGGAACCACTGAATTAGCAGAAGCTTATTCACACATTTAAACTCACTACTTACATCCGACTCTCAGCACCATATTTATGTTGTTTTTACATATGAGAACTAGTAATCTTAATACATCAATCTTTATAATTGTAACCATTATTTCAATTACATTTGACTAGTTTTTACCTTCATCTTAATTTCAGTTGTTTTTATAAGCAACTTTTGATTCGGCCCAATTTGAGACAACTTCTGATAATTTAAGTCGGGAATCTGCAAGAAACCTGTGGTGCCCCCACCTCTGTTTTGATGCCCTAAGCACATGCTTATTTTCCTTAATAGCTAATCCCGGGCTGACTATATTGACTGTGATGTTTAATGTGTTTATCTTTTATGCATTGATTTGTTCAGGCCATCTAGGTCAGTAACTTGGGATTGGCTTTTAAAAACCATCAACCAAAACTGTCAACATAGATTTCTTCAGTTTCTAAGTTGGTCTGGCTGGCTGGCTAGCTATGTATGTGTCATGTGTACATGCCGCAACCAATGCAGGTAAGGGGGCTGAAAATATAAACATATGCACATCTCGAAAAAAAAATGGTTATTTTGTTTATTGAAAATTGTAAATTGAAGCCCCACATTAGTGGGGCTTCAATTTACAATGTAATTTTATGCTAAATTGGTCCCCTAGTTTGTGTCTGGCAGAATTCATGCTTATTTTTTGAAAATTCAGACATTTTAGGTGATCACTGCCTATAGAGTGTGAGAGAAGTAATTAATCCGTTGGTCATCCCTTTTTTCGAATTTTTAATTGATCACCCCCAACATGGCATGCTGCCAAAAGATGTTGGTAATGTGACTGTTTCTATTGAGTGACTAACCAGACCTGTTTTTCTATTCAGATCTATTTATCAGTCAACCTCAATATTGTCTGCATGTAAATTGAAATGTCTGTCTATTTTTCTCAGTCACATGACCAACATCTTTTGGCAGCATGCCATGTTGGGGGATGATCAATTAAACAATTGGAAAAAGGGGTAATCAATGAATAAGTTACTTCTCTCACCTTTTGTTGGGCAGTGGTCACTAAAAAGTCAGAATTTAAAAAAAAACAAGCGTGAATGCTGCCGGACACAAACAAAGGGACCAATTTAGCATGAACTTACATTACAAATTGAAACCCCCACTAAAAGCCTTTTTTGGGGTGGAATTTTCAAAAAAAACAAAAAAAACGTTTTTTCTAGACATAATAAGGAGTAAATGTTTAAATTTTCAACTCTCTAGCTCTAACTATGTACAATATATATACAAATAGCCAGCCAGCCAGCCAGCCTGCCAGACCAACTTAAAAACTGAAGAAACCTATGTTGACAGTTTTGGTGACAGTTTGGTTGATGGTTTCTAACAGATAGACAGACTGACATGAGTTAATACATATACCTCTTCCAACTTGATTAGCAGAGTTAAATGAATGTGAAGCTCCGAACCTCCGAAGGTGTGGAATTATTCATGCCTGAGACACATGCATTTTTATACATTCTCACGCTCACACGCATGAAAGTAAAATTCTCACGCATTTTATAAAAAGTGTTAAGTTTATTTAGATTTATTAAATTGGTTTAGAGTTTTGATAAAAAAATCTATTTTTATAGAACTTTAGAACTCACATTATTTTGTAAGATCACATACAAAACTTTTGAGATATGTTTTAAATAGACTTCTGACAACATTTAATTTCGGTAGCTGATATTCCCGAAACGCAATTTTCAAATTTGGGAAGATGGTCAGCTCAACAAGATCATATACAAAACTTTTGAAACATGTTTTATATAGACTTCTAGATAACATTTAATTTCAGTAGCTGATATTCCCTGAAATGCAATTTTAGCCAATCTTTCTGGGGGAGCATCAACCCCTTAGAAGCAGCCCCTATTTTAGACTGGGGGGGTCACACAATTCTCACTCATTTTAAACATTGAAACTTGACAGGTATGAATTATTATCAGATTGCACAGATGCCCACAAACAACTGCTTCTCGTCCTTCACCACTGCCCATTCAATAATGATGCGTCTGAGGTTGGAAAAAACAAAAACCAAAACAAAACAGAAGAACCAAAAAACAGTCGTACTGATAATAAATAATAATAAACATCCCCAACTAAATCACTATATAATAGATGCATTTTATCCGTGCAGTTTGTCCAATAATTTCTCATTAAATAAAAAAAAAACAAGGACCCCCCATTGAGTTTGCCAAACCCCATGTTGGAAGGAGATGCAACTAATTATGGTCGATCGGAATGAATGGAGAGCTCTTTTGTCAAAGGAGTCAGAAATAGACATAACGGCACAAAAGGGAACCACAACACAAACACAAACATCATCATCACCATCATCATTATCATCATCATCATGCTAGTGATAATTATAACAACACAAACATCATCATCATCATCATCATAATGATAATAATAACAACACAAACATCATCATCACCATCATCATCATCATCATGCTAGTGATAATTATAACAACACAAACATCATCATCATCATCATAATGATAATAATAACAACACAAACATCATCATAATGATAATAATAACAACAACACAAACACAATCATCATCCTCATCATAATGATAATAACACAAACATCATCATCATCATAATGATAATAATAACAACACCAACAACATCATAATATTAACAACACAAACAAAAGCACCATCATCATCATCATCATCATCATGATAATAACAACAATAATAATGATAACACACAACAACCACCACAATCATCATCATAACAATAATGGTGATAACAATAACAAAACAAAAACAATAATAATAATAATACCATCATCACCACATCATCATAATTATGATAATATTATACAAGAACAACATAAACAATAATAATAATACCACCACCCCATCATCATCATGATAATGATAATAAATAATACTAGCATTCCAAGGGAAATTATGAATCACCTTCACCCATACATGCTGTGTTGGGGGTGATCAATTAAAAAGTTGAAAAAGGGGTGATCAATGAATAAGTTACTTTTCTCGCTGTTTGTTGGACTGTGGTCACTAAAAAAGGTCTGAATTTTCAAAAAACAAGCGGGCACAAACTAGTGACCAATTTAGCATAAACTTACATTGCATATTGAAACCTCCGTCCAAAAACCAATATAGGTGGAATTTTCCAAAAGAAAAAAAAACACATTTTTTCAAGTTTTTATTATGAACGTTTAGGGCTGGGCAAAATCTGGATACATAGATAG
>VCCN01005269.1:530274-537774 GCA_006491835.1 Architeuthis dux | reverse complement strand
ATCCTTCTTCTTCTTCTCCTCCTCCTCATCATCATCTTCCTAATCATCATCATGTTCGGCCTTCGTAGCCAAAGATGACAATGGCTACAGTTGCAGGATTGCCAGATGTATTTTGCGGCACAAGTGCAAATTTGTAGCTTCAGAACCAAAATAATCAAATAACTTAAAAGCCATCATAAGACCAAATGTGTATGGTCTTGGGACCAAATTAAGTAGCTTCAGTACCAAACTGATCAAATAACTTAAAATCCATCATCGGTCCGAATTTGTATGGTCTTGGGAACAAATTGAGTTGCTTCAGTACCAAACTGATCAAATAACTTAAAATCCATCATCAGTACGAATGTGTATGGTCTTGGGACCAAATTGAGTAGCTTCAGTACCAAAATAATCAAATAACTTAAAATCCTGTTATATAGCGGGGTGTCCTGGACTTCGAATGAAAGGAAGGAAACCCGAAGACTTGCTTGTAAAAATATCTGGACATATTTTTATTACATAACATACATCATGTCGGCCAGATAGTGAAGAGTGGAAGAGAGGACTCAAGGAGAACCGCCAAGCTGTCCCCTTAGCAGGGACAGCGGTTTCGTGTCTTTCGGCTCCGCTGATGTCTGTCTTCTTTGAGTGTCGAGGTTTCGGTCCCCTTCCCAGGCTTGGATGATTTCTTCTGCATCTGCTTTATAGATCTCCTCAATGCATACGTGGTGTCTCATGGTGTCAATGACCAACAGCCATTTCCTGTTTACAACAATGATGCAATACATGCATCTCCCAAGGTGATCGAGGTCACTTATATTTCCGCTACAGGTGGCCGGATACATAAATCATAACAATCCATCATCAATCTAAGCTTGAAGGGAAAATGGTCTTGTGACCAAATTAATTAGCTTCAGTACCAAAAGAATCAAATAATTTTAAATCCATCATCAGACCAAATTTGTATGGTCTTGGGTCCAATTTGAGTAGCTTCAGTACCAAACTGATCAAATAACTTAAAATCCATCATCAGACTAAGCTTGCAGGAAAAATGGTCTTGGGACCAAATTAAGTAGCTTCAGTACCAAAATAATCAAATAACTTAAAATTCATCATCAGACCAAATATGTATGCTCTTGGGACCAAATTAAGTAGCTTCAGTACCAAAATCATCAAATAACTCTATATCCATCATCAGATCAAATTTGTATGATCTTGGGACCAAATTAAGCAGCTTCAGTACCAAAAAAATCAAATAACTTAAAATCATCATCAGACTAAGCTTGCGGGAAAAATGAGTTAAAATACATTTTTTTTTATCTATTGTTCCTGTATATTTATGTCATATCATATCATTCGTGATATATAATAATAATCAAATATTCTTTTAATGTAAAGTTCTTTATAACCATTAATTTAATAACATCCCAATGAATTTATAACAATGCATTTACATTGTTCCAATCTTTGGATGCACTACGCTTCTCTAGCACCGATAGATGTCACTGACTGACAAATTTACATATCAACATATCGAACGTAACTTTTTAATAACGTAATAAAAGAATATTTGTTTGTTCTTTAATTGAGATCAATTCTCGAAATCAAACTGCGCATCTATGGTCTGACTTTCAGACTTGTTACATCCTTTGCTTGATACTATCATTCGGTTATCAACGCATACAGTACACCATAGACTATATTTTCTGCCTGTAACATTTGTCAAGGGAGATAACTATCAAGTGCCAATTTTAGACTAGCCGTTATCTTTTTTTTTTGTAGTTTTGCAAATGCATAAATAATGCGGGTGTATTCTGGTTGATCATAAACAAGAATATTTTTGACATATCTCATATCGCGGAGTTTTTTTTGTTTTCTAACCGAACTCGTGTTTAAATAGCGCATCTATGGTCTGACTTTCAGGCTTGATACTATCATCCGGTTATCTACGTATACAGTACACCAATAACTATATTTTCTGCCTCTAACATTTGTCAAGGGAGATAACTATCAAGTGCCAATTGTAAAGTAGCCTCCCTTATCTATTTTTGTTGTTGTTGTAGTTTTGCAAATGCATAAATAATCCGGGTTTATTCTGGTTGATCATAAACAAGAATATTGCAATTGGACTGGAACTGATAGTCTCTCCTCCATCTTGATTGCAAGACTCAGCGGTAAAATAATCGTCTCGCACATCTTTTAATAGTTATCTCCCCTGACAAATGTTACAGGCAGAAAATATAGTCTATGGTGTACTGTATACATAGATAACCGGATGATAGTATTAAGCAAAGGATGTAACACACCTGAAATTCATACCATAGATGCGTTATTTAAACACGAGTTCGGTTAAAAAAAATAAACACCGCGATATGAGATATGTTAAAAAAAATGTTTTAGCTCCTTCTTAAAAAACGAACGCAACCTTACGTCACAGTTTAATTTCGAGAATTGATCTTAATAAAAGAACAAACAAATATTCTTTTATCACGTTATTAAAAGGTTACGTTCGATAAACCAGCAGACAAACGTTTTTGCTTTTGATATTTTTTCAAGTCCAGTGCAATTGCAAAATTATATAAATACAGCCGTCATTTTTCGACCGCACGGGTAAACTGGTTGTTATCTGAAAGACCCTATCCCAAAGTGATCACAATAAACGGCTTCCTCGGTATTGTCAACAAGATGGCTTTCCTTTGTCTTACCGATTGTTGTCTGCGGTTCTTGTAATTGTGCGAGACGATTATTTTACCGCTGAGTCTTGCAATCAAGATGGAGGAGAGACTATCAGTTCCAATCCAATTGCAACTTGAAAACAACCCCCCTCTCCAAACTCCCCTAAAAAGACAACAACAACAACAACAACAACAACAAAAGAAAACCCCCACTCACACATGCAAAAGCAAAAATAAAAATAAATCAGATCCTGATACACAGGATCACAGATGATGTAAATTACTGTTGATTGGCGATAGAGGATCCCTTTGAAAAAAATTTCCATTTGGTGTCGTAATTGTGCTCTTATCTGAGGTGCATGCCTCTCTGGTAAGGACACGAAATAAACGATAAAGTCTCACGCATATTCATCAAAGCCATAGAAAGGAAAGCAAGGCTCGTTGCAGTGATACACACGCATTTATGCTGGCAAAATGTATACCAACTTAAAAATCACCCGCGCACACAAAGAGAGATATGTGTTTAAAGGCATACATTTATACAAACGGAGATCCCTAAAACGCAAAAGTCATTTGGGAATAAACATAGTCAATAGAAAGATAGATAAACACGCACACTAGGCAACAGAAGTATGTAAATATAAAGGTTCGGCGGACTAGGAAGCATAGGGCAGCCCTAAAAATATTTTAGATATCAAAACAACCTTTTTGTATGTTAAACTAGACCTAATTACAAGATACACTATTTCGCTGAACCGAATCTTTATCTATGAAACTTGTGCTTGCAAAATGACCGGTTTCCTTCAATATTAAATGGTGAAATTAACTATCAGACAGGAAATTGAGTGTATACATGCAGTTTCCAGTCAGGCTGAACAATCACCTGATACATTAACCCTTTATAGGGCAGCCCTAAAGATATTTTAGATATCAAAACAACCTTTTTGTATGTTAAACTAGACCTAATTAAAAGATATTTTCAGTTGCAAGCTTTCTGAATTTTTTTTGTTTATGGGGTCAAAACCCCCTCTGATGAAGTGATCATATATTAGTGCCTCACCCAAAAAGTGACCAAAAATGGAAAATATAAAAAAAACTTAAAAATTAAAGTAGAAAGTTAAATAAAACATAGAATTAAAGAATGACATTCAATATAATGAATAGATACAAAAAATTGATATTGACAAAAAAAATAACACCTCCGTGTTGATTTTAAGATTTTATTGTGTGGGCCAAAAACTGGCTAATTTAATGGGTATGGTGGGCCTCAAAACAGTTTCTGTCTTTGTTCAAGCACAAGTGTACTTGCAGACCACATTGGTGCGGATTATATTGTCTTTGTGGCTACAATATATGCATGTGGCTGATGGGTCCTCAGGTGATATATATAAGTCACTTGCCCCACAAAGAGTTAACGATAAGACCTTTACGCTTGTATCGCAATTGCCCTGACACGCGAAAGATCTTGTCCGTACAACTGTGGCTCTCAAACTGTATTATATGAGGGCACACTAAGAAATATACTTCAATTACGCGTGTCACACCAACCCTTTCGTCCTCTCGGATGGTGTAATGGTTCGAACGTCTGCCTCACACGCAGAAGTTGTTGGGTTCGATACCCGGTTTGAGCAAAGAGTGTGGAAACTCTTCATTAGGATATGTGAACTCAGCAGATCATTGAGTACACTCTAAGCTGTGTGATTAGGGTGGAGGTATCCCTTCGGTGGACTTTCATCCTGCCACAGTCGACATTTTGATGTGAGAACGATGTTGGAAGCAGAGAAAAATCAAAGAGGCAGCTCACATCCAAACATCGACAAAATGCATTAGCCAGACAAGTGCGGATTTCAACCCGATGTGGCTTCCACTTCTCAACAGGCCTAAACCCGACAAGACAAAGACACAGAAACACCCGGGCCATGCGCTATAAGGGTTACCCCCTTTAAAAACATAACTTCTGTTTAACCCATCACACTCGGATTTTACACCTGAAGAAGTCCGAAGAATGGATCGGCCGAAACGTCGTGTTTACAACACAAACAACAAGAAGGAGTTCAATCGTTCGGAGAACCATCTGAATGATCTTATTATTTTTTATCCGATCGTTTCCCGATCTTATTTTGGTTCGTTGGGTCTCGCTTATCGTTTATTTCCGATCCAGGCTGTTTACGAACGGCCGTAGAGTGACGGCCTGCATAGTTACTATGAAAAGCGACTAAAATTCAGAAAGAAATACTAGTCAAAAATTAATAACGACTCCCACTTGGTGTCCCCCTCTTTTTTAATATTTGCCATGAATAATCTTATTACTTTTTTGCTATCCGCTCAATTTCTGGTCTTGTTTTTGTTTTATGTACGAGCAAAACCGAAAGGTACATTCATTATTTTTTATCTTTTCCTGCTTTCGTATTTTGTACACATGAGATGTTTTAGCTACCGATTATCGGTCCCATCTTTTCCATCAAATGTCCCTTTGAAAGCGCTCGTCATCTTGTTTTCGCCAGTGTCTACAGTGTCTTGTCTCTCCGTAGTATTGGTAAGGGCTGGGAAACACACGTAATATTCCCCTTGCAGGATAAGGGGAGAAAGTTCAATTCCCACCAGAAGCTACTTTCTGTCCGATTAATCCCCAACTAATTCAATACGAAAATGTCACTGCAATAATTAGACTACATAAAGATACAAACAAGATAAAGATAGCAAAAGGAGTAAGACAAGGGGATACAATATCAACTAAACTATTTACAGCGAGCCTTTGAAAGCATCTTTCGGAAAACCGATTGGGAGGGAATGGGAATAAACATAGACGGAGAATACTTGGAAAGCCTTTGTCCTGCAGTGGACTCTTATGGCTACTGCTGATATATATATATATATATATATATATAGACAATGGAATCAGCGAGTCGAGTTGAAAGTCCGGCTGAGGCTCTTTGCGTTCCCTATGCACTAATGCCCTTAGGAAGGAGATGGATCCATCTCCTGTCCCCCAGCTATAGGTCAATTAACAGGAAGGACTGGGCTATTTAGCCTTGGGAGGCAACCGGTCTAGGAGAGGGACAACAATTCAAAACCAGCTCAACAGTAAATAATGGCAACCGGTGAGCTCAACTAGTCACACCCTTCCCAGGACCAACATGACCATACAATCGTCATGGGTGAAGTTGGCAAAGGCCTTTGTTCAGGAACTAAGACAATAGAGAAAGAATCACTACATGTATATTAAAAACCGTCAACGGAAACTGTCCACATAAGTTTCTCATGTTTTTAAATTGGTCTGGCTGGTTGCCTATGTATGTATCGCGCGTACAGGCCACACCAATGGAGCCAGTGGGCTAAAAGTTTAATCATTTACTCTTTATTAAAACGTTTCTTTTGTTTTTTTCCAAAATTTTCCCCCAAAGTGATCACAATTTCACGGTTTCAATTGAGTGACTAAACAGACATGTTTTTTTTTAAAATTTCTTTATTGAAACATATGAACTAAAATGTGTCCTATTTCTGGGTTATCACTTTGTACCGTTGAATTATCCCATGTTCTGGAGGTTTTCTTTATTATTAAGATGTAAGAACTAAAATGTGTCCTATTTATGTGTTATCACTTTGTACCGTTGAATTATTCCAAGTTCTGGAAGTTTTCTTTATTATTAGGATATATGAACTAAAATGTGTCCTATGTATGTGTTATGTACCGTTGAATTATCCCAAGTTCTGGAAGTTTTCTTTATTATTAAGATATAATAACTAAAATGTGTCCTATTTCTGTGTTATCACTTTGTACCGTTGAATTATCTCAAGTTCTGAAACTTTCCATATATTATTTATACATATTTAGTTTTTCCCTCTTCCTTAATCATAGATAATTGAATTCATCATTCATTAAATCATTTTCTTTTGTCTTTTCAGAATTCTATCCGACACAATTTGTCCCTACATAACCGATTCATGCGAGTCCCAAACGAAGGGTCTGGAAAAAGTTCCTGGTGGGTAATCAACCCCGATGCGAAACCAGGCAAATCTCCCCGGCGCAGAGCCGGAAGTATGGAGACAAAAGTCTACGAAAAGAAGAAAAACCGCGCCAAAAAGAAGGCGGATCAGTTACGCGCCCTCGAGCAAGGAGGAAACAGTCCCACCGCCAGTAGTGACGGTGACCTGCTTACTGAATCCCCTGTGCCAGGCTTTCAGCTGAGCCCTGAATTTGACTTCAGACCCAGGGCTAGTTCCAATGCTAGCAGCTGCGGCCGCCTCTCGCCAATACAGGCCGTGGTCGAGCCGGACCTGCACGACAACCAGGTCCCGCCCATGTCGCCTATCCCCTGGAATCCGGAGATGGAGACGGAGGTGGGTTCAATCGACAGCTTTACGGACCAGCTCGTAGATTCCCTACCCGGGAGCATGAGCCTCTCCGACAAGAGCCTCCAACAACACATGATGCAGAGCAGTTCGGTCCACCGATATACAACTGGAACGGCGAGCGCCCCACAGGCCAGCTCCTACAACCAGTACAGTGACTACACAGCTCCTCCACCACCGCCTCCACCGCCCTATCCGGAGCATATGCGCACGAGCCCACAGACCCAGTCCGGCCACCCTAAAACGGCCCAGTCCCAGACCGGTCAGCAGAACCAGATGACCACCATGGATGCTCTGTCAATGTCCAACCATGATGGCTATGGTGCGGTCAGTCTTGGTAGTCTGCAGAACGGGCTGGACCTGTATGGCACTTCAGATTCCTTGCTCAAATCGATGGTCGCCACTGACCCTCAAGGTCAGATGGGACCAGGTCTGTCCGACCCTGGACAGATGGTACAACAAAGTATTCAACAACAACAACAGCAGCAGCAGC
>VCCN01005269.1:119807-132101 GCA_006491835.1 Architeuthis dux | reverse complement strand
CAGCCAACTAGCCAGACCAACTTAAAACCTGAAGAAACCTATTTTGATGCGGCATGCACGCCATATACATACATAGCAAGCCAGCTAGCCAGACCAACTTAAAACCTGAAGAAACCTATCTTGACAGTTTTGGTGACAGATTCGGTTGAGAGTTTCTAGTCCCCAAAGCAAAATCCGATATAATAAGAGATTATGGCTTCAAACGCCTTCCGTACAGAATGACAATTAACATAAGTACGTTTGTCAGATTGAAGGAATGAAGAAGAAGTAGGAGACAAGGTGAACTATAATATCTGTGACGTTTTCGCTGGTGGAGAAAAAAAAATGAAGTTAGTAGGTAAGTGAGGCAGAGCTTGGGTGGAAGTGGTGAATGGCTGGGCAGGAGGGGGAGGGTGTGTGGCTACGTTGGGCTGTAACGATTCACGTGGGAAATTGAGTGAGTAGGTCTGCACCCGGTGAACCCGAGCTGGTTGATTGACGATCAAGTGACGTCTCGCAGGACGACGAAAACCGCAAATAGTTGGTGACGACAGCGAGGGTTGTCCTCTCAAGAGACTATAATGCAGCGTTGCCAAAGTAGCCATTTTTTTGGCTAGATCTGGCTGGTTCCCCCCCCCCCTCGACAATTTAGCTGATGATTTCATCGGCTAAATCGATAGCCGAAAATGTTGCAATTTAGAAAAAAAATAAAAAAATGATAAATTTAATAAAATTGATAAATTTAATAAAAATTGATGAATGTAATACAAATTTATGAATTTAATAAAAAGTTGATAAATTTTAATAAAAATTGATAAATTTAATAAAAATTGATGAATTTAATAAAAATTGATGAATTTAATAAAAAGTTGATAAATTTAATAAAATTGATAAATTTAATAAAAAGTAAATGTACAAGTTTTATTGATAATTTGTTCTGAAATCATAGTGTATAGTTATTTTTTTTATATATATAAGTGGACTTTAAATAAGTATATATTACAATTTTAGCTATAAATAGAACGATTTAGCTGAATTTAGCCATTTTTAAAGTCAGTTTTAGCTATAAATAACAAACCATGGCCAAACTGCAATAATGATGTCAACTCAGTCGACATGTATATGTGATCGTATACACACTCACACAAACACACACACACGTATAATATTTGAGTATGTATAGTTTTATAACGTTTGCGTGCATGCGTTACACTGCGTTTATGATTTTTGTAAGAGTACAAAGAAGGTAAAACAAATAACTGTCTGTCTTTGTGTGTGCATACAAAAATAATCTATCTAAAAGTTGCCTTAGACACCGATGAGCCAAAACGTTATAATCACCTGCCTAATAAGGTGTTGGTCCCACATGTGCCCGCAAAACAGCTCTTGCCCGATCAGGCATGGATTCTACAAAACCTCTAAAGATTTCCTCTGGGATGTGATGCCGGGATGTAAGCAGCATGTCCTTTAACTGCTGCGAGTTACGTGATGGATGTTCTGCAGAGCGAAGTTGTTGGTTCAACACATCCTGCACGTTCTCAATGGGATTGAAATATGGGGAGTGTGGTAGCCAGGGCAACGCAGTGAAGACTTTTCCATGTACCTGATACAATTCCCGTACAACCCGTGCAGTGTGGAAGGGCGCATTGTCCCACTTAAAGATAACGCAGGTATCTAACAATGTTTCTATGAAGAGTAAAGAGTAAATGGTTTAGATTTCTATCTTCAATGACGTTGAGGTGGTGAGTTTTATCCTCAATTAGGTGCCCAGCTAAAGTGAACTTGTGCCATACGAAGCTAACCTTAGTAAATGACTATAATGGAATAATAAGCTCCACTTTGTGGTCCAATACTTAAGGCCTTGTGCCAGACGTCGGTAACTGATTAACATGTCTGCCGTTGCGTGCTGCTTAACAAGGTCGTCTCGCTGAGCAATAATCTTGTGTAGTGGGTTCGATCCTTATTAGCTTCCTAAATTGTGTGGCCTTGTATCTAAGGTACGGCAGGTATGGCACGTGCCCTGGGCGCCACTTGAAGGGGGTGCCATCGAACAGTTCCTTTTAAAGTCAGACAAGCCATCCTCGGATAGTGAAAAAAAGAATTTTCTTCAGATGTATGGAGATGAGAGATTCTCCAGGTCTGCTTAGTCGTGACCAACATCTTTTAGCAAGCATGCTGTGTTGAGGGTGATCATTTACAAATTGGAAAAGGTGTGATCGATGAATAAGTTACTTCTCTCGCATTTTGTTGGGCAATGAACACTAAAAAGTCTGAATTTTCAAAAAGCAAGCGAATACAAACTAACGGATCAATTTAGCATAAACTTACATTGTAAATTGAACTCTCCACTAAAAACCTATTTTGGGGAGAATTTACAAAAAAAACGAGAGACATAATAAAGAGTAAATGGTTTAGATTTCCATCCCTCTAGTTCCATTGGTGCGATACATACATATCCAGCCAGAACCACTTGAAAACTGAAGAAACCTATGTTGGTGTTGAGAGTTTTGGTTGACTGTTTCTAAGGTAGATGCAGTTGTAATTGTCAAACTCCAGTCCAAGTTGTTTGTTTTTCCATCGTAACAAGAACAAGAACAAGAACAATCCGCACCAAATGTTCACTGTTTTTTCTATCCCGTCATTAAACCTCTCTCCATCCAGCCACTTCGTAAACTTTATTTATTTTGCCAAACTCCAGTCCATGGGAGTTGGCTTTATTTTGGCCCCGTAAGAAGAACAACAAGAACTAACAAGAACAATCCTCACCTAATTCAGGGGAGTAAACTCTTCACTGTGTCTCTATGAGGTCACGTTAAATCAAACTGATGTATAAAATTAACATTGTCCTACCGTGATTTAAAATCACGACCAAGTGATTGTTAGGCGACCCTATTACCAACTGATCCAAACTGACAAGTCTTGTATATTTACGAATTTATGTATTATATATAAAATACAAAAGTTGCAGAAACCATCTTCAGTTGGAATAGAAGTCGGAGTGGGGTTTGTCATTTAAAGGATTAACGAGCTTAATGTTGTATGTTTGTTATAGTAAAGTTGCCCACCAAAAGATGGGTGTCACTGTGCCAGATGTTTGGACAGTGAGGAAAAAGCACGTCTCCCCGACAGCACTGAATAATGCAGACGGAGAGAGCAATTCTCATTTAGTGAAATGGTGGTGGCTAGGCGGTCGACGGAAGGAAAACAAATACAATCTTACATTTTATTTAGGGTTTTATTAACAACAGCAATAAAAGACATGGTTTTGGAAATACCGCAGCGTGGTTCTTATAAAAAAAAAGGTGGAGGATGGCAATAAGGTTACTCCTTTATTGCGGCTTCACTTAGCCTTGTAACAATAGTGTGTTTACACACCGCAATTTGAAGAACGTCCATTTGTATTTAAAGGGGCAAATAGCAGCTCTTATGTAATGCACTCCGTTGGGCAAACTGGTTCACCGAATCCTTGTGATGTCCACACGTCTTTAACAACCGTACTGTAGATAGGACGGGTTTTGGAAGAGTGTCTTGTAATAATGCTGTGTCTAACGCTGCGTGCGCTGACGTGTAGCTGTTGGGCACATCAAACCAAACCGATATATAAAATTAACATGTCCTTACCGTGATTTGAAATCACGACCAAGTGATTGCTTCGCAGCTCTCTTACAAACTGACCCAAACTCTATGAATTTATTTATTATATATGCATTACAAAAGTTGCAGTAACCATCTTCTGTTGGAATAGAAGTAGGAATGGAGTTTGACTCTGCAGCAGCCAGGCTTGTTTCCCTGTAGAGTCATAATTTGTTAATTAAAAGATTGCAATAATACAATTTGAATAATACAATTCAAAACATTAAACGCCTCTTGTTTTCCCGACAAACCACGCGGTTCTGGTTCAGAATGGGATGGCTTTCGCCCCATTTCCACCTAGAGGGGAGACAACGTCTGTTCTCCCAGCGTCGGTCATCCTTTATAGGTAAATATTATACACGCGGCTATATTTTTTCCGACAGGACACGGGCAACAGTTCAGTGCTTGCCATGGGCGCTATTCTCCGTAGATACAATCCTGATCAAAAGACCCTGAACTTGGCACCAACCATTGCGTAATGGTTTAACAAGCTTGTCTCGCAGAACAATATTCTCGTTAGTGAGTTCGATCCTCACTGGTTGCATCACCGAGTTCTTGTGCTAGACTAAACCAAGCTTAGTATAAAAAAACACTCTGCACTATGTAAAACTATAAAAGAAAACTAGAGAGCGCCCATTGTCACTAAGAAATGAATGGAAATCATACAACTGCGATGCAGGGAGGAAAGGTAAAGTGTCCGTCTCTTAAAAGAGCCGCCCTGTAGGCTGGGGCCTAGAATACGTCGACTGCATCCCCTGCAGAGGGGTAAGACCCCGCCTCCCCCAACAGGGGCCATTTGTTCTTTCACCAAAGTCTCAAGACTCTATTAAAAAATAATCTTTCATCAAAGTCGCAAGACTCTATTAAAAAATAATCTTTCAACAAAGTAGCAAGACTGTATAAAAAATAAAAAGAATAACCTTTCAACAAAGTAGCAAGACGCTATTAAAAAAAAAACAACCTTTCACCAAAGGCGCAAGACCCTATTTGAAAAATAAATAACCTTTCACCGAAGTCACAAGACGCTATTTAAAAAAATAATCTTTCACCAAAGTCGCAAGACGCTATTTAAAAAAATAACCTTTCACCAAATTCGTAAGACTCTATTAGAAAAAAACAACCTTTCACCAAAGTCGCAATACACTATTAAAAACAAAAAAAACAAACTTTTCACCATAGTCGCAAGACGCTATTTAAAAAAATAATACACTATTAAAAACAAAAAAAATAACCTTTCACCAAAGGCGCAAGACCCTATTTAAAAAATAAATAACCTTTCACCAAAGTGGCAAGACCCTATTTAAAAAATAAACAACCTTTCACAAAGTTGCAAGACTATTAACAAAAAATAACCTCCGACTTTCGCAATTTTAAACTGATTTCGGCATTAAATGATCCATCAAGTGTTGATAGGCCGCTAAACAAATCAATCAATCAATCTTAAAAGAGACAACTCCCAATGGAGTATGGAGCCCGGTGACGAAGACACGGTTTCAGTTGCATGCGTCAGATTAGTGATCCTTTCCAGTTTCAAGTGTGGTCTAGACCAGGACTTTATTCTTATAAGTTTTCATGACCACCCCCTTGGCAGGATGCAAGTCCACCGAAGGGATACCTCCACTCTAATCACACAGCTTAGCTCAATTAGCCGCTGAGTGCACAGGGAAATGTGTCCTAATGAAGAGTTTTCGTGTGGGTCAGACGTGCTAACCATTACGCCATCCGAGCGGACTGCGATGCAGAGGGAGGTAACTGTAAAATAATCCTAGACCCCCCCAAACTTAATCAACTCTTCCTTAGACCATGGCCCATCTTTCAACGAATTATCATTGGGAACTTTTGGAGATAGTGTGAGGTCTTCCCCACACTTTAACAAGTTCCTTACACCATTGCCTAAAATTCCACAAAATTGCATTGAAATACACTGAACATTTTTGGAGATATTGTGTGGACTGACAAACAGACACGAATACTATACAGACATATACATCAATGTTCAACGATAAAGTCCCCCAAAAGACCATAAAGATAGAAGATGGGATTCTAGAAGAGGTTGATGAATACATCTACCTAGGACAGGTAATAAAGCTAGTAAAAGACCATGACTGCGAAATAAAACGACGCTTAACAATAGGTTGGAAAGCATTTTGTATGAATAGAGACATTCTGAAGTGCACCTTGCCAATGTGCCTAAAGCGTAAAGTATACAACGGCTGCATAATACCAGCCATGACGTATGGATGCGAAACATGGAAGTTAACCAAACGAGCTGAAAGCCAACTCAGAATAGCACAGAGAGCCAAGGAAAGAGCAATGCTAGGGGTAACGCTAAGAGATAGAAAAAGATCAACATGGATCAGAGAGAAGACTAGAGTGAAGGATATTATACAACTAATTAAGTAGCAAAATGGAGATGGGCTGGCCACCTAGCAAGAAGACATGATAATAGATGGGGGAAAAGACTAACCGATTGGTGCCCATGGGACTGTAAACGAAGTAGAAAAAGACCAGACACAAGATGGAGGGACGAGATAGAAAAGTTTGCCGGCCAGACCTGGCAGAGGTTAGCTCAAGAGTGGAAGTCATGGAAGGAGATGGGAAAGGCCTTCGTCCAGCAGTGTACTTATAACGGCTGATGATGATGATATTGATAGAAGAGGTAGAAACAAATCTTTTGGAGTTCTTTTTCTCGGAAACAATATTCAACTGAACAGTTTCTTTCATTCTCTAAATATGTAAAAGAAAATCACCGTGGATTTCCCACGCTCCTTCCTAATTATTATCTCCTGTTCTTTCTTTCTAAGAATGACATCTGAATAACCTTGGAATGCTTTTTTTTATTCCTCATATTCAATATCATCGCTAATCTTATATCTCTACTTATATCTCCATTATCGACTGGGAACTTTCTCCTTTTTTTCTTGCGATCCCAAAGGTAAAACGCCAAATAAATAAGTAAATTCTAGTAAAAAGACATGGGAATTCCACAAATAACAGAACTAACAGCAAACGGGAAAAGGATAATAAAAAAGAAATCATTGGTATTGTTATGGCATCTCATCGATAATAGATGCCAGAGAATCCAGGCAAATGATTTATGGCTCCACCTGGTCGATCTTATACAAAACAGATTGTTGAAAAGGATTCCATACCGAATTTTCTGTTTTGCAATCAGCGCACAAAGGAGAGTAATGTGCGCACAATAGATTAGTTACCTAAAATAATGTCGACTGGCTATTTATTTCTTCTTTCTTTTTCTAATCCTAAAGATAAAAACGGCACATGAATAAGTAAATTCTAGTAAAAGGACATGGGAATTCCACAAATAACAGAACTAATAGTCATGGGGAAGGGATAATAATACAAAAAAATCACTAGTACTTTAATGGCAAGTCATCGATAATAGATGCCAGGGGTTAATGTTCCCCCAATTTTTAGTGGTCAGTGTGCTTAAAAGTTTGTTTTCCTGTAACAAAAGTATGTGCGCAATGAATGCTTGTGGAAACCTAAACTGTGTTTCAAGATACACAGCCTATCTATCATGCCAAAGTTATCCTAAAACAAATTCAAGTTTACATTTGCACAAGCGTTCAGTGCGCACCTAATTTTGTTAGTTTCTTAAAAGCAATTACTCACAATCTTAAATTTTAATATTTTGATATCTAATGTATTGAACTTTATAGTTTTATTTGTTTTTAAATTTTAAACTTTTTGGGGAGTTGGTGACGAATTGTCCTATCGACAAATTGACCTAGTGACAAATTAACGTGTTGGCTATTTATGCGGCCGTGGGCGGAGGTCACAGATTCGACCCCCACAGGTGTTGAAAGTTAAACAGGATATCGACTAAAACCCTGAGCTGCAAGGTGTCAGGAACCGGAAGACAGACCAGGGTTGAAAAGTCATGAACAGGATATTGACCCTGACTGCAGATGGTGGGCTCGAAATCAGCGTGGGCGTTCGAGACCACATGAAAGCTAGAGAGACACCGGACGCCCTCAGACATAACTGCCAGGCCTGGGAAGACACAAGGACAGTTCCCCTGTTGGGAACAGTCTGTCGGCTCTCGTTACCTCTCTCCCACTCTTCATTCTCCCCACGACACAATGTATCTTATGAAATAAAAATATATCCTCATATGTTTATAAACAAGTTTCGCGTCTTCCTTTTTCTCCAAGTTCGGGATTTTCCCTCTTGCGGACCAAGATGGATATACAACAGACGGCGACAAATTGACCGGATGCCACCTTCTTTAATATGGTTCTATTGAAAGAGGAGATTAGAGGATTTTACAAGCATATTAGTACATAAAGGATATCAGGCAAGATTTAACTCAAGTTGTGTGAGTTAGTTGTACTAAATTCCACCCTCCTTGGAAAGTTCTCAATCACGGCTCCCCAACTATCCACTAGAACAATAATCGTAAAATAACAAGGCTATCTGTCTATAATTTTGAGAAGAGTCATTAACATTCAAAGAGTTTTTCGGACAATCGAACTCCTTGTTGTTTATGTTGTTCTAAGATGGCACTGAATGTACTTGGAGAATGCCTTTATAGTTCAAAAGTTTGTTTTTTCGGACATTTGAACTCCTTGCTTCTTGTTGTTTATTTTGTTCACACAACGTTTCGACCGATTCATTCTACGGCCTTCTTCAGGTGTAAAATGTAATATCCACAAGGAAAGAGTCTCTCTCTCTCCAGTAGTGTAAAGTATTTTCTGTTTGATAGGAGAAAGAGACCAGAAAAAGGCCGTAGAATGAATATTGATGTAACTTGACACGCTATCAGATGCGGGAATGGACAAACTTTTTTTTTTCAAAACATCGCATCGCCGAAAGTCAGTTTCCCACAGTCTAGATTTGGCTCCTCTGCTACTTCTGGCTTTTCCCCCAAAGAGATTTCAGACCGTGGACGAGATTAAGGATAACAGTAGAAGTGGATTCTGGGGTAAGTGTGTGAGGTTCCGAGGAGAGTACTTTGGAGGGGACCAAGGCACCATAGTAGTAGGTGTTCAACTGTCCGAAAAAAGCCTTTGAACTATCAAAGCATTCTCCAAGAACGACCAGCGCCATCTTAGACACGTACGGTTACTTAACATTTTCTTTTGTTGGCAGTGTGTTTGTAGGCAATTGTGTTCGACAGATTAGAATAGTGCGAACAAAAGAAAGAAGGGTCTCGTTCCGGTGCATTGGGCCGCCGGGTAAAAAGCCTGCAGTAAAGGTCAAGGTCGAGAGTACTATCAGGAAATTCTGTTCGCGGTGGTCCGCGACTGTAGTGGTTTGAAAAACGTCTGTAACCTTTCAGTTTGGGTCTGCAGCCCGTAAGACAAAGCAAAGAACACGAAGACTCTTGTACTGAAGCCTGGCTAACAATGGTTGACTTTTAAGATCCGAATCTGTAATGAATGTCTTCTTACACAACACACCAAATGGGAACATTGTTTATTTACAAAGAGAGCTAATTATTTATTTCCTATCTGCCTTGTTTACTCACTGTCGTAGATTGATGGCCTTAGTTAAGTTGTGATAAAAAAAAACAACTAAAGAAATTATTGTTGTATAATGCCGGTTGTATTTCATCTGGTCGCCGTGCGAGAGATGAGAGAGAGAAGATGATATACAATGAGTTTTTGCGAATGATTAGAGATATCCAGCACCGGCAGGACATCGACACCCTATTTTAAAAACGTACTTAATTACAATTTAAACAATTGGAGTTCTTAAGCTTTTGTAGTATAATGCCGGTTGTACTTCTTCTTCTCGCAGAGAGAGAGTATGAGAGAGAGAGAGAGAGAAGACGTTCCGGGTCTGTTGACGGGAGCTGAAATTTCTGTGGAGGGTAATTAATTTCGGAGAAAAAGACTCTCCCACGTGGGTGGAGAGAAAAGACGACACAATTCAGGATCTTCAATTGGAAATCTGATGGTTTTATTTCCGTCGATATGAGTTCTTTTCCGGCACGGTTCGTGGGTTACTTTGAGGCATTGAATTCTGTTTCATTTAGTTTTCTAAACGAGTGTGTCACTTTTCTGGATTACTACTAAGAAAATCAAGGGTTCTTTCTCCTTTTTCCTCTTACCTTCACCCGTCCGGGTGAAGGAAGGAGGAAAATGACCTGATTTAGCAATAACACAGAGTTATGTGTCAAAATATATATACGCTTCCACCTTCCCCTCTCAATGACCTTATTTAGGCTAAATCTTGTCATTGAGAAAAGACAAGAGTAATGGGCTAAACACAAACATACTCGAACAACAGCTGTGTAACATTTACTGGTGCTATCAACTCTTTCATTGACAAAAAAGCGATATGTGACAAACAACACCAAAACTTGGTTAAGAATTGATTTTATTGTTAGAAATCTGTGAGCCATTCGTGAGAAGAATGGTTGACGAAATTCCTTGTATAAAATGTATTTGTTTCCAATGTTTCCAAATAGCTTACGTCATCAGTGACGTCTGCTGACTTAACTTAGTAGAAATAGTAGAACTTTAACTTTAGATTAGTTTACTATTCCGGAAATATTGAACATAAACAAGACAATGAATAAGTTACTTCTCTCGCCTATTGTCACTAAAAAAAGGTCTGAATCTTCAAAATAACATGTGGTCACAAACTATTTACCTATTTAGCATAAACTTACAATGCATAAACTTACACTGCATATTGAATCCCACCCCTAAAGACCTATTTAAGAGGGGGTGGGGTTCAAAAGAACAAAAAAATAATTTTCCCTATTCATTGAGGGAAGTGTGTGTGCAAAATCTCAAGTTTCTACTATGAACGGTTAGGGCTGGGAAAAGTCCGGATACACAGATACATACAAATGTCAGAACACATGAATAACCTAAACCCAGCAAAAAACCAGTGTGTGGGTAGCGGTGATTTTTGATATTTTATAAGTACAATTACTTAAATATTGCCCTCATTCTTTGACGGCAAAGGGTAAACTAGTATTATATAGTGCACATTAGTGCATTTATCTTCACAATCAAATAGTAACTAGGTCATAAATAGTAAGACCTCCCCAAATGTTTATTAAAGACTGCTTATTTACAATGTTGTGAATGGATATAAGCGATGCACCTATTGAGAGGAGTGTGTGCGTAAAAATTCAAGTTTCTACAATGAACAGTTAGGGCTGGGCGAAGTCCGGATACATAGATAGATACATAGATACATAGATACATATAAATAAATAACAAGAGAAAATGAGTTTTTAAATGCTGAGCGACATTCGTTTCTGTAAGATTTGTAAATTTGTGCAAAGCTTGTAAACGACGTATTACAGTTGAATTAGCACGTCTGTCTCACACGCAGAAGGTTCTGGGTTCGATTGTGGAAAACTCTTCATTAGAACAAATCTCCCTGTGCAATCAGCAGCTAATTGAGTACATTTTAATCTGCGTGATTAGGGTGGCGGTATCCCTACGGTGAACTTACATCCTGCCAATGGGGTGGTCAGAAACCGGGTCTTCATCACCGGGCTCCATACACCATTTGGGAGTTGTCTCTTAAGAGACTGGACGCTTTAATTTACTATAGTTGAATGATTACACAAACAATAAAGAGTAGAGCCCGCTTCAAAGACACTTCTAAGATTTCCCTAACATTGCGCAAACAATGGTACTGGGAACTCTTGGATCAATTTAATATTGAAAGAAAATAATACAGGTTTTGCATGTGTGCACTGAAGAATGCCAACGAAGGTGTGAGTTTCAGACATTCTCAAGTGGTCTGAAACGGCTCTTATAGCAAACGAGGTGCCATTAGTGAAGATAGCACTCCAGAGTGGCATTGAACTGTGAAATCTAGCCAAGATCGAACAAAACATTCTTAAGTGTCTTTATCCAAAGCCAGACCACCTTCGCCGTGTGTCAAGTTGATTGGATCTGTCACCAGAGTTCAATATGAGCAGCAGGGTCTTTCCGGATGATGGCAGGGTGCGAAAGATTTCGTAGTAATCGTCAGGTTCCGTTCCACCCGGGGAACGGAACGATCGAAGCGACTCACACTTATTCCGCTCGTCTTCTTGTTTACATTTTCCACCCTTCTAACTTCAACGCTCTCTGACCCTAAAATGAGCCGGGTACCATGTTCTGTTTTTCCTCAGCTTGTAAAGAAAGAGAATAAGAACTATTTTTTTTATACACGGCATGTTATCTTTGGCCTCATCATTTGCAACTTGCCACGGATTACACAACGTGAGTCCCTGGGCGTCCGCTAGGGTGTGTGGGGGGACAGGGCATTTACCCCCCCGAATCAAGCCTTCTCACCGAGGGCGTGGGTGTTTGAAAGTTGGAACCGTATAGTCAATAAGGATAATGGTGCAGTACAGTTGTTTTATGTAATCCGAACTTAATGTGTCAGAAAGAAGTGTACTCACCCTTCTTTTCGACTTCCGGTCGGGTGAAAAGAGGCAGAAAAACAACCTTGTGTTGGCTCAGCAAAAGCTAATAGATTTGATTGTGTCTAAATTCATAGAAAAAATACTTCCTTTTCCTTGGTCATATACATTTTTGTTTAGGCCAATCAGATCGGCAAACTAGTCAGAACCGGTCTGCACACGTATTTAAAAAGCCTCTTCCCTTCCGGTCTACTGTGTGAAAGATAGTAACACCTGTTACTTTATTACAAATTTACCTCGTTTTGAATTATTACAATTATTATTATTATTATTAT
>VCCN01005269.1:9131-21692 GCA_006491835.1 Architeuthis dux | reverse complement strand
GTGTGTGTGCAAAAGAGTGAAAGGAACTACGTGAAATATGAATCTGAGATGCTTCCTTGATGGTTCATTGATAATCCATGAAGCAGAAAGACGTTAGGCGAATCCTTTAAGATCGTTAATAAATCTTTGCTGACTAAGCCCCACAAATTCGCTCGCTCTTTCTGGCCCTGCGGCTTCTGCCAAAGATGACATTTTTGCCTGATTTGTCTCCCTCTATTCAATCGGGCAACCTGATGCTATATTTATTCATCTGTTCCAATCGAACATCCGTCCATAATCGATCTATGAATATTTGCCCGTTAGCCTGCGATGATTGCCCTATTCCTACAAGCCATCGATATAGAAATCGGGATTCGTTTACGCCTGGCTTGTATTAGTATAAATACATTTCTGTCTAATCTTCATCGACTAATCACCGTCTGTTCGTGGTAGTTCTTTTATTCAATCAAGATCTGTCGCCCAATATAAAGATTTTAGAAGACCTTGCAGTGTCCGAGAATGGACTTGGCGTGCCGAGTTCAAATCTCGGCTGTGATAGTTTGGGTTCACTTGGCACTAATACGGTACGGGATTAGTAGTCATATGAAGGTTTTTACCTATGCGAAAGTCATAAACAGGATATCGACCAAAACCCAAACTGCAGGGTGTCAGAGACCGGAAGACACACCAGGTGTTGAAACGTCATAAACAGGATATTGACTAAACCCTGAGTTGCAGGTGGCGGGCTGGAAAACCAGCGTGGGCGTTCGAACTCCATAAAAGCGACACAGCGCCCTCCGAAAGAGAGAGACAGACCTCCTAGGCCTGTGAAGACACAAGACCACTTTCCCTGTTAAAAAAAGTCTGTAGGTTCTCATTATCTCTTTCCCACTGTTCATTCTCCGCCTCGGCACGCTGTATCTGATGGAATAAAAAAATATATCATCATATTTTTATAAACCAAGTTTCAAGTCTTCCTTTATCTCGTTGTCCAAGATGGCTATACAACATCATATCTGTGAGAAATTAGATTATCAGCTTAAAGATTCTATTCAAGAGTCTGGTGAAACAAGCCATCGGTTGTGTTTCTCGTTTGGCTTGGATTTGCGATATCCTTATCCATGGATCTCTATTATATTTTTGGACAGGAACACAAACACATTGTGTTGGATAATGCCGATAGTATTTCTTCTCGTCGATGTGAGGGAGACCTCTCGTCGTTGGGTTGTACCTTTACGGGAGCAAATATTATGTGAAGGGAAATACACTCGGAGAAAAGCCTCGCCCACGTGGATGGAGAGAAAGACGACAAAATTCGTTGATTCCAATTGAAAATATTGGTTCGCTTTATTCCCGTCGATACCTTCGATTCCGGGCCGGTTCGCCGATCACTTTGAGGCATCGAATTCTGCTTCAGTTAAAATTCTAAACGAGAGGTCACTTTGCTGAATCACTACCAGTGATGGTAGTAATTAACAAATCAAGGCTCCTGGTTTCCTACTACTACTACTCCCTCCCTCACCTTTCTAGCTTGTTGACCTGTCGCTCCTGGTATCGGATCCCTACTGATTCTAAACGAAAAATCACGGCCGGCCTTAAACCACTCTGGTTGGTTGAACGCATTTTCTTTTGTTCTGACTTCGTCGACCGTTTGACCTAGTTTCTAGCCCAACAATATGATATGGCGTGTTGGTCACGTACACATTATTATCTCCAAAAACGTGCGAACACACACAACGTGTATTTCATCACAAAGGCTCAACTTAGTAATATTAGCATTTGGTCTACGGTATCTGTGAAAGGCATGAATCCATCTCTGCCTCTAGCTATATGTGAAATAGCACAGGGCTAAGTGAGTGACGGTGCTTCGGGTGTTTTTCACCACAAAGTCTATTTCACGTATCGCAAACGGGCCCAGTAAGTAGTAACGTGATATGTGTAGCTCAAGCAAGGACATCTGAATCCATAACCAGCGTGAGGGCACTACTTACCGGAGAAAAGTGAAAGAGTGTACCGACTAAAGATCAGAAAATATACTCAATCAATGTTTGTTATCGAAACAAATTTGCTACCGATATCTCCGACAAATCACTATAGACAGAATATGCGTAAATGCAACAACAAATATGGCGCCGATCGATCGATCGATCGGGGTAAAATAGAGAACGCGTATAAGCATTTGATTTAATCTTTTATTAGGCGTAGGCGCTCTTGTATCTCAATCCGTAGAGCAGTTGTCATACGCAGGCAAGTTTCCCAAGGTAAAAAGGGATGCGAGTTCAATCCGCGTTGGATACTCACTGCTGTAAATTGACAGGGTGTGTAGTTGTGAACGGTCCTGAAGTGCCTTACGAAGAGTTTATTCGAGGATGAATCGAAACGAAAGCATCATGCAAATCAACTGGAATACTGAGGAGAATACTTAAAATATTTTTAGGGGTGTCCTATAAAGGGTTAATTCATTCAATCCTCATCAATGACCAACACATATTCGGGGTTAACATGCAAAAAGATGGGATAATAACAGGTCTGCTTAGTTACTCAATAGAAAACGTCACGGGAGCAACGTCTTTTGGCAAAATGCCGTGTTAGGGGTGATCAATAAAGAAAAGTGGGAAAAGGGGTGATCAACCAATTAATTACTTCTCTCGCCTTTTGTTGGACAGTGATCATTAAAAAGGTCTGAATTTTCAAAAAAAGACAAGCGAGTATGCTGCTGGACACAACCTAAGGGTTCAATTTGGCATGAACTTACATTGTAAATTGGATCCACACTAGAAACAGGAGTGTATGTGCACAATTTCAAGCACCAATCGGTTATTCTTTTGCTCCATCTATTGTCATCTGTTCTTGCTTAATTATTTGTATATTTTCCTCCCTCTGATCCATGTTGATCTTGTTCTATCTCTCAGAGTTATTCATATCATTGCTCTTTCCATCGCTCTCTGTGCGATTCTAAGTTGGTTTTCAGTTCGTTTTGTTTAATTTTCATGTTTCGTATCCGTAAGTCATGGCTTGTATTATGTAACCATTGTATACTTTATGATTTAAGCACATTGGCAAGGTGCTCTTCAAAATGTCTCTATTTATACCGAATGTTTTCCAACCTATCGTTATGCGTCGTTTTATTTCGCTGCCATGGTCTTTCTCTAACTGTATTACATGTCCTAGGTAGATGTATTCACCGACCTCTCTAGAACCTCTCCCTCTATCGTTATGAGCTTTTGGGGGACTTTATCTTTGAACATTACTTTTGTCTTTGTTCTGTTCATCTTCGTCATGGAAAGTGGTTTAAGTATTCGCCATCTATGCTTATTCTCATTCCCTCCCAATCATTTTTCGAAAGATGTTTTCAAGGCTCCCTGTAAGTAAGGTGATATTGTATCCCCTTGTCATACCCCTTTTCTTATCTTGTTGTATCTTTATGTAGTCTAATTATTGCAGTCCCATTTTCGTATATGTTTTGGATGATGTGTATGTAATTCTCGTTAACACATTGAGTTGGAGACTGCCGTTTGTTCTACCAAGTTGATTGCTTTCTAATAATCTACAAAACAGAGTGGTTTGTTGTATTCTAATGACTTTTCGATTATTTGATGTATTCCATGCAGCCTGCCTCACGTGGTCGATTTTCATCTAGAGTGCCTGTTATTCAGTTTGTGAGTATTTTTGAGAATAGGTAATAGTGTAATAGGGTGGTAGTTGTCAAGGTTGCGGTTATTTCCTTTCTTGTGGAGTAGGATCACTATTCCTAGACATAAGCTTTTATGGACTTTTCTGTCTCTTATGCACTGTGTGAATAGCTGTGCTAGTCCTTTATTTAAGATCTCTCCTGCATCTTCTAGAAAGTCTGTCGTTATGCCAGACTCGCCTGCGGCTTTACCGAGTTTCATATTTCGTAATGCAAACACTACTTCGTCTTCTGTTATGTCTGGGATATCACTAGTATCTATAGGTTTATTAGTTTGTGATATTTCTATTTTTAAGCGTACACATCTTCATAGTATTCTTCCGTTACGTAATCGTATTTTAAAAATGAAAGATAGGTAAAAGAAATAATGATAAGAATAATAAAATAGCTTCTTTTTCAGAAAAACGATGCATTGGAAAAATATTATTATACTATACAACATTGTTTTTTTTTAAAGTGAAATTTTTACTTGGCTTCTTCTCCCCGTGGGTCGATAAGGGGTGGGGGTAAGAATACCCGTAATGTTGTTTGCTTGGTTTGCTTATTTTATCCTCGTAGATTTGACGATAGCAAGTTAAAGCTTCCAGAGTTTTTTACGTATTTATTTTTATTCACCGCCGTCACACGTAGAATTCCCCGTTTAAAAATGTAAAATTTAACTCATTTCACACAATCATTGTGTTTTTCATGAATATCGTTTTGTAAAACTTAAGAAATAAATATACCACAGATATGTAAATGAGATAATATTGATGGAATTAACACCGTTATTAAATATATATGACTCCATTGAAGTAGAAAAGTTAACAGTGAAAACAATAACAATGATAAGAGCGTAGTGATCTCTAACAGTAAGCTAATAGTAGCAGCGGTAGTAATAGTGCCTATAGTGAAAATAGCATTACGGGTCAGTCTGCCGTAAGTGAGCTAGCGTGCTAATGATAGGGTAATGTTAGCGGTATGCGTAAGAAAGATCTTTCTTTCTCTTTCTGTGCCCGCAATAGTAAAAGGGATGAAATACATGTATGTTGCAAAGGTGCAAGTTGCACATAGTAACAATTCAATGATAATAAATAATACAAATACTTGGCAACGATAATAAGAAGTATATTTATTACAGAATATATAACAATAAGGTATTTCTCACCTGTTGAGAACAAGAAGAGAGAAAGCATTTAAAGAGTTCGTATACTACTTAGTAAAGTGTTAAAGAGTCCTTAGTTTGTTGAAGATGTTAAGGAAGAAAGGGTGTGTGCGTGTATGAATGCGTACTTACGTAATCAGAGTTGAGAGGCGCGTCTCTGTGTAAAGGGGGAAACCGTCACGGATTTGTCAGGTGACAAAATCAGAGTGGACAAAGAATGAAGTATAGCTGGTCTTCTTATAGTAAGAGGTGAGTGGAAGGTGATGGCTGATCGAAATTGTGGTGTGTTGGAAATGGGTTTCGTCAAGTTCCAAGATGAAATGTAAGGTGACAAGAATACAAGAGTTTGCCAGACCTATTGTCTACAAACGGTATCGTGTTCGAGTCAAGTGGTGTATTTTCATGTCCTGAAAGTTGGTTATCTGAGAGTTGTACTCGAAAAGATTAACTTAGTTCTCCGAATAAATATCTGGGTGTTCCAAAGGAAAATATGTGTGTCAAGTAGTTTCACTTGTTAACCGGAGTGTGTGAGTGCAAAAATACATATGTGTCCGTTACAGGTACAACCAAAGTAATAATACGTATTTATGTTATCTACATAGTATTATGTTTTTTTTAATGTACAATATACTTTATATACTCTCGTGCACTTATACACAAGTATGTACTTACATTATTTTAATTTAGGAGTGTAACTTTTATATTTACATGATTTGTTTGTATCCACGTACTTCGGTCGTATGTTCGGATGGTCGCAAGTCGGGAGGTCGTAAGTCGGGAGGTCGTAAGTCGGGGAGTACCTGAATGAATATACATGAATAAACTAAAACCAGCAACAGTATTTAAACCAGTGTTGTGGGTAGCGGTGATTAATAATCGTCGCAGTCTTCTCTTTATTTTTATTTTCCTTCTTCATTGCCGCATGCTTTTCTCTTCTATTTCTTTTGCTTTCTTTATATTCTCGCTTTTTCGTTTTCTTTTTCGTTTTTCATTCTTCTTTCTTTTTCTTTCCGCCTCCTCTCCTTTCTTTTACTTTTTTCTCCTCTTTATTATCTTCTCTGTTTTCCTTCTCTTCTTCCATCTCTTTCTTTCCCCTTGTTCTTTCCTTTTCATTCCCTCCCTTCTTTTTTCTTTGTTGTTATTTTCTTCCCCCTTTTTACTCCTCTTTCTATTCTTCTCTTTCTTCCTTCTTATTTTCTTCCTTCTTTAATTATGTTTCTTTTACCTGTGATTTTCTTCTCATTCATCTCCTTCTTCTTCTTTAAGTCGTATTTTGCTTTCCACCCTGATTTCATGACCCAATCGTGCACTCAATTTCTTCCAGTTTTTTCTTTTGCTTCCCATTATTTTTCACTAGTAAATGCTCGTTGCTTTGCTAACGATATACCTAAATCTGTGTCCTGTGTCAGTATGTTTACACAGTAACTTGAAAGGTCAACGCCAGGTATTGGTAACTAAAATTATTGTATTCATTTTGGGGTAAAAACATGAGTAACAGTAACAGTAGTTATTGTAGTCATATTATCAGCAACCAGCGAACGAAGACAAGTACACACACAGCAGGAGAGCCAATCTTGTGTTCACATTACCCCCTTCCTCTCTTCTATTTATTATGTCACTGACATGTCACAAATTATGATAAAGATTGTTGACTTTTATTTTATTGTTTTTTTCTCATGAGTCTTAAATTCACTTTCTATTAGAAACCGTCAACCAAAACTGTCACCGAAACTATGTTTCTTCAGTTTTTAAGTTGGTTGGCTGGCTATGTATGTATCACGCGTATAGGCCGCACCAATGGAGGTAGAGGGCGGACAATTTAAACATTTACTTATGTCCAGAAAAACATTTTTTTACCTCAATTTTCAATGTAAGTTTATGCTAAATTGGGCCCTCGTTTTGTGCCTTGCACCAATCGCGATTGTTTTTGTTTTTTAATTTGTCAAACAAAAACTGTCATCGAAATTGTCAACATAAGTTTCTTCAGTTTTTAAGTTGGCTGGCTAGCTATGTATGTATCACGTGTACAGGTCGCACCAATGGAGCTAGAGGGCGGAACATTTAAACATTTACTTATACGTTTTTTACTCCCATCCCAAATAAGTTTTAGGGGGGGGGTCAATTTTCAATGTAAGTTTATGCTAAATTGGGCCCTCGTTTTATGCCTTGCATCATTCGCGCTTGTTTTAAATTTGGACTTTTTTAGTGATCACTGCCCAACAAAAGTAAGTAACTTGTTCATTGACCCCCCCCCTTTTTCCAATTTTTTAATTGATCACCCCCAACACGGCATGCTGTATTTTCAGCAAATCTTTCATTCCCCACGTATCTTATATAACATGCGGCTTCCTAAGCAATGAGCATTAAAACATAATTACCAGGCATACGGGTTTCCCCCACTATCCGAAAGTAGAGCGGTCCTATAATAACCTTTCGTAAGCCGAAATGGCGTAAAACGAAGAAACAATTGCCATTAATTTAAATGGAAAATTCTTTTGAGCGTTCCAAGACCTAGAAAAAGGATGATGGTATGTGTTTTCTTTCCAAAATTATTTCATTCTTTCTTTCTTTCTTTCTTTCTTTCTTTAATGACACCTTTTCTTCGCCCCCTCTCTCTGTCTTCTCTCTCTTCCTAGTTTCACTATATCACCCTTTAGCCGCTTGTAGTCTTTCGTCCTCTTCAAGTAAGCGTCAATCACAATATGGTCACTCGGCAGCCATTATCCAACAGGAAATGTCTCACGCCAAACAAATATGGTGGCTAAATTGCCATCATCAAACAACTCAACACGGTTACGTTGGTCATGTGGGGCTCAAGCGTTTATCTCCTCCCCCTCTTCAAAGTGCGAATACGATCGGACAGGCTAGGAACCATGTCAAATTAGAATGGTTTAAGCTGAACTGGCCTTAGGAGCAGCGGGGCCCGATCGGAAACATTTTTTGCGAGGATCTAAGTTCACAGCCCAACGTCTGTAGAATCTTAGAGATATACATAACATTTATTATAAGACTTTATATTTCTATGAGAGATATGGAAATCTATCAAAATGAGCGCTTAAAAATTCTTATTAATATTGAGAAAATTGAAATATAATCAATCTTGCTCAAATAAAAAGTCGGATAATGTCATCACGTGACTTGGGGAACTGTTGCCCGAAACGTCACTAAATACAGCAACCTATCAATATGAGCGATTAAAGATTTCATAGAAATACATGTTTAAGCTGTTCTATAATTAATTAACATAGTATTTAATTAAAATACAATACAAATATAAAAAATATAAACTTGTATTGACAAATACAGCAACCTATCAAAATGAGCGCTTAAAAACATTTCATAGAAATACACGTTTAAGCTGTTCTATAATTAATTAACACATTTAATTAAAAAACAATACAAATATTAAAAAATATAAACTTGTATTAACAAATACAGCAACCTATCAAAATGAGCGCTTAAAGATTTCATGTTTAAGCTGTTCTATAATGAACATATTGTTTAATTAAAATACAATACAAATATTAAAAAATATAAACTTGTATTAACAAACACTACTGACTTTTTAAGAATTCAGAAGAAAATTAAAATCGTTGCTGTGCTCTGTAAAACCTGTAATGTGATGTTGCAATGTGTTGTTGTGTGTATTTGTCATGACTGCACCTTTTTCCGTGCAAGATAAAAACTACAGCAAGCAAATTAGGGAGATGTGTTCTAATGAAGAGATTTCCACACTCTTCGCTCACACCGGGAATTGAACCGATGACCATCTGCGTGTGCGACAGACGGGCTAACCATTACACCATCCGAGTACCAGGCCACAAATCATGCGCTACCGGGCTGCAAAGAAACGATATGATTTGGGGATATTCTTCGTATAATAAAAACAAATTAATTTCCGAGGATCTTAATATTAATTTCCTTAGATATACCCTTACTGATCAGAATATTACTAAAGAAGCCATAGAAGCACCAAGCGTTAACAGTCACACTAATACAGCAGGTATCATCTATATTCCGGTCGTGATTACACCCCATCCACGCTATTTCCAGTTAAACTATTGTACGCCTACGCTGTAGTTTATTACATACTAGATAATGGGTTAGAGATTGCTAAACGGGCGGCCTAGATCGTATAAATGAATAAAGAAACGAGCGCCGTGCGGGAATCGAACCCGCGTCCACCCTGAAAGCAACCTATACGCGGTCCTGCTCTTTACCACTGAGCTAACGGCACTCTCATGGCAAGACAGCGGTCAGAAACATACACTTTCGCTCACCTCTTTATTCTAACCGATCGTATCATTAGGCACGTGATATGAAGTGGCCCACCTGTGTCGACAGTATGAAATCAATGAATGGATAAATTTGTATCCGACAGAATATGATAATTATAAAGACAATAATTAATTAATTAATAATTAATTGGGAACACATAACGGCCCGGCATCGGTGTTAGCGATTGCTAAACGGGCGGCCTGGTGTTCATAATTTACTGTCAAATATGTTTGGAGAAAATAGAATAGACAAATAGATAGACAAACAGATAGACAGATTGATTGATCATTTTAGATGCTGACTCCGAATACGACTAACAGTATATCAGCTGACTAAAGAATGCAGACGTCGATAAGTATAAACAGATGACAGTGTTTGGTTTTGTTGAGGCTAAAGTATGTATCCTTCGAAAACTGAGTTCGGTATTTCTGAGATGAGGTGTTAGTATTACTGATACTATTGTTCGGACTGAGATCCTCATCTTGCCATAACGAAGCCATGTAAATTACAACGACAGTTTGTCAGTGTTCTCCCGTTCCCTTGAAATGGTCAGTTTTGCCCAGAGCAGTGCACTGTTGCAAAGAGTAAATAAATGGCTGTCATTTCTACAAACATCTGAATTCGTCTTCTTCTCTTCATCCGTCATGAAAGCAATTGTCCTTTCAGCAAAGTCACGGCACCCGAACGGAGAATGAACTTCAAACCATATCCGACCAGCAGCATCACCGTGTGTCGCCTGGTTACTATACCCGGTATGTACCCGGTATGCAACGATTCAACATCATCATCAACGACGTAAGCAAATACGTGTATATACAAGCAACTAACCATGGAGTACTAGTTAGCAAGTTAGTATTGCACAGTAGTGAATGTAGTAAATATTTCAGATCAAAATTCACCTAATATCTACATGTCAGGCTATATATTACGCCGAATCGGCGAATTGCCTAATGAGCGAATAAAACTACGTACTTACTTATTTTTTGTAAAAAAAAGTTAAAACTACGTATTTACATTTTTTTTTTACAAAAAATAAATAAATACGTAGTTTTTATTTGGTCAAAAGTTTATTTAATCAAAACAAGGATAAAAACAACTATTTTTTTGTTTACTATCAAAAGATTATGTAATCAAGCTTTTAAAATACATAGTTAATTAGGAAATATCGCCTATTCGACGTAACAATATACGGAGAGAAGGAGTGTTACATCCTTGTGTTGTTTACACTAAAAATCGAAAATATGACCAGCCTATGACTGATCGCCGATTTAAGGGTGCGAATCAGAAACACGTTGAAGCGGTCTTTCAGTGCATGCCAATGTTTGACTTTTCATCGCAACGGACAAAAGCAAGTTAAAATGAAACAAAAAAACAAACAAACAAACAGACCCTCGAAAGCAAAACAAGGAAACAAAACAAAAAAAAAACAAACAAAAAAACGAAAACGTCATGTCCCAAAAGCACTTTTGGAGAAAATCTCTTTTCACTTACATTTTCCCGCGAAAAACTATTTGCTTCCCGCCAAAAATATATATTTTGTTTCCTTTTTAGCGCGAAATGTTATTCGTTGTTAGCGTTGTGACAAGCAGATGTCAAGCGAGTCAGGGGATTAATTGGTAGAGATTGATGCCTGGACAAAACAAACATGTTTTCCTTAAACGGCTCGATGTAATCCCTAGAACAGAGTTACCGTTCGTAATCCTGAATATCTTGGACTGCATATGATGGTGGATCCAACGTCTAAAATACGGCCTTGTCGTCTGGGGCCTAGAATACGCCGACTGCATGCCCTGCAAAGGGGTAAGACACCCCCAGCCAAACAGGGGGCACTTGTTTTTGCATCAAAGTCGCAAGACTCTAGTTAAGGAAAAGTAACCGTTCACCAAAGTCGCAAGACTCTAGTTTAGGAAAAGTAACCTTTCACCAAAGTCGCAAGACTCTAGTTAAGAAAAGTAAACTTTCGCCAAAGTCGCAAGAATTTGGTTTAGTAAAAGTAAACGTTCACCAAAGTCGCAAGACTCTAGTTAAGGAAAAGTAACCTTTCACTAAAGTCGCAAGACTCTAATTAAGGAAAAGTAACCTTTCACCAAAGTCGCAAGACGCTAGTTAAGGACAAGTAACCTTTCACCAAAGTCGCAAGACGCTAGTTAAGGAAAAGTAACCTTTCACCAAAGTCGCAAGACTCTATTTAAAAAACCAAAATCGCAAAACTCTATTTTTTTAAAAATAACCTTTCACCAAAGTCTCAAAACTATTTTTTAAAATATGATTTCGGCATTAAATGAACCATCAACGGTTGATATGCCGCTAAACAAATCAATCAATCAATCAACGTCTAAAATAATGAAATGGGTATCAACTTCATGCAAGAAATAGGGACCGGCCTTGGGGATGAGGTTTCAAATTCTACAATCTGTCCCATGAAGTCACGCTAGGCCAGGAACCTTAGAACTACGCTGCCACTACGTTTCCCATGAACGGATACGGACACTGTCGAAACTATAAAATAGGACGCTTGACCTTTTCGCTTATAATGTTTTCCTATATTGTCAAACGCCAGTCCAAGTCTGGAGTTGACTTTGTTTTTCTACCGTAACAAGAACAATCCTCACCAAATTTAGGGGAGTAAACTCTTCACTGTTTGTCTGTGCCATCACGTTAAACCAAACCGATATGTAAAATTAACATTCCCCTACCGTGATTTGAAATCCCGGCTAACTGATTGGTAGACGGCTCTCTTACCGACTGAGCTAAATTGACAAGTCTTGCACATCTACGAACATTTATGCTAGAAATACGCAAGAGCTTATTTCATTCTAATAAATAAATACATTTATGAAATTAACATTCCCTTACCGTGATTTGAAATCACAACTAAGTGATTGGCATACGGCTCTCTCAACGACTGTGCTAAACTGACAAGTCTTATATATCTACGAATTTATTTATTATATATATACAATAAAATAGTTACAGTAATCATCATCAGTTGGAATAGAAGTAGGAGTGGAGTTTGACCCTGTAGCAGCCGGGCTTGTCTCACTTTATTTGCCAACACGCTTGAAAAATTATTTTGTTCGTCAATATTGGAGGTGTATTTGATGACATTTTAATTGATGTTCATTCATTTGGTCGATATGAGATCATGTTAAGAATACTTAAATAGATCTAGTTACAATTCCAAAACAGGTTCAAATAGTTTATTTCAAGAATGCAGACAATATTAGTTGAAGCAGAACGGACAATCATGGCCATTGTAATGAAATACACCCTGGTTGTGTGTATTGGGGGGATAATATTGATACGTGACCAAAACGCCATATCATATTCCCAGGACTTCTAGTCAAAGTCAAACGGCCAACTCAGAACAAAGAAAATGCGTTCGACCAACCAGAGTGGTTTAAGAGGGGCGGTGATTTCAAATCGCCGGCAGTTTAGAGTCAGTTAGGATCCGACACCCAGCAGCGAC
>VCCN01005256.1:2129136-2139380 GCA_006491835.1 Architeuthis dux | reverse complement strand
AGCGGGAGCGGGAGCGGGAGCGGGAGCGGGGGAGATGCGTACGGAACACACGCACACACATCTCTATATACAATGATAGACATACACTGAATGCATTATTCAAAGATCTGGCTTTCGATTGAACAATTCCCTCTAATGGTTTTTGTCTGTTTCAGGAAATTAATAAATAAGCTCAAGTCGTTCACATGAAGTCCAACACGATATCTGCAATCAGCACAGGCAACCCCCACCCCCACCGGGCACGTCCCTCCACGAAAGCCCCACCCAACAATCAGAAAAATTAATCGATCACTTTTCTATTCGCTTGCACTTAACTAATGAATTGATTGAATGCTCTTTAGGGCAGAGAAAAGAGTGATTCTACCTTTGGGGGCGGGCGATGAGTGGAGAAAAGAAAAACGACGGGATTTGTTTAAATATTAGCATTATTCGCACAGTTCCCTCTGAGCTGTGTGCATGTGCGCGCGCACACGCGTTGTGTAATCAGCGCACAGAGGAGATTAATGTGCGCACAAAAACATTAGTTACCTAAAATCCTGTAGTAACGAATGAGTTTTGATTTGACTATTTTCAACAACTTTAATAATAATAATCTGTTAATTGATGGGCGTTATTTTTATCAATGTATTTCGTGCCGTGGGTTCGAATCCTGGTAGGAGAATGGAGATTGTACATTTACACACCTAAGGGGATTGTTGTTCTTGTTCTTGTTGCTGTAGTAAAGTCAACTCCTGACTTTGTCTTGGAGATTGACAGAATACTCTTTAATTGAATAGCAAACTGAAGTAGTTCAAAGTATAGGATGAAATCTCAACTATTAAAAGATGCCAATACTATTGTATTAGCCATGAGAGATAGGCTGCCAAAATCATTTTGAAACAATTTCGTTTACATTTGAACCAGCATTCACTGCGCACATACTTTTGTCACATGAAAACATGTGGGCAACATAAGATTTTGCGGTCACTAACTATTAAAAATAAGAGAGTACATTGCTTACTAGTAAAATTCCCATTGCTAGGGGTGGAAATCTAAAACACTGTAGGATCTGAAAAAAACTCATTGGAGATTAAGGGATAACAAAGCCATATTTAACGGAATAAAATATTCTTATTTTCACAGTTCGTAATACCAATATCTATCATTTACGTATACAGTTGCAGCAGTATTGGTAGTATTAACACACATACGCACACTCAGTCGTTCTCCTTTAGCGAAATCTGTTATGTTTCATCCGTACTCTTTTGTGATTTTGATGATTCTCTCCTCTTCTCTTCGCCCCGAGTTCAATTCTACCTCATTTTACATCCTCGACTTCCTTCTTTTCTCTTGGCAGTTTTGAGAGGTTTCAATTGCAAGATACATTCAAAACCCTTTGACCCTGGCCAAAGAATAGTTTATTCAGTGTTGGATTCCTCTTTTTAATATCTAAGGTTCCAAGATGATTAGCCTTTTTTTTGCAATTCATCCTGTATAATATATAGGTGTTATGTAATTTAATAAATAAATAACAAGATGTTCCTTGTCCGTCGTATTTAACCAGACATGCATAAATGAAGCATTGCTGCCAAATATATATATATATATATACATATGTGTATCTGTTCAGAGTTGTCCAACTAACGAGTCGGAAAGTGGAAGCGGCAAACCGAGTTCTGGCTGAGGTAGTGTGTGGTCCCGTCGCACTAATGTCCTTGGGAAAATCATGAATTTACACGCCCCATTGATCGGGAAAATAGCACGGCAGATGAAGCTCTTGAGACAGTCCATCTAAGAGAAGGCAACTCTGAATTAAAACCTACAGCTTGAAAGCTGCCTTGTTCTTCTCGGCCCGCCGAGCTACTGAGGAAGGACACCACGCCTAAAGAATCGACTTGGTGTGCATGAACTGATCTGCACTAAAAAGAAAAAAACACAGAGATAGAAAACAAAAGCCTCATCTGATCTTCGCAGACTTAGCCAACAACAACGTGCGTGTGGGGGAGAGTATGTGCGTGTAAATAGATAGACTTATAGATGGATGAATAGTTTAACAATGACTACAAAGTAATATATATCTACAACTGTATACACATACACATACACATATACAGAGAGTGATATAGGCAGTTCATCTTAGTGCATTGACTAGCTGGGTATGTTTGCGTACCATTATATCTATGCCCCAAGGACTTGGAAAAACACTCCTGAATCTTGGTTCACAAAGCGAAGCCATTATAAAGTACATAACCATTTCCAATTCCGTTAGAACCGCTCAGCCTAAAATAATTGTTCAATTGTTAAATAGATGTCTAATTTATGTTCGTAAATAGCCACCAAAAAACCCTTGAGCTAAATGTCATCAATTGATTGTAAGATGAAGACAATAACGAATTCTTATTGATTCTGCGAGGAGGGGGGTGCATTCATTATTCACTTCTGCCAATAATGTATTTTTTATTCATGATTTCTCAGAAGATTTTTCAAGAGAAAATATCTTTCAACGTGTTTAGTGACAAGGCTCACATTGTGCTTTGTTCGGACTGACAGTCTATATGTACTTGACTCTTAGTTGAACTGAATACATCAAACTACAACTGAAGAAACCTGTGTGTGTGTGTGTGTGTGTGTGTGTGTGTGTGTGTGTGTGTGTGTGTACCGTGATTACTTGAGAACTAACCAGTGGACGACGGCAATTAGATATATTAGTCAACACAAAGGCAGGGCAGTGTCTTGAAGTCTTTTGGGATCATCAGTTCTCAAGAAATCTAATACAAATAATTACAACTTTGAAGATTATAGCTCTTTCTTCATAGTTTCTATAAATGATCTCCCTTGAATTCTGTTCTTTAGAATTATCTAAATATAAAATATCAAAATTGGCAACAATGAAGAGAGTAACAGAAATATTTCGAGGCCTTAGTTTCTTACAAAGGACGGAAAATTATTTTATATGACAATTATGGCAGGCTGCTCCACTCACCATAAAGTCCGGTCCTTTCCAAACATGCACCTGTGGAACAGGCACTGCCAGACTTGATATAATATCAACAGCAGTTTCATTTGAAAATGGAGGAAATAATCTATACTTACTTACTACTTACTAAAACTTACCACAATTCTGAACCACTGTAAGTAGATTTTTTTCTTGACTGGATGCCGGAAATCTCTATGTACCACGTAAGTACGAACATTTCTCAAACAAATGTTAGGTTAAAATTGTTATATTCAGTGGTTAACCCTTTTTGTGGCAAGTGACTATATATGATCAACTGAGGACTAGTCAGCCATATGCAAATAGTGTAGCTACAAAGACAACATAATCCGCACCAATGTGGTCTGCAAGCTTTGCCAGGTACACTTGTGCTTAAACAAAGGCAGAAACTATTTTGAGGCATACCACAACCCATTAAATTAGCCTATTTTTGGCCCGCACAATGAAATTTTAAAATCAACCCGGAGGTGTTATTTATTTTGTCAATATCAATTTGTTGTATCTATTCATGATATTGAATGTTATTCTTTAATTGTATGTTTCATTTAAATTTATACTTTAATTTTTAATTTTGTTATATTTTCCATTTTTGGTCACTTTTTGGTCGAGGCACCATATATGATCACTTCATCAGACCCCCTCTGATGAAGTGATCATATATGGTGCCTCGCCCAAAAAGTGACCAAAAATGGAAAATATAACAAAATTAAAAATAGAAGAAACCTGTGTGTGTGTGTGTGTGTGTGTGTGTGTGTGTGTGTGTGTGCACTGCGATTACTTGACAACTAACTATTGGACGAAGACAGTTAGATATAATAGTCAACACACAAGGCAGAGCAATGTCGAGTTTGAAGTTTGGATCAGCGGTTCTCGAGAAATCTAATCACCAATGTGGTCTGCAATATTGTTTTGTCTTGTTTTGATATCTAAAATCTAATTTCTAAAGGGTTAAATAATCTCATTCCACTTTTAACCACTACTATCACAGCGTGTTTTTTCTTTTAACTCTGCCAACAAAGTTGGAATGGTTGGGTGTATCCACTCATGTTTGTTTGTCCACACAATATCCCCAACTGTTCTCAATGGATTCCACTGGAATTTTGTGAAATGGTGGGCTATGGGCTAAGACATAGTTAATTTTACGGCGGATCCAGGAATTCTTTCGATTGAGAGATGATAGTTTTTTCATTTTTTCTCATATTATCAAACTCCAGGACAAAGTCAGAGTTGACTTTAAACTCCTATGTAACAAGAACAATCCTCACCAAGATGTGGCGTCTAAACCAATATGTGAAATCCCCATTCCCCTAACGAAATTTGAACTCGCGATCAGGTGATGTCTAGCCTAGTGTGTTACCACCTGCGCTAAACTGACAAGTCTTACATGCCTCCAACATTTATAGTAGAATTACGCAAGGAAGTAGAAGTAGGAGCAGAGTTTGATTCTGCAGCAGCCAGGTTTGTATTTGTAACACAGAGAGCCATGGAAAGAGCAATGCTAGGGGTAACGCTAAGAGATAGAAAAAGATCAACATGGATCAGAGAAAAGACTAGAGTAAAGGATATTATACAACTAATTAAACAACAAACGTGGAGATGGGCCGGCCACCTAGTGAGAAGAGATGACAATAGATGGGGGAAAAGATTAACAGATTGGTGCCCATGGGATAGTAAAAGAAGTAGGAAACGGCCAGACACAAGATGGAGGGACGAGATAGAAAGGTTCACCGGTAAAACTTGGCAGTGATTAGCACAAGATAGGTTGTCATGGAGGGAGATGGGAAAGTCCTTCGTCCAGCAGTGGACTAATAACGGCTGATGATGATGATGATGATGATGATGATGATTGTAAACAGTTACCTCCCCTGAATTGTAATAATAAATACATTGATATGCATTCAATTGTTAGTTAATGTATGGCGTTGGCAGAGGTATGTTTTCTAGTTATTCATGTATTGCCTCGTAAAGGATTTTACATTCTTACACCAAGACCAATGCTTACCAAGTGTCAGTTGATACACACACACACACACACACACACACACACACACACATACGCACAATAGCTATAAATCACCCCATAGAGGAGTGTCAAAAAGAGATTCTGTTTTGCAATAGTTGAATAAGTATTAAATAATATTTTAAAATCTGGGGTGAACAAGTGCCTTACCCAATGTTAGTCATTTTTACATTTCTTATTCCTCTTTTAGTAACTCCTATAATGTTTGTGTTTCTAATTCTTATAATTCCAACACCAATAAGCCATTTCAACATTCTAACAACTTCTCTTATCACGTGTAAATCATTCTAACTTTTTTACTGCTATTTTAGACATAGTTTCAAACATGGTTTAGTGTTTCCAACTTTTACAATTTTAACATCAATAAGCTAACGTTTTACTGGTTTTAATTTTGTGGCATAAATAACTCGCTATATTAACTCTTTGATGTGAGAAGTAGACGAAAGGCCGTGTTTAAATCAACTTTATATTCGTTTTGTTTGTTTCACAGCCTAAATGTACTTGAGGAAATTGCCTCATCTAATTACTTCCGAAATATTTTTTTGGGTTTTGTTATCTAATTTACATTATGATTTTCGGAGACAAATTATATGGAATCAGAGTTTCTCCGTGTTACTGTTCTTCAAATTACACTATGAAACTTTATTTTACTTATTTTCTGTTCATGTGTAATACGTGTTATTGAATATGTGTAAAAAGTATAGAAAATATCAATTATTCCCTTCAAATCTTGATTTTGTGATTAGAACAGTGAAGCAAGGTTTGAAGTGAATACTAGCTATTTTCTACACTTTTTACACTTAAGCAATCAGAAAAATAACAGTCACTACCCAGGAACAAAAATCGCGTTGATCAGTGTTATAAGTAATGAGTAATAAGTGTTATTGAATGTGTGTCAAAAATATAGAAATTATCAATTATTCCCTCCCAAATCTGCTTCTGTGACGAGGACAGTGATCATTTGAAATCTACTTATTTTCAATTTGACAACAGGCAAATTTACATATTTTTAATCACATAAAGTAAGATAAACAAATACATATCTTGGCCACACAACTAAAGTTTGAAGGGAATAATAGCCATTTTTTATACTTTTTTATATATAAGGAATTAGAAAATTACACTCACTCGTATTGTACGGTGTAATGATTCCTCTAAGACATTCGAATATTACAATTAAAACGTAATGTTTGACAGGTCAATATTGATAACCACATGTTGTCGCTATATCAATGACAGAAATATCTTTGCAGTTTATATCAGTTTGTGAATAAGGCAATAAGAATTTGTAAATAATAGTTTTTATCAGATTTTAAGATTCGTTGTTGAACATACATTTACAACAGCAGACCTCGGGGAAGGCTTAAGAGATTAAAGTGATGGGCTCTACCCGGACACATGACATGTTGGAAGGGGGATGGATACATGCTTTTCCCAGGGGCATTATTGTGAAGTGTACGCAAACTGTCTTGAAAAGCGGTGATCAATGAATAACTTACTTCTTTCGCATTTTGTTGGGTGGTGATCACTAAAAGAACCTGAATTTAAAAGAAAACCAAGCATGAATGCTGCCGGTGTCGATTTAGCATAAAATCACATTGTAAATTGACCACCTCCAAAAGTTGTTTATAGACATAATAAGGAGTACATGTGTATATTTACAGCCATATAGCTCCATCCTGCCAGCACATCAGCGGGTCAGGGTAAGGCCCATTAGCACCCATGTCTTACACTTACATTATGATTCATATAAAAATTCAGAATTTAAAAAAATGAGCATTGCAACTCTATAAATAACGAAAATATCAACCTTTAAAAATAGTTATTGAAAAGGCAATGTTCGAATTGAATAATAGCCATTTTCTATTCTTTTTACAGATGAGAAATTAGAAAATAACACTCACTACCCAGGAACAAAACTCGCGTTGCACAGTGTTATATATAAGCGTCTCCTAAAAGTGCTGGAGACACTGACCTTTGTAATTAAAGTAGAAACCCAGCGTACATTTTGGCAATGGACCATTTGACCTTTCACTCGTTTCCTGAAACGGAATTGTTGGGAAAACAATCATTAAACCGAAACAGAGATGATTTGTTAATTACGGAAACAGGTCACTCCACGAGACCAACGTCTTTTGGCAGCATGCGGGTGATCAATTAAAACATTTGGAACAAAGCGGTGATCATTGATTAAATTACTTCTTTCGCATTTTGTTGGGTGGTGATCACTAAAAGTGTCTGAATGTAAAAGGAAAACAAGCATGAATGCTGCCGGGCCCGATTTAGGATAAAAGTACATTGTAAATTGAATACCCTCCAAATGTTTATTGTAGACATAGTAAAGTGTAAATGTGTATATTTTCAGCCATATAGCTCCTGTGTTGCTGTCTGTATGCGTGACACATACATAGACAGCCAGCCAGAATCACCTAAAAACTGAAGAAACCTATGTTAACAGTTCTGGTTGACGGTTTCTAACAGTTTCTTGATTCGTTAATGAAGAAAATTTGTTTGTTTGTTCCAATAATGATTTATAATGATATATATATATAAATGTCACTCTGATCATATAGTCTTTCTTTCTTTCCATCTTAGTCTCTCCATCTCTCTATATATATCTTTATCTATATATGTTCATATCTCTCCCACACTGCTCATATCTAGCTAGCTATCTATCTATCTCAGTCAGTGTGCGTATATATATATATATATATATATATATATATATGTATGTGTGTGTGTGTGTGTGTGTGTGTGTGTTCTCTAGATAATCAAAATGGATGGATACATCCAGACAGACCTAGTATTTGTATCTCCCGAACTAAATCACCCTCTTTGAGCCAACACACACATGGATTTGCATAAAGTCTTCTCCATCAAGTTATATCATCATCATCATCAACATCATCATCATCATCAGCAGCAGCAGCAGCCTTTTACCGTTCGTGGTTGGACATAGACCTTCCCAAATATTCTCTGAACTTGTCTAAATCATCACGCCAACTTATTTGTTGCTTTCCGCAATTTCGCATATGATCTCTTAGTCATGATGTCCAGCGGTTGTCTGACATTCTTGCAGAATGACCAGCCCATTGCCATTTGTGTTTTGTAATGGTTTCCCTGATATATTTGATCCCTGCTTGTTTTCTAATACAACGTGTTGTCTTATAATCTCCCCATGTGATTCTCTCCTGTCCACGTTGCATAGTTCTCAGTTTGCAAAAAGTCTATTTTAATTGAATACGTATTCCTACTGATCCATACCCACTTGAAGATGAGGCTGATACAAGGAAATATTTTGAGATAGTTAGACAATTTACGATCAAATGCCATTGAAGGGATCAATTCTTGTTCCATCATTGCGTCCACAGAATGATCCAGCTTCTTTGAGCCACAATTGTTTCCTGAACCGACTCAAGGGTTTAAGAATAAATTCTCAAACACCAGCTTGAATTTTGGTTTCAACACAATGGATATTCTGTTCATCAAAATCAAAACATCAATTATGGCGCTGTGAATAAGTTTAGATTTGATCTTCCGCACCGCTTAGGCGATAGGGCAGCTGTCTAGGCATTTGTTTCACGACTGGCTTTGGGGATTTAAAGTAGAATTCTTGAACATCTGCCTGGATTTTGGTTTCAGCGCAGTGGATCTTCTGTTGATCCTAAGATCAATTCCAATGATCGATAATCCCTGGAAGGAGGATCAACTTGTGGCTGACGAAGTAAAGACTGGGATTCGTGTTTAAGATGCGGGAAAGATGCGGGGCAGATTTCACGAGCCGAGCCATTATTCACTTACCAGACATCGTATCCTAAGCATCCTGGTTGCAGCATAATCGTATTCAGAGAGTTAATCCGCAATGATCACGGATTTAATAAATCTCTCTTCAAGTAACAGACCTTTTAAGATATCTATCAAACGTATCTGTGTACCCGTGCCATCAAAACTAACGGCATATATTAAATAATAACACCGTGCAACGCGAATTTTGTTCCTTAGTAGTGTGTGTTGTTTTCTGATTGCTTATGCGTAACAAATATAGCACCTGGTTATTATTCCCTTCGAACTTTGCATTTGTGATCAGGACATATGTGATTCGTTTTCTTAACCCATAAGAACCACTGTGACACCGATGTTATATACAATTTAATTGATCTGCACTTTCTCTTATATAATATTATATTGTATCATGAAATGTACTAAGTGCCATCTAATGAACATCCCTGTGCAGTCACTTGACTGTGTGTCAATTTGCCTACCCATAATCTCACATAGTGTTCCTTCGAGTAGAAATGGGTCTGAGTTCTTATGGGTTCATTTGCGTGATTAAAAACGTGCAAATACGTCCGTTGTCCAATTGTAAATAAGTAGATTTCAAATTATCACTGATTTGGTCGCGAAAGCAAAGTTTGGAGGGAATAATTAATATTTTCTTTTCTTTTTAGACATAATCAATCAGAAAATAACACTTATTACCAGGAACAAAAGAACATTTATTTTAAATTGCATAATGTTTTTTGGGATTCAGATTTCAAAGCATCCTTTTTGCGATAGATGAAAGGAAACAAAGATGTACGTATATCAATATGCTGAAATAGAAGTTCCGTTCATTGACTTCTGAACTATTTTTGTCTAACTCATTTCACTCTTACATTTGGATTGCCGGCGTCAATTAAATATATTTCTTAGTGGGGTTGGCGTTCGAGTTGTGCCACCTGCGTTCAATCTGAAATACTGGGATTACGGGTTCATGGGGACATTTGTTTTTACTCGGGGTTTTCTGGACGAGTGGATGATAAAATAGGCTAAATGTTGGTGTCCATCAACTGACCACCTTATATCGCGACCCGCGCCATTACGAACTACATTATATCGGGGAACGCCTATATTCGTATCTGGTTAAGCATGTAGTCAGCATTATTACGACTATGAACTATTACATTCTATTACGACAGATTCCCATATAATCTGGCAATTACTTTGAACAGTTATGTTATAAACCACGAGTGAATCCATTACTCTGAAGGCAAAGGAAACTAATTTGATTTCATTCAATTGCCTGAAGAGTGCCTAGGGAACTTAACTAGACAAATGGTATCTGTTTTCTTGATAACGTCTCCTTATTACGCGTAAACTAGACGTTAGGGATATTATTTAATGTTTGTGGTTATGAGGCAAAGTTTAATTAAAAGCCATACACTTCTTTTGTTAACACGTCTGCAAAAGAGATCTGCACACAATATAGAC
>VCCN01005256.1:1974368-1985256 GCA_006491835.1 Architeuthis dux | reverse complement strand
CACAGTGTACGATTAAAAGAGTCCTGCCTACCATGAGATCTTCGATAGCTCAGTCGGTAGAGCAGAACCTGCGTATACGGTTGCTTCCAGGGTGGACGCGGGTTCGATTCCCGCACGGAGTTCGTTTCTTTATTCGCATTTACGATTTAGGGCGCTGGTTTAGCAGTCGCTCACACCGGCACCGGGCAAATAATAAAACGGTTGGGATCTCATAAAATTAGTGATAAAACCACTAGATTGTCCATTCTGGGGAGGAAGTGTGACAGACATAATATCCGTACTGGACACATTCAAGGCTCGGAATCTGTTTGCTTCATATCTCGCTAAAAAGGTTAAGGCCTCATAAAATCTAGTGATTAAACCACTAAGATGAGGAAGAGGGACAGACATAATACCCGTACTGCACACTTTCAAGGCTCAGAATATGTTTGCTTATTTGAAAGAAATTACGCAGTATACCTGGGAGATAGTTGTGGCACTCCGCGGCTCACAATTTGAGAATCACTGGTTTATACTTTCGTTCTCTTTGACCTTACTGCACCAACTGACTCTTGAATTAAATTCTGCGGTTTGCACTGGATGTCCAGGAAGATCTCCTCAAATATAATAAATCGTAATAGCGGTAATATAATTATAGTTAACCAATTAAATACATTTCTGATCAGAATTAAATCTGTCTGATTTTATTCTTTCAAATATTTACAAAGATCGATTTATTTTTATTAGATGGATCATTGGAAACCATTATTAATGTTTGACAAGTATTTCCTTTCATCTTAATATTAGTTGCTTTTCATCGCAACTACACAGACATTCACTCTAAGGCAGTAAGCAAACAGCTTACATTAATTTGATATTTGCATAACATGTTCCACTTATTCACGCTGAAGTTATTAAACATCATTAGTCTGAATAACATTGTATTTGTGGGCTTCTGTTCAGTTGATTCAAAAGTTACGACCAATCAATACGCTTCCAGTCTTATTTATTGTCAAATTCCAGTCCTTTCTACCGTAACAAGAACAAGAACAATCCTCACCAAATTTAGGGAAGTAAACACTTCAGTTTGTCTGTGCTATCGCGTTAAACCAAACCGATATGTAAAATTAACATTCGCCTACCGTGATTTGAAATCACGACCAACTAATTGGTAGGCGGCTCTCTTACCAAATGAGCTAAATTGACCAGTCTTAAATATCTATGAAATTATTTATCATATATAAAATACACAAGTTGCAATAATCATCTTCTGTTGGAATAGAAGTAGCGGTGGGGTTTGACCCTGTGACTTATGTGAGAAATAAGGGCTTATTTCATTCTAATACATAAATACATTTATAAAATTAACATTTCGCTACCGTGATTTGAATCACGACCAAGGAATCAGTAGGCGGCTCTCTTACCGACTGAGCCAAGCTGACAAGTCTTACATAGCTACGAGTAACAATCTTCTGTTGAAATGGTAACCGGACAAGTCGGCCGCGGACAACCCGGCCGCGGACAACCCGGCCGCGGACAACCCGGCCGCCAATATTTCAAACTCGGACATTTTGGCCGCGTTTCGTTTTTAAAGGCGAAAATGACTATCTAGACAAGATTTAAAACGAAATAGAATCAATATATATAAATCTAATGCCATTTACAATAATAATAAGTTAATTCGACCAGACTTGAAACTTGCAAGGATCACTAAGCTGTCGCATGCCACAGAAATCGGGGGTATACTCCATTGGGAGTAGTCTCTCAAGAGACGGACGCTTTACTTTTTACTTTTTACTTTTTACTTAATCATATCATCGGACAGCTTCTTCGGCAATGGTGGTTCTAGTTTGTTCCATTCTTGCTGAACCTCTGCAAATAAAGAATCTTGAATTTAACTTTTACTTGATTATTCCTCAAGGATTATCTACAAGGTTGAGGTCTGGAGACTGGCCAGGCCAAAACAAAGTCTAGATTTCATAATATTTGTAAGATTTCTGTTGATTTAGCAAAATGATCAGGCTCATTACTCTTTTGGCATATTGCCGGTTTTGAATGAGGCAGCTCTTTGATGAAGGTTAATACATCTTTAGAATGTCTTCCTTGTAGTAACTCGCAGAAATACTTTCATCGTAGCGAATAATGGATTTTCATGTCTTGTTTATGTATCGAAAATTAAGACAATTAAAGAATTTGGGGTTATCATTACTTCTAGCGTCTTATATTCTTATTATTCATCCACTGTCAAGGGAGGTAATGTTCATGTATCTAAGGGAGGCAATCTTCAAATTATGCTTGAAATTACATTCAAATTAAATTATAGAGTTATAGTTAGGGTTAGGGTTTATGGTTTGGGTTAGGTTCTATTGTCAGGGTTATTCTTTCCAATAAATTGTTTTAAACATTTAAATTTTGTTCGTTCCAAAAAAATAAAATTACGAATGGAGGTAATCTTCAATTTTATTAGCTCCCTTGATAGTTGAGAAATAAACGAATTTAAGACATAAGAATAATGATTACCGAATTCTGTTTAAATTAATTCTCTCAACACCCTAGTGAATTAAGCTAAAGACGCCCTAAAGCCGGGACCAAACAAGAAAAATATTTGTAATACATTTTCAAGCGAAAATTGACAAAAAGCAAAAATTGAATAATCGAAACAATTTCAGATTTTTTTTCAAAACAAACAAAGAAGCAAGCCAACGTGAAATGACCACAGTAATTAACCTGCTTACTGTCAATGAGTTACGTTCCTTGCTCTGTGTTGTCAATTTAGATGTTTTTCATCATGTTTTTTGTAGCGACTAGATGTCAGAAATTGCTATTTAGATGTTTTTAAAAGTAAAATAGGTAATATTTGTATTGTACTATTGTAATAATTTCAATAAATTAAATATTTTAATAAAATAAATGTTGAAGATTAAAGTCACAAATTCAATGTATTACTAATATATATTATTTCCTAGAGTTTAGATATACATCTGAAGTATCTAGATGTTTCTAGGTGTTTTAAGATGATTTTTGGCTCAATTTTAGATATAAACATGAAAATAAAGTTGGCAACACAGCCTTTGCTAGATCGTCACAAACTAACTTGCATATATGCAGCGTGTTTAACGTTGGAACTCCAGTGGCGAATTTTTCATATAAAAATTCATGAAAATAGAAAGCCTTCATTACATGTTTAAAAATATGTTATTTTCATAAAAATCAACTAATATGTACAATAGAACATCTAATAAATATTATACATATATGGCAGCGAACGTCATAAAATACGATAGCATAAGAACTGTCAAAAGTTATCCCCCTTGGGGGGCTAAAAATGGCTAGATTATTCATTTCCAGCTAACTTTACAGCTAATGTTGTTATGCATGCGTTAAATGACGTTGTTGTTTTATCTATAAGATACCGTTCTTCAAATCTAAGATGCCGTTCTCGAAATAGCACGAACAATCTAATATCAACATTCAAATATGAATCGTAGCCAACCTGCAGCTGCACATTGCATTGTCCAAGTAACCCTAACCCTAAACCCTAACCCTAAACCCTAACCCTAAACCCTAGCCATAACCACGATTATACATTTTTGAAACTTTGTATGAATTTTGGAACACGCATAACATGTTTAGCTATGAAGTTAGCTGGAAATGAAAAATTGAAAAATCAAGCAATTCTTAGCCATCAAGGGAGATAACTTTGTCAATCTTTCTGCTATCGTATTTCAGCACCAAGTATTACCCGGTTAGATGTTAACAAACACCCTGAGTTCATAACGGCGAACATCACTTGACCTACAAGTCAGTTGATATTTACATGTATCTGTACATGATCTGCTGATTTGTTATTGTTGACAATTGACTTTAAACTTTCTTCGATGTGAAATAGGGCGGTACAGACGGTTCCCATGTTGTGTCAATGTATTAGGTTGTATACATGAAATGTCGTTTTTCCCATTGAGAACAAGACTAACTAATGTAATTGCATGTTTGCACATTCAGTGTAAATAGAATTATAATTCGCTATTATTGGATATTTGTAAGCCTGCTGAGAGAAAAAGCACTTCTCGTTGACTGCACTGAATAATGCAGAGGGAGAAAGGAATTCTCATCTAGCGTAATATTGGGGGCTACGTGGCCGACGGAATGTAATCTTACCTTTGTAGAGTTTTTATTAACAACAAGAACTGACATTGCGAAATACCGCAGCGTGGTCGATATAAAGCAGGTGGGTTGCGATAAGATTGCACCTTATTGTGGCTTTACACTTAGCCTCGTAATTAATGTGTGTTTTAAACACTGCAAGGTAAAATTTGAAGAATGTCTGTTTGTATACAAGTTGAAGGGGCAAACAACAGCTCTTTGGTACTGCACACCCTTGTAGGTAAACTGGTTCTCCGTCTCCTGGGTGACCTTGTGATGTCAACACGTCCCGTCAGACGTGAATTACCGAATTGTAGTAGCTTCCACTGAGGGTCCGGTTTTTAGGACGGGTTCTAAGAAGAGTGTCTGTGAAGTGTCTTGTAAAGAGACTTGCTTCGTTCAGAAGTGTACTGTACACATCAGCTAGATTTTTCCATTTACAGCTAAATTATCAGAGAAAATAACTTTATACAAAGACTCCAGTACAAATTATAGATTTGTATTGGCTAAATTGGAAATAAATTGGCTAGATCTAGTCAAATAATGGCTAATTTGGCAACTGTGATCCCACACTTTCCATCCACTTTCTCTTTCTTTTCGACGGGCACTTCTTTCTTTTGCCCCCTCTTTTATTAAATTACCTTACCAACGTGACATCATTTTATTAGAGAGTAGCGGTTACGCCCTTTTTTATTGTGATGTAACAACCTAATAGTAATTGTGTATTGTTACGCATGCTTTATTAAAATGAACGCTTTCTCTTTTACTTGGTCACTAAATACAAATGTGTTTTATTTTTCAGGTGCCACTTTATATCCGGTGATGTGCGTTGTAGCCAAGGAAAAGTGGAAAATACGACGCCAGCAGGATTATTTCTTGAAAAAACACATTCACTTCAAGTTCTTTAGAATCCGGTTTCAATACCCGGAAGCAAGCATCGTGTGAACTAAAGAACAAGCAAAATATTGTTACCAGAAGTTACCAAAAAAAGAAAACAAAAGATCAAATTTAGAAACATCTTATTTTTCATCCCTTATGGATAGTGTCACTATATTTTTTATACCTTCAACATTAAGTTTTATGTAAAAGCCCAAAAGTAATATATACATAATTATATATACTTATATACGCATCCATTGGATGTCGAGAGGAGATAAGTAATAATAATTTAACAGATACTTCTAATATATAAGTGTATCTGGCTACGAAAAAGAAATTGAATTTAAATTAATTAAACAAAATACTTTAAACCCTTCAAAAACCTACATTATTGAGTAAATATTTGAGACGTTTTTAACTCTTAAATTCATAAACAAACTGCTTGAGAGTGGAACTCTTCGATGAATAGCACAACAAATAGTAGAACTATTCTGTGAATTGAATAACATAAAAAATCACCAAACGATCAAAGGGGAGATAATTATATGCAGGAGTTATTTCCCTTGAGATTGACATTCTATTTTATTTGTATGAATTTAAGAGTTAATCGTAGAGAATAGAAAGCATTCATAGCCAAAACTGAAATAATCTTATTTTTAAAGACGAATCAAAGAAACCAGTAAAATAGCTGTTCAGCATAAAACGAGAACAAGGAAAATCTATAACACGAGAAAACTTTACTTACAAATGAATATTTCCACACAAACGTACATCGACCCTTAATTCGTTAAGTGTCAATATACCCACTATATAAACGCACGAAACTATTATTTCTTCAGATTATCGATATCTATAGATGTATGCTACGTTTAAACAACACTAAAGAGCTGTATGATGATACAAACATTCACCCATTGAAAAGGAGGCAGCGTAAACAAATATTGATACACGCCTCTATAAAATAATATAAAAACGAACTCTGTTGTTAAATTCACTTACACAACTTAGATATTCATATTGAAATATTCAATACACATCCCTTCTGATTCGTTTCTTTTATTGCACTTTTTTGTTTGGGGGAAACGTTGAAGGAGAGACTTCCTACTTTTTGTACGTAATTCATTGGAGATAAGTCTTATTCCTAAGTTCCAGATAGAGTTTTATAAATGCTACTGTTATATTCAGATATCCTGAGAGCTTTCTATTGCGAATGTTCTTTTATTTCTGTTCATCCACAGAAAACAAACGTCTCTCATCCCCTAAGATTCAATAGCCGTAATAATCTTGCCAAAACAAACTGAAAGTGAGATATTTATACACATTTACACAGAAGAAGAAACCAAATAAAACGGACATTGACTTTTTAAAAGATCTTCATCCGGGATAACAAGAAAATAAAAAAGATACGTGAAACCATTGAAGATAAAAAAACAAACAGTTGTGTTTTCTTTTTCAGAGGAATAAATTAAAAACCACAAACTATTGTTGAAAAAAGAAAACAAAGAAAAAGAACAAATGGAAATATACTCTTAAAACTACAGAGTGCTCTACTGCAAAGGATATCTCTACAGCAAACTATTTGTTTGTCGAATCAACAATTCATGTTTCTTCTTTCAGATACACACCAGGAGTACGGAATATCTGAACACATCTGACAAACATATACATATATATATATATATATATATATATATAATAGCATCCGTTTTTGTAAGCCAGTTCAATCGTTTAATATCTACATGCTTATATAAATCTGATACACTTTCAGGTTCGTTTAACATACACATTATTTACTATTAAAACTGTATTAAGGATACAGTGTTGTGAAAACTAATTGTTTTGTATCGAATATCGTCGTAATTATTTAAATTCTCATTAGGAAATATAAAACTAATTAATTCGATATGACGAAGTAATTAAAGATAGATATTAATAACACCTTAATAAATTCAACGATTATAAGTCACACACAAACTAGCTTTATTTTATTTATAAATATATCTGTATTATATTGGTAACATACATACAAATTATTTTGTCATAACTGCTATTTCAATGTATAGTATTAACTTTCGTGTTTCTTATTTAAAATTACTGATATATTGAAAGGCACAGAATACATGTAAATATTTACACACAAACATACATATAAATATAAAAGTATACTTGTTTTTGATTATCGCGTGGATACTTTTATTTTGCGCTCTTAAATCAAAGACCAAAACTGAAAAGAAAGAAACTACTTGTTTTACAATTCTATTCACTGCAATATATATGCGTTAAACTTGATTTTAATAATTGGTATGCTTAGACAATACGGAATCACATTTTAGGCAATAAACTTCTTTTTTTAAAGACAAAAGCAGAAATTGCACAACTTTTGCCACGTAGCATGCGCAAAGACACAATTCGAATTACAGCTGAAGATTAAAAATACGTCCAAATTGTTCCTCCGATATAGACACTTTCTTTTCATATATACTTATAAATCATAACACTGGTGCGGGAAATCTATTTGTGATAAATGCTATAATAATAACAATAATGACAAAAACAAATGATGATGGTGGATTTAAATGAGGGAAGGTAATAACAATGGCGTATGTGCCAAAGTTGTCGGAGCCATATTGTTTGGGAAGGTTCCGGTCAAGGTGACGTCAGGTCACGTGGCTTGTTTTATTCAAAGACTGATTTGTTAAGTATTGTTGTTATTTGTATTTGTTGAATTTGTTAAAATTAATTTGTTTCCTGTTGAAAATGATTCTATTTTTTTCAGGGATTTTTAAATGAAAATACAGACGCTACGCTAAGAGGAAAACAATACATTCAAAACCAAGAGAAACGACTACAGATAAAATGACTGCTTATTAAAATAATATTCCTTCAATTTTATGACCTGGTTTCAGTAAGTATATTAAATGAAATAAACCCACAGATCGTCACACTACAACAGTGAACACAGCAACTAACAAATTATTTTATGAGTAGAAAATATATTTATATTCATTTATTTGTGAAACCTACTGTGTGAAATCTTTAAAAAACAAACACACACACAATCAATAAAATATTGTCAAAAGGAAGGAACAAAGAAGGAAAACATGTGAAAAAAAAGATAAAGAAATACTTCAGAAAATACCGGTGCAAAATAAAGTTTGACTCCACTTTTGAAAAGAAAACAGATTTAAAAATGTAAAAATAATGAAAATTATAAAATATTCAAAGCGCAAAGAGAAGGCAACAATTGAGACAATGGCGTTTGCAGTACACTGATATTGATATTCAATCGGTTTGGAAAGATCACGAGGAACCACACAGAATCTAGAATATTATTGGAACAATTAAGACAAAGGGAAATTCCAAGTTTACAATGTGAATACAATTATTCGTTCTCACTCAAATCGAAAGAAAACAAGAAGAGGACCATCAGCTCAAATATATTATTGATATTTAACATCTCTCTCAAAAAGAAAGATGCGTACAAAAATATTATATTGTTGACAATAATATTTTTAGAGTAACAAAGGATATTAAACAAATATCAATTTGAATAACAGTGTTGAAAATATCAAAACTCGACCAGCAAAAGTCACTGTGAAAAAAGAAAGTTCAAATTTTTTTTAAAGAAATGATTATAGGGAAATTATTTTGAGAAAAAAAATAATTTGAGAAATACAATTCAATAAATAAAGCAGACAGGTGAAGAAAAAACTGAAAGTATTGGCCAGAAACATTCTTAACCAATTACCAATATCTTAAAAAGACGTAAACACAAAGCTGTGTTTTTTTACTGTAGAAACTGTTTTAATCCTTACAAGGACATTTATTCATTTCTGGATTTACTAAATATCTATTAACAAACCGACATTTTCTGCTAAACAGACAAACCGAACTAGTCAATATAAGATATAAAGAAACATATCAATACTTACGTGACCATGAATGTAAATATATAAAGATAATCTCATACCTTTAAACAATTCGAACACAGAAACATACATGTGCATGAACAAACAATTATATATGCATACATAGACAAGAGTAGCATACGTATATTGGCATACACAAATATATATGTATATAGATATTTCGCAATAAAATACTTCTTATTTGTAATCGAATCCAAAGGGTATATACATATATATGGTATATGTATGTCTGTTAGTTACAATATATACCACACTAATATAAATATATATATATATATAAAAGATTCTTGTGCAAATCACATAAAATACATATACATATATTAATGACATATATTGTGAGAAATAAATATAAAAAATAATCCAAAAGAAAACGAGACACATATCTTCTTTAAAGTAAATCTAATATATACATATATATATATACATATATATGCATATATATTATATATACAAATATTTAAAGCACGACAATGTCGTTTGAAATATCACAAGATAAAAACAACCGAATGGAGGTCCATAACACTACATTATCTTACGGCACTGAAAATGTCACGGCCTTTTACCATATGGACAATACCTCGTTCGTCTATCACAATCTCAGTTACCTGCTCGTTGGGCCAGAAGACTATGATGACGTGTCGCTAACAACAAGCTTTACGCCTCTCGGTCCAGAATTTTACAGTGTCGAACACGCCATTTCAACATCCATTGTCCTCGGGCTCCTCATCCTTGCAACGATTATTGGCAACGTTTTTGTAATTGCAGCTGTACTTTTGGAGAAAAACTTACACAACGTGGGAAATTACCTAATTATATCACTGGCTGTCGCGGACTTGATGGTGGCCTCTCTCGTAATGCCCTTAAGTGCTCTGAAAGAAATCAGCAAAGTATGGTTCCTGCAGAGAGAGGTCTGTGACATGTGGACGTCGTTCGATGTTCTCTGCTGTACTGCGTCGATCTTGCATCTTGTAGCAATCGCCATGGATCGATATTGGGCCGTTACGAACATCGAGTACATACGAAACCGCAATCAGAAACGAATCATCATCATGATTATCCTCGTCTGGACAGTGGCTATGTTCATCTCGATCCCACCCCTCTTTGGATGGAGGGATATGAATTATGATGCCGAATTCACAGGCCAATGCGTGATCAGTCAAGACCTTGGTTATACCGTCTTTTCAACAGTCGGAGCATTTTACTTACCCATGTTTGTAATGATGTTCATTTATCTACGTATCTATATGGTCGCCCGGGCCACTATTCGAAAAGACAATTTTGGCAAACGCAAGGAGAATCACAAGAAGGCCAAGGACCATACGACAGTTAATCTCTTGTCGAAACCTTACGACCAAACGGCCAAAAACCATTCGAACACAGAGATGAGCCCAAAGAAACAGCATCAACAGATAGAGGCTGAGGTTTCCACGCTCGAGGTCAAAGTTACCAACGGACACGTGGACGAGGCTCATACCGTTATGCTACCCATTGAACCTGGTGAGGCCCTACGACTGGAAAGGATTCGAAACAAAGAGAAAATGGAGATCAAACGTGAGAGAAAAGCAGCTCGAACCCTGGCTATCATCACCGGGGCTTTCATTATGTGTTGGCTACCATTTTTCATTATTGCTCTAGTCGGACCCTTCTTTCCCCAAGCTATGAATGTTCCTAACGTTCTTATGAGTATTGTCCTGTGGCTGGGTTACATGAACAGTTTGCTAAACCCGATTATATACACGATTTTCAGCCCGGACTTTCGAAACGCTTTTCATAAAATACTCTTCGGAAAATACAGGCGAAATGCAAATAGGCATAGTGGTTATTAAAGATGAAAAGAAAAGCATTAAACATAATGAGAAGGGAACCAGATTGACAATGAAATCATAACAAGTATATGAAGAAATAATGTGCCCTTGAAAATGAGACAATAGAGAGAGGAGGAGGGAAATTTATATATA
>VCCN01005256.1:1960431-1971563 GCA_006491835.1 Architeuthis dux | reverse complement strand
TATATAAATGTACATGTATAAAAGATTAGACCTCGATTTGCGAAAATCATATACAATCATATAACAATATTTTTCGAAAATAACAGTAAAATGTAAAAAATAATTTCATAATATGATTGGTTTTATTCTCGAAAATCAATCATATTAGATAGTCGGATTGAAAAATTCAAGAAAGATTGAACTATTTAGCGGAAAATGTTCACCTATAAAAATGTTCTAACCCAAAATATTGGTGACTATGATTATCATTATTTGTTTTATTTCATTATTATTTTTTATTATTAATGCTGTTATAGTGTTTTTGTTTGTTTGTTTTTGCTAAAACATACTTCATTTTCTGTTACTTCTTCAGTTAGTTTGGTACGAAGACATGTTTAAAAGTAGAATTGTATCATTCACTGAAACAGTTCTTCGATTATCAGTACACGCACATACATACATAGATATATCATATATGAATATGCATATATGTTATATGCGTATATGCATACATACATTAGGTGTGTGCAAAAGTGTAAAAGCGAACAACGTGTTTCCAACTCAGTATGCAGTCTCTAGTTTTCAAAAGAAAAAGCGCTGGGAACTTTTGCACACATCTTATATCTGTAGGTACACGTATATGTATATACACTGGCCCACTTTCCTCCGTGGAGCAGCGTGTGCGTGAGAAAGGGACTGTGTTAGCGTGGCAAGATATTCTTTTAATCGGCGGCAGAACAATCTTGTTGCTGCATATGGAAGCTGGTATTCACTGACTGTCACCCATCTGGGTAATAACCAAGCTCGATGTCGCTTAACTGTGTTAATCGTATGAGAACCTGTGTATCAAACGCGATTTGACCGTACGTTATGAATGATCTTAATCAAATACTAATTACCTAAAAGTATGTTTTCAGAGTTAATTTGATACTTCCTGCTAGATTATTTTTAAATTCAGGGAAACAGACAACTTCAGCCTTAGACAGCCAACTTCTCAGAAGAAAGAAAGTACACACACGTACGTACATACCCCACAACACAGTGCCGGGTCATTTGGGCGCCACAGATGTTTTCATTATGAGTGTGTTAAGTCTGACGGAAATCTATTTGTATTTTGTGTTCGTCCTTTGCGTATGTATCTTCACCATAATCCGAGTTTGTTTACAACCAATCGAATTGTTGGCTAATCAATTAACCTATCGTTTCTATTGATTTAAAGATGTTATTGGTTTATTGATGGTGAGTTCATTGGTCTCTGTGCACTGAATATACATCACTCGTAATAAGTACAGATTGAATTCCCTAAACTCAGGAATCCAAAACTCGGTAATTTCTAAAACCCGGCAGGTATTGGGCATTTCCGATACTCGGCAAAACTCCCGATACTCGGCAAAACTCCCGATACTCGGCAAAATTCCCGATACTCGGCAAAACTTCCGATCCTCGGTGTTTGTGTTGGCTTAGTTCACAGACCTGCCACTGTGTTTTGGTGGCGCTGGAGACGTTTTGTTTTGAAATCACCAATGTGTTGTGTGCTGCGCTTTGTACGAGTATTTTCGTATGAATGAGGTAGAGGCAGATTCTCTAAAGTCGGCAGATTTACAAAGAATGAATAAGTAACAAATAATATGTGACCAGAAACAGAAACAAATGGCACAGAGTGATCACTCCGTGAGCTGTGGGACCAGGGGCGTAGCTGAGGGGGAATAATAGCTCCCCGGGCCCCCAATTCTGCAACCACGCCCCTGTGTGGGACCGATCAGATGAAGGATGAAGTAAAGAGTGAATTGATAATTAAATAAGAACAATGCATGAGAAGGGACAGTTACCGTCAACATTTGATTTCCATGTATCCATATACATATTTTTTTTTATTTAGATAAAATTGTGGTAACTCTTTTCATTTATTAAATGAAAATTCCTCTATCAGCATCTCCATATACAATTTACATTGACAATATTTATTCACCATTAAAAGATACATTAATTCAAGTGATAAAATGTGTATAGAAACTTAATTAAAAATATTACAAGCTTATCAGTACAGAGAAACATTTACCAGGCACATTTTGTTTTATGTATTTTTCCTAGATTCTTCTCTATAATTCAGCTGATAACTCCCAAAATTGCCCTATTAATTTATTTTCTATCCCAAATGATCTAAATATGTCTAAGTTATTCTGAAGATTATTTACACGTCTACTGTTTATTACATAAGTTGGTAAACTATTCGAGTATTTCAAAATTCTCTAGGAGAAAATATCAATTTGTTTTTGCAATGGACCTAGCGTGTAACTTTCCCGTCTTTTCTGACTTATTACACATTAGACGTCCATACTTTTTGTATTAATATAGTGACGTCTCACAACAAGATGATCCTGACGAAATCTTTCTTGGGAGACTTTGGTGGTTTTACAGATGAGAATATTAAAATTAACGTTGTTGTACTGGTAGCCTCTTTCTGTACTATGTTAATAAGCATTTGTATTTAAAAATAGGCCTATTTGTACTGGCAATCTCTTTCTGAACTATGTCAATAATCATTTGTATTTAGAAATAGGCCCATCTGTACTGGCAACCCCTTTCTGAACTACGTTAATAAGCATTTGTATTTAAAAATAGGCCTATCTGTACTGGCAGCCTCTTTCTGTTAAATATGATATATTAATCCTTCTTCCATCTTATGTTTTTCATCATTGTTGGTAATATTCTAAGATAAGAAACTTGAAATGTTTACTGGTTTAACATGCAAATACAAATCAAAGAAGTAGAATTCTGTTGTACATGGTCAGGTCCAGGACATTTTTATTAGAAACGTATATTTGCTCGGCACCGATTTGATTCGGTTGCGAAACGACCGTCTTAAATTCTTTGTAAATTTATTTACACGATTTAGGCCGCTCGTTTCGGTGCCGAGCTAATAAAAAGCAACTTTATAATTATCCTATATATATATATATATATACACATGGTGGCCCGTAAGTAACGCCAAATTTGTCTCAAAATGAACGCCACTTCTATCTAAGGGAAACAACTATTACATAGTTGCTTTTAATAGTAATTTCATAAGAATTTAACAGTTGCTTCCCTTAGAACTGGTATTAATTTTGGGACACATCGCGACTTACTTCTATAACACTATATATATATGTATGTGTGCACGTGTGAGTTTGTATGTGTGTGTGTGTGTGTGTGTGTGTGTGTGTGATTGTACGCTTAGTGTAATATTCAAATATTCAAATAGAAATGTTGGACCTGTTATTCGCAGAATCATTTTACTGTGATCACCTTTGTTGTCTATATTGTATACCGTACATTTACCATCAACGTGTTATTGTTATATTGTTGTTATTATTCAGATCAATTAGTTGAATTAAACTAGTATTCACATTAATCTTAAGTATTACATCGTGCTACTTTCTTTTGTTTCTGGGTAATAAGTGTTATGTTCTGATTGATTATGTCTAAAAACTATAAACAATGTCAATTATTCCCTTCAGACTTTGTGATAATGTGAAATCTACTTTCGTTGTACATGGTCTGAAATCCACTTATTTTAATTGGACAACTGGCGAATTTGCTCATTTCAATCGCATAAAAAAAAAGAATTATATATGAATATCACTATCCTGGCCACAAAGGTTTCAAGCCATGTCTATACCTTTTGACACATAAGCAATTAGGAAATAACCGGCACTACCCAGGAAGCAGGTCGCACGGTGTTATCTGTTATTCACAACTACCCAGTTTCTTACATACATCTTACGGAGGGTAATCCTAATTATTGTAATGATGTCATTCTCTTCGACCCTACTTGTCGAGTGAGACTAATTGACGAACGGTGATGATTTGCCGGACGGAGCCGGATGGAGCTGAACGGAGATACATAATATATATGGTTGTCTTATTTCGGGTTTCTAAAAAATATTACACCTTTTTAAATATATATTATTATTTTAGTAACTCTACATAGGCTTTCATGATTTTATTCTAGTAACTTCGTTTGGTGAGGTGTATCGGCCTTATCTTGCGATATTGCCAAGCCGAGTGGTTTTGGTAGACAGACCTCGATCCGGCAAATGAGCAGAATAATGTCGATAAAACACACGAAAGCCTTTGTAAAGTTAACTAAATAGAAAAAATACATCTTTAAAAAGGTGGACTTTTAATCAGAGAATCTAAATAAGACTCCCACCAGTACGGCAAATCCTCTCCGTTCGGCGATTTGTCCTACCGTACTTGTCTACCATTTTCGTTCGGCGATTTGTCCTACCGTACTTGTCTACCATTTTCGTTTTTATTAGAATTGTTACTAGTCTTGTTATATTGTTGAAAGATATATTGTTAACCACATTCTAAACATGTAAATCTCAGAAGATTGACATACTAAATTGGTTTATTCGAACTGTTCTCCTCATCTTGGTTGTTTTTATATTCACAACGTTTCGGTCGTTTACACTCCTGCCTTCTTCCGTTATCTATTTTGTTCTTTAGATTTTATTATTTCTAGTGGAACATTACACAGTCAAAACAGATAGTATCAGGTATTATTTGTGACCAAACTCTACAGCATTAAAACTGTTGCCAACAATATGTTTTTGTAGTGTTGTACTCATTTTTGGACAGCAACACATTCATATTTTGGCAACAGAGTTTGGTTATAAATAATACCTGATAATATCAGTTGTGATTGTGTAATGTTCCACTAGAAATAATAAAATATTGATATGTTTGGTCTAGAAGACAATTAACTTTCTATAACATAGTGATAGGTGTGTACATATTTATGGACGATACTGTACGTACATAAACGTCCATGTAGTATCAATTAATGAGAACGATGAAATGTTTTCTATGGGAGAACATATTGTTTGATTGTGGTTCAAATTTGGTATACATTAGTAAAACAGCAGGAATGCGTACTATTAAATCATCTTTATAGCTTATTTGACAGAGCAAAAATTGCATTTTGTGGCATTTTTGCTCCATTTTTCAATACTGAATTGTATTGTTTGCTAACCAAAGATAGATAAGCAAATCAAAGAATTGTTGTATACAAAGACACATATTCAATGAAAATGGCGTGCCGGACTTTGTCCGCGGTTTGCTCTGGCCCGTACCTTGCCAAACATTAAACATATTTGAATATATCCGATGATAAATACTATTGACTTTGTTTTATTATTATGTGAATTTACTACGCAGACGGGTTGTTGTTGCTGTTGTTGTTGTTGTTGATATTATTATTATAATGGGTTACCTTCATGTTTCTCATGTTGGGTCCTGTAGAGCGGGGCCCAAGCTTTGGATCTAAGGCGCTACAGGGGTTAGGGTTGTCATTTGATTGACATTACTTTCCGTAATATGTTTGCTGTTCCGAGTAGGACGATCTTTTGGACAGCGTAGATGTTGATCTTACCTGGAATCATCGTCACCATCAGCCTTTTCTTTTCCGTTCACTTCTTCACTATTCCTAGAGCCCCGATGACCACTGGTGTTATTTCGGTCTTCATACCTCACATTCAGTTATTATGTTTTTCCTTTTAATGCTTCTTTTTGCATCCTGTACAGCCGGATCCAAAGTATGGTCCTGGGGCGCTACAGGGGAGTTTTCATTTAGTCGACAGCACTTTGCGTAGTATGTGGGCTGTTCCGAGTAGGGCTATCTTTTGGATTACGTGGATGTTGATGTTGCCTGGGATACGGTTGGTGAACTTTTTCGTTCCCTTCTTCACGAATCCTAGAACACCGATGACCACTGGTGTTATAGTGGTTTTACATGACCCACATCCTGTTGGTCTCGATCTCCAGTTCTTTGTACTTGGACAGTTTCTCCGTAACTTTCACGGATGTGTTTCTTTCAGATGGTATTGCTATGTCGATGAGCATGCACCTCTTTCCTGTCCTTGATAACGATTATTATTATTATTATTATTATTATTATTATTATTATTATTATTATTATTCCTCTTCCTCTTCTTCTTCTTCTTCTTCTTCTTCCTCTTATTCTCCTTATCATTATTGTTATTGTTATTGTTATTTGAGTTTCAGTTTGGGCTTTAAATCAGTATTATTTGGTACCAGCATATCTCCTACATACTCTAGTACTTTCCTCCTATTTTTGATGATTTAGATTTGCTGTCCAATACTTTCAAAGCTTTTCGGGATTGTTCCGATTTGCCTTTTACCGGTGATTCGTTTCTCATTTGAATTGTCCTCTGCGCAGCAATGGCCAGGATATTTCGTCCGCAATTTTGTCAATTAAAAATCATCCTCTTTGAAATCAACATCAGCTTCTCAGCCATACGCTTATTAATTCTATTGTTAGTACTATTATTATTTTATTCAAGTGCATATTGTCACCAGATATCTAGTGGTTATCGTTGAAGATTGAGTGACACAAGTCTCCTAAAACCTTCAGCACCTTGTTCTTTGTCCTTGCAGACCACAGCACTGCAGTAGTCTGGGTAGTCACAACTCTCCCTCTAATTTCTATTTGATGTTTCTGGCACGGATCTTACTTTATTTAGTCTTCTCCCTGTGGTCAGCTGGCACAGCCGCATCTGGTATTCTAGCTCGAATGATGTGGTCGTCTGGATCTCAAAGTCGAAGCGTATTCTTTTTGTTTTCTAGGACAGGCTTTGGTTTGTGCTGATAGCTTTTGATTACATGGTCGAAACCAACTAGTTTGCAGAGTTCTCAGTGTATAACTGCTCCTACTCAGCTGTGCTTGCTGCATTCTCTTATGATGTAGTTTACCGTCTCAGTTTTCTCCACAGAGACGAGATTGTCAATGTTGTTAAGTGAGATATGACATACTATAATCATTATATATCACGGGTTCTCAAACTGATTTCCTAGCGTAAATGTTCGTCCTGCCCTGTAATGCTGACGTATCCCTTGTGAATAATATAGTGTAAAATGTATGGATACAATAGAACAAACATTAGATACGTAGTATTTGTTAGTAGTGTTATTAATGTGTACTTTTTAATGAGATAGATGAGCTTAGCTCATTCCTACGAGTAAGCCAATTCCAGGCACAGTTTCTGCGAGACATACCCGCATATTTCACGAGACACACCCGCATATTTCACGAGACGCACCCGCATATTTCACTAAATTTGTTTTAGTTGGTTGTGAGTAATTCAAAATTCCTGTGTTTTTACAAACCTTGCGTATCCCCGTATTTTTTGTAAGTACCCCTAGGGATATTCGTACCTAGGTTTGAGAACCCATGTTATATATACTAACGTTGGCGTGCTAATACATTGAATTATGTTGATGCAAAGAATGTAAATACAATTGAAATTATGACAATGATAATAATGGATACGTGTGAGGCACCCATTAGCAAGAGACACCTTATAACTCTGCTGTGGTGAGATACCGTATTTCATTATGGATAATCCGCCCCCATAGATAATCCGAACCCCCTGATTGAGATTCCATTTCGAATGAACAATGTATTATCTCTTATGTTTACGTAGATAATTTATTTATAGAAATTACACATCGTTATCCATAATGGAAAACACTCCATTTAGATAAATTCACGTGAATTAATTAATTTAAAACAGAAATCATTTACCAGACCAGTATCGCCATATCACACATCGGCTTGCCATACTTTATACGTAATAGCTTAAATTCTTTTAAAGATTTCCTCTGAGAGTTCCCAATACTGAGACCATTTAATTTATTTTTTATGACATTTTCTCTAAATTTGTCAATACTATTTTTAAAGCTGTTAATACTACTTTTATTCTTCACGTATTCAGGCAATTTATTCCAATAGTGCACAACACTCTCACTAAAGAAACCCACATATGTATTTGGGCGTACGATTAGATTAGTTGTTCTATTAGAGAGATTAAAACAAGTTTTAACCAATATTTCTTATAATACTTATACTATCCTATAATACGCACCTGGATTTTGTAGCTCAACATTTTTTGGGGAAAATTCGGATTATACATGATGAAATACTTTAATTTTTATCCTGTTATTGATAACAAGAACAGAACAATATACGTCATAAAGCTTAATGATATATTTTTTCTAAGTATAAATGGAAAAATAACAAATACGATGAGAAAAACAAAAACTATTTTCCAGCGACAAATATTGTTGATATTCAATGTATTAGGTGTGTGCAAATATTTCCAGCGAAAACTGGTTTTCAACTGTGGATTCAGCTTCTAGTTTTCATGAAAGTGCGTTTAGAACTTTTGCACACACCTTATATATAAATGTTTTTTTAAACAATGAATAATAAAAAAAAATGAAAATAATACGAGAAATCAGCGACACGATTAGAAAAAAACGATGAAACGAATGAATGTGTGAATGAAGGAGAAAGAAAAGGATAGAGTGTGGCAGATAAGAAAGAATTATAAAAATGAATTTAACCCGTTATAGGGCAGCCCTAAAATATTTTAGATATCAAAACAGCCGTTTTGTATTTTAGACTAGACCTAATTACAAAATATTTCCAGTTGCAAGATTTCAGATTTTTTTTTATGGGGTCAAAACCCCCTCCGATGAAGTGATCATATATGGTGCCTCACCCAAAAAGTGACCAAAAATGTAAAATGTAAGAAAAATTTAAATTAAAGTAGAAACATAGAATTAAAGAATAACATTCAATATAATGAATAAATACAACAAATTGATATTGACAAAAAAGATAATACTTCCGGGTTGATTTTAAAATGTTATTGTGTGAGCCAAAAACAGGCTAATTTAATGGGGTGTAATATGCCTCAAAACAGTGTCTGTGTATTTTGCAAAGCTTGCAGATCACATTGGTTATGTTGTCTTTGTGGCTACAATATGGCTGACGGGTCCTCAGGTGATCATATATAGTCACTTGCCCCATAAAGGGTTAAAGGAATAAAAGAAAAAAAGAAGAAAAGAGAAGTTAGACGAACTGAAGATGTAAATATAGTGTGGAAAAAAGAACGAAAGAAAGGAAGAAAGAAAGAGGAGAAGGAGGAAGGAAGGGAAGAAGAAACAAAGAAAGTGAAAAAGTTGTGAGTGGAACTTAAGGAATGAGGAATAAATACGAATAAAAAACGAATGAAAAACCGAATGAAAGAAAGAAAGGAAGGGAACACGAACGAAATAAAGAAGGACATTGATGATGTGATATAAGATAAGAAAGAACGAGGAACATGTATTTAAAGAAGGTAGAAACAAAAATATAGTGTGGGAAAAAGATTTTAAAAGAGTAAAATAATAAGAAATAATAAAGTTTAGCGTGGCACAAGTCAAAGAATGAGAAAGAAATGAAAAAGAAGAATAAAACGAATGAAAAACTGTAAGAAAGAGTGAGAGAAAGAAAGGAAGAACGAAAGAGAAAACCGAAAGGGGAACGAAAGATGAATTAAAAGAAAGAAAGTTACCAAAGAAACGACGTAATGAATGAAAATAGAAATTAAAAAATGAAGGAGAATGAGAAACTGAAAGGAGTAATAAATGAATGCTGAAAGAATGAATGACAACTGAAAGAAGTAAAGAAATACGAACTAAAAGAAAGAAAGTATGAAAGAAAAAAGAACGCATGAAAGAAAGAAAGAATGAAAGAAAAAGAGAAAGAAAGTATGAAAGAAAGAATAAAGCATGAAAGAAGGAAAGAATGAAATAAAGAAAGAATGAAAGAAAGAAGAAAGCATGAAAGAAAAAAGCATGAAAGAAAGAAAAAAGTATGAAAGAAAGTAAAAAGCATGAAAGAAAGATACAAAGATAGAACGATAGAGAGAAATAATGAAAAGCTGAAATAAAGAAAGATAAACAGAAAGAAAGAAAGATAGAAAGATAGAACGATAGAACGATAGAGAGAAAGAATGAAAAGCTGAAAGAAAGAAGGATAGACAGAAAGAAAGAAAGTATGAAAGAAAGATAGAAAGATAGAACGATAGATAGAAAGAATGAAACACTGAAAGAAAGAAGGATAAAAAGAAAGAAAGAAAAAGAAACAAGGAAAGAAAGAAGAAAAGAAAACGAACCGGTGTGTCGTTCAGAGGGTTGGGGGGTTTTCAAGAATTTTCAAAAAGGTTCAACTGATTATGAAGGTCGCCGCACGCACACATTCACACCACAATGCACACACATTAATATCGCACGTAGGCATTTCCAACAGAAACGTACGATACCATAAATTGTTCCGTTTATAAGTGTGGACGTGTGTGATAAGAAAAAAGCAACCGGCTCCATGCATGGTTAGCATTTGGGATTGTTTGGGGTGATTTCTTTGGGGGAAGCATTTCCTTTCTCTATGATTATAATTTTAGTATTTGTACTCGTAAATGTTTATATGTATATTGATATCTATCTGTTTAAAAAAAAAGAAAGAAAAAGAAAGGCACTCTTTCGTTTTGTGCCCCATAACTGTCGAAATCGACTAGAATGACAAAATATTTTTGTTTCTGTAAAAAGCAACACACATTAAAAGCTTTTTCGGTACACTGTAAGAAAAATGGTCTCGATTGTAAAGTTTCACACCCTCGCGCACTCGATGTTAAATGACAGAAAAAACAGAAATTAGATTATACGGTGTTATCCGTTGTAACCATGATAATAAATATTAAATATTAATATATACATAATTATGAATAAATAATTAATAAAATAAAAATGACATCATTTTTAAAAAAATAGTAATATAAATAAATAGAATTAATTACTACATATTTAATTTAATACATACTTGGTTTCAAGGTTTGATCAGTTGCGACCAACTCTGTTCCCTTTTGTTCATCCGTCGTCGATTTCGACCATGGTTAATTGTTATGAGGACACAAAACGAAATACAGCCAAAAAAAATAATATAAAAAAGCTCCTTGTGATGAACAACAGCTGTGAAAAACGAGAATTGTGTTATTATTTGGATGAAGAAACGAAAACTAAAAGGAGAAAGAATTGATATATTTTTCAAATCATGTTGATATAAATAATTTGAAACAGCTTGATATCTATCTATCTATCTATCTTGATTTGCTCATATCTATGCTGGTCTCTTCGTATCCTAATGTTGTCAGATTTCATCATCATCTCTCTCTATCTCTCTATCTCTCTATCTATCTCTCTATCTACATTGTATATATTCATTATGATGATTTTTATGTGAAACCAGCAGTACCGCTTGTAAT
>VCCN01005256.1:1922156-1932425 GCA_006491835.1 Architeuthis dux | reverse complement strand
GTGGTGGATGGGTATTAGTAATTTGGTAGAATGTGTAGTGGGGTGGCCAGTTGCCTGATGGGAGTTATTAAGTATATATTTCACGTCCCTGGTGACGGGGGTAGCTTTCATGTCTGGAAGGTCAAACTGAGCAAAGATGATTTTTGTGGTGGGAATTTGTTAGTTGTAGGCGGGGGCAGTGAAGATGTGGTTGGGATTCTAGGGGGAAAATGTGATTGTCTGTAGTACCGATATAATTTATCATTCTGCTGCTGGTTTTCTGTTAATATTAAATGTGTTTTGACTTTTTTAAATGTTAATATTTATCTTAGAGTTTTGTTGATATTAGAATATGTTTTAATTACTGTTAATTTTGCATTTGGTTTAGTTGATATACTAATTTGGTTACAGTTGATATAGAATTAGTAACCAAATTTGTATATAAGGAAACATATACATATGCACAACATCGATGTATAATTGCATACAGGATTGTATACTTATATTCTGGAATATATAAATATGTATATATGTGTGGGTGCCTTCATATATCAATAAAAGTATGTATGAGGAAAAAATAGACATATCGACTGGGGAAGAGTAATTATTATTCAATCATATAAATATATTTATATTGAGAGATGAAATGATACATATTCACTGAACTTAGCTTAACTCAGAGAAGGTCAAGATTGATGTTTTATTGATATTTAGCAGTAAAAGTTTGACCTTCCAGGCCTGAAAGCTGCCCTAGGGAAGAATGTTATTTTCTCTATAGACTTTGATTTTTGCAAAGAAAACATAACTGATGGAATGCGATGAAACGCAACTAAAATTGGTCTGGTTAGTCACTGAATAGAAACCGTCATATGACCAATGTCATTTGGCAGCATGCCGTGTTGGGGGTTATTAACTAAAACAAGCGGACACAAACTGAGGGATCAATTTAGCGTAAACCTACATTGTAAATTAAACCCTTAACTATCTCGGAGGGAAATCTTTAAAAAACAAAAAAGTTTTTAAAATTTAAATTTTCAGCCCTCTAGCTCCATTGGTACGGTCTGTATGTGTGTTACATACATACATACATTGTTAGCTATTCAGACCAACTCAAAAACTGAAGATACCTATGTTGGCACTATGTTGACCAATGTCTACCTATGTTGACCAATGTCTTTTGGCAGAATATCGTGTTGTGGGTGATTAACAAATTAGAAAACGGTGATCAATAAATGAGTTACTTCTCTCACCTTTTGTTGGGCAGTGATCACTAAAAAGTCTGTGGATACAAACTAAGGGATTAATTTAACATAAATCTACATTGTAAATTGAACCACTAACTAAAAACCAATTAGGAGGGAAATTTACAAAAAACAAAAAAGTTTTTAAAATTTAAATATTCAGCCCTCTAGCTCCATTGGTACGACCTGTATGCGTAATACATGCATACATTGCCAGCCATCCGGACCAACTCAAACACTGAAGATACCTATGTTGACACTTTTGGTGACAGTTTTGGTTGACGGTTTATAACAAGTGTCTGTATTTCCTGTAGGAACTACAGATGTGATTGCACTGCAGCGAAGACCCATCTTCAAAATAAAACTAAAACTAAATGAAAGCACAAAAATTACTAGCGAAAACAATTTTACAACCTTCGCAAGAGAAGTAACCGAATACTTTGAAACTGTACGGGAGTAAGGGTCCAGTTTAGCATTATAGTTACATTTTAAATAGAATACTTCTCTAAACCTTATTAGTTTTTTTCAAAGCTGTATGTAAGCGCAATAGACGGGATTAAGACAAACGAATTAGCGTTGGAATATCGTTGATATCTCGAAAACTTTAGGAGGAGAAGCGGTGCCAAAAATGAACGGAATAAGAATGAATGATACATTTAAAACATACATAGAAGAACGATTGTGTGCCTGCAGCGCATGAGAAATCACACTAATACATAAATAAACCTTTGATGTCGTTCTAATCAACTGTCGCCTTTTTCCCCCGTACTAAAAATTAATAGATTTTACATCAATCCCGCAACTCTTTGTGGGAGAGATAAAGAATATTAGTTTGATTACCACCGTCTACTCGGGCTAGGGACGGAGCCCCTAAAATCAATTTCTCCGAAAAAAGACGCGCACACAACTCCACGGCTGGATATCGATTTTCTCGACTAGTAACGTTTTCCACGGCGAACGACCCAAGCACTGATTCGATGTGTAGGCCCGTTTGTTTATATGTGTATGTGTTCTAACAATAGAAACATTAATCAAGCCCTGACAGCTAGGGTCCGTCCTACTTCATTATTCTGAGCTGATAAAGACAACGTTGGCTTATCTGGGTCAATCGAAGATTAAGACTGCCGCTCATCAAACCCCAAAACATTTTTATGGGTTCATTGTTCTTAGGATCCAGAGATGCATTTTTAGAAAATCCGATTCTTCCATTATTCTTATCACTCATCCCCTCTGTCAGGTGCTCTGAATACCTCATTAATCACATTATCTCCCAAAGGAATGATTTAGCATATCTCACTGGGTTACGGTCCTTTCGTCTACATCCCTTTAGCAAATATCAGTTTTGTCTGAATCACTTTGGTTTAAAATCACTTTTGTCCCAACAATATCGCTAAAAGTTCTTAATGGATTTCACTGAGATTTTGTCGAATGGTTGGTCATGGGCAAAGGAAGAATTGATGACATTTTCGGGTGGGTGCAAGGATTTATTTTTCGATTGAGAGGAAAGATATTTCAGGATTCGTTCCAAAACTTAATTATCTCTCAATCGGAAAGAAATCATGGACAACCATTCGACCAAATGTCATTGAAATTCATTAAGAACTTTTGGAGATAATGTTGGGACAAAAGTGATTTCAGACGAAAGTGATGTAGACGAAAGTGATATAGACGAAAGTGCTGTACCCCGTCTCATTACAATTGAAGACATATCTCTGTCTGCGCGTGTGTGTACCGCGATTACTCAACAACTGAAAGTGTACGAAGCTGAAATTCGCTAGATATATTAATCAGTAAACACGGTAGCGCAGCGCCGAGTTTAAAGTTGTTAAGATCAGCAGTTCTTGAGAAATCTAATAGAAATGAAGATATCTCTAAAACATAGCTTCATGCCGGCCATTAAACGAAAACGTAAAGATGGTCTGCCTCTCCTAGCGCTCAAAAACCCCAATGTGTTTTGGGGGGCATAACTTCATCCTCTGTCCCCTAGTTTTAATAAATTACCTCCCTTGACTTTCGCTCTTTAGAATACATTTTGCATCGATTTGTAGGTACTGCAAATTACTAATAACACAGGCCTACAACATTTCATGACGTGACTGTTGCTTTCATTCTGATACCTGTTTTTAAACTATTTGTTGGTTTTTGTCCATCAGGTCAAGTTTCTTTTCCATAGCATATGAGCATTTTTACTAAGAATTGGTAATTTTGTCGTTATTTAAAGGCATTTTCACAAATTACATATACGTTTGCTTAAAATAACAATATCAAATATGGCTTACACCCATTAGATAATGATTTATATGTAAAGTAATGTGGTTAGATCACATTTGGAGACTTCATGTAAGAATACTTTCGGTGGGTTACAGAAACCGATGCGATTTTTTAAATCACCACCAAACAATAGTTAAAAAACAGGTATCAAGATGAAAACAACAGTCAGGTCATAAAGTTGTCTAGGTGTAATGGTTACACACAAGTATTTCTTTCAATATTATTTTACATTACAATTATGGTAGTTTGCTCCACACACCATAAAGTCCGGCTCCGTCCAAAACATGAACCTTTGGAAAGGGCCCTGCACTAGACTGGTTTAACATACCGTTTCTATATTTTGATTTCTCTATTGTTTTATCACCAGACGGGTCACCTCTCCGCCCCGAACTTTAGATTTACCTAATTCTCTTCCCCTATTGCCCTGCTCACCTGGTATCAAACGTCCTAGTCATTATAATTCCTTGAGGTTAGGTAAGATCATATCCTCTAAACAGACCGAACGCAAACTTGTTTTTTATGGCTGGCTTGTAAAATCCTAGCTAACCTGAGAAGGACGATACTTTCTATCTCCCCACCCGTTAAGGAAGCAGCGTAGATCGGAGGAAATCAATATGTCTGGCCACCACTGATCTCGAAACAAGACTAACACCATAATTGCGACCGATCCGTAGATGAGGTCGCTCTTATCAAATGCATGGGTCATATAACTAGCCCATATCGCGGAAACTATTACAGATAGTAGTATGCGGTTTTCACCATACGATATATATTCGTTTAAGCATGGATTACTTCCTTTTTAGTGCATCTCGGGAACGGATAAATATGGTAGCTAAACACTGTATACCAATAATGATATATTATATTCGTTTAAGCATGGATTACTTCATTTTTAGTGCATCTCGGGAACGGATAAATATTTTCTCAATATGATTGATTGATTGATTGTTTAATGGCACATCGGCCCTTTGTGGGTCATTTAGTGCCGAATTCAGGAGGGGGTCCCTTGTCCCCGTGACTAGAGACCTGAGGGGGAGAATCCAAAACCCCTGTCACTGAGACAAATGCCACGAGTACCGGGATTTTATTCATTTGCCTCCCCACACAGGCAAATCTGACACAAGGTCATTTTTTAAAGTGGGGTCCTGCACGCGAACGTGCAGGCAGAAGAGGAGGAGGGAAGGGGCGGGGGATCCCATGTCCCCGTTATTAGAGACTTGAGGCGGGAGAATCCCAAATCCCTGTCACTGAGACAAATGACACGGGGACGGGGATAAGGATAGGGGTGGGGATCCCATGTCACCGTGACTAGAGACCTGAGTGGGGAGAACCCCAAACCCTGTCACTGAGACAAATGCCACGAGGACCGGGATGGGTCCAAAAGCTCCTCAGGACGGATCCCGAGTGTGCTAATGGGGATCGCTTCCAGCTGACTAAGATATTCTGCGCAACTTCTCCCAGGTATCCGAAGATACCCGAGCATGCCACAATACCCCCGAAGGGCCGTGTTTCTCCCAACTTTCGAGGTCATGGCGGTCTCGAAGCGCAGATACTTCACTTCAATCTTAGCGCGTTATCAGCCGCAGCCAAGATATCTTGCGCAACTTCTCCCAGGACGATACCCGAGCATGCCACATGACCCCATACGGGCCATGTTTCGAAGAACGGATACTACACTTTGATCTTTGCCAAAAGGCCGCAAAGCCTTTCTCAATATGTTTTTGACAACTGATAGCAAAAACATAAGTAAAACGATTTTTGCGAGTATTTACTAAGTACTTAAACTTAACTATGTCATTGAAAACAAATCTTGTTTGCATTCATTGTGTAAGGGAAAATTATATCCTCACTTTTAGTGAGGATTTGTTACTAATGAACGAGTATATAAAGTCCGGTGTCCGCATATGTATTTGTCCAGTTAAAACTTTGCAGCCATGATCAGTGCATGAAATTGGTACAATACTAATTTCCGTGCGAGATAACTCCTGTTACCCTTAAAAAGGCTTACAGGATTATCTCCCCAGTCTTACAACCTTGGCTCTTTTGAAGCCAAATTTAGTTATTTTCCTCTTTTGGCCAACGGTCACGAGTTTTCAGTCAAGTAATTTTAAAAAATCATTCTTTTAATTCAAACAAATAAATACATTCTGTCAAAAATCATAGTTTAGTGTTAGTTTTTTTTTTTTTAATTACTATAATTCTGCCAATGAGATTTATTGATTTGGCCAATGAATGATGTTTATCGATTTCGCCATTTTTCTTTCGACGGACCATATATGTCGACATTTGACATTTCAAATGTCGCGTCCGATGACATATGTTTCAGGACCTTTAGTTCTATAGAAAGCATGTTTTCTTGAGAATCAGTGATTAGAACTTCAGCAGTCAGTACAGCTATCCTTCGTTTTTTAAATTTTTCTTTACGCCACTTTTTTGCTTTTACAAAAAAAGGCAAACAGCGAGAATAGTGTTCAGCCTTTGTTTTGCAGCGAGACATTTTTTTTTTCTCACCTACTCCACAGTCTCATGTATCTCCCACAATCCCAACCTCCGAAAACCTAGCTTAACATGCAATCATCACCATTTTCGGGGCCTTGGAACGCTCAAATATATTTCCTATATAAATTAGTTGTAATTGCTTATTCGCTTCACGCCATTTTGGAATTACAAGGTTTTTTTCGGATAGCGGGGGACGCCTGTATAATATAAAAAGAAAACAAAAGCTTCCTCTTAAATGACATTCAGATAGGGCTGCTCCAGTAGAGCTACGATAAGCAAGTTAGTGGGATCGATCTACGTTGCATATTGGTATGTCTTGTAGGATTATGGTGATTGTGCGTCAAAAGTCAGGAGGTACTTTGGAGTTGCCGTTCTGAGATAGGCCGTGAGATATATTATATTCGTCGAGAAACTTCAGAGAGTAACTTCTGGGTGTAGAGATACAGCTGCGAAAAAAAAATAACTATCGATAAAACCTTGGTCACCATGGTTGTAATTTTTCTTTCCACTTCATGCGGACTCAACGTGTCAACCGGCACCCTTTTATTATTGAAACACGAATCGTTACTTTGGCCCGAAAAAGCGTAGTTGTAGGGAGAGAAAGGCTGTAGGTTGTTCAGTCTTTGTTTGTTGCTGTTGTTGTTGTTGTTGTGTGTGTGTGTGTGTCTGTGTCTGTGTGTCTGTGTCTGTGTCTTTGTAAATTGTATCTGACCAGATGGTTTCTGTTTCAACAAAACTCACTGTTTTTTCCCAGATTGAACAAGTGCCTTACCCAATGTTAGTCTTATTTTAATTCTCTTATTGCTGTTGATTTTTAGTGTTCCTAACACTTATAAATCATGTTAACTCCCTTATTCCTTTTCTTAGTCTGTCAAAGTCTTTATTTTAAACATCTCATGTTTTAGTGTTTCCAACTTTAACATTTTAATAGCAATACACGATTTCAGTATGTTTTTACTGGTTTTAATTATGTGGTATAAATTACGTGAGACCTTGATTAGGGTGACCAAAAGTAAAGAAAAAAAAAAGAACAAAGCAAAGATCTTCCAAAACAGATCTGGTAAGTCACTCAATAGAAACCGTAATGTGGCAAATGTATTTTGGTAGATTGATGTATTGGGGGTGATCAATTAAAAAACTGGAAAAAGGGGTGATCAATGGAAAAGTTACTTCTCTCGCATTTTGCCAAAAAAGTCGGAATTTTCAAAATACAAGTGGACACAAATTAGTGATCAGTTTAGTATAAACTTACATTGGAAATTGACCCCCCCCCCACTAAAACCTATTGGTGGGGGGGGATCATAAGGAGTAAATGTTGAGATGTTCAGACCCCTAGCTCCATTGGTGTGGCCTATACGTGTGATACATACATACATAGCCAGCCAGCTAGTCAGACAGACCAACTTGAAAACTGAAAGAAACCTATGATGACAGTTTTAGTGACAGTTTTGGTTGACAGTTTCTAATGAAGTGAATATTATTGCGACACATTTCTTTTTTACCATTGGTTGAGAAACGCTGTCTTTGCAAATACACATTTCTATAACAGTATCAGCATTAATCAAAACACCTCATTAAACACATACACACAAAGAGAGAGAGAGAGAGAGAGAGAGAGAGAGAGAGAGAAAGAGAGAGAGAAAGAGAGAGAGAGAGAATATGTATCAGTAGTTTAAATAACATAACATTCGTTTTGAGCAATAGAGTGGTAGGACTCTGGAATAGATTACCAGAGTATGTAGTGCTATCAACCGATTAAAATAATTTTTAAAATAATTATGATATGTATTACACCACCGCAAATAGTATGTAAACAGGGCACCTGCGCCCTGGGCTAGATTTAATATTAGCCTATAGGTATGAACAAAATGAACAAAATTGAAAAAGATTTCAAGCGTGTAAGCGACATCTGATTTTAAAAAATGTATGGTAAACAATGCAGTACACATATATTTGAGGGGAAAAAATAAATAAGATTAAAATGCACGACAGCTGCGCCGTGCAAAAAAAGACATGTTATCGCCTGCAGCTACCATAATTTGAAATAGCAGTCAATTTACATAAACAAAAACAAAAACAGAATAAAAGGTGGTAAATATTTTGTCATCATTTCACTATATTTAATTATTCATCCTTGTTATATAATTTTCAGTCGAACCAAGACATAGAAAGAATAAAAAATATGCATTTCAAAAATTCATAAAATATCGGAATAAATCGATAAAAATGATGAAAAATATATTTTTAAAATAATATTGAGTGAAAAAAAAATGTCTTTCACAAATCAAAAGCCTGAATGATAATCGATTAAAACTAAAGATTTTCCGAAAAGAAAATTATTTTACTTAATTTTCCTCTTTTTTTTAATCCCAAAGTAAGAGTTCTTTGTTTAAAATTCGCCCTTTAATAAATAAGTATCGAAAATTGTATTAAAATCGAATAAAATATGCTGATTTTTGCCAGATTTAAAAAATTCTCACGTGTCGATTTCACGCTGGTTTAGGTACGTTTCATCGCCGCCGTTTCAGCACAGACCGTGCTAGCGCCAGAGTATTCAGCACAAGCCGTTCCAGCGCCGCAAGTATATAGTTTCACAACACTAACAACAAAGCTAGCCAAGACGTTATCGGTCTACCCTTTGAATACACTGTGAGTGTAAGCAATTCGCGCTATATGCAATGTTAGTTTGCTAAAAGTTTTTAATTAACAGAATCAATAAAAAACTTGTTTTTAATTTATAAGGAAAATAATTTTATTTATTTGAATATTAAACGTGTACGACATTTTCCTAAAATGTAGCTTTAAACATTGGATTTCTGTAGTAAAAATCGTGAAAATCACCGTAAAAGAAAAATAGTCGTAAGTGATTTTTGTTTTGTTTATGAAAGAATGAATGTAATAGTAGTATCAATAGTATTAGTCAGGCGAAGAAGAGAGGATTTCGAATCAACCACTACCCCCGCCCCCGCCCCCCTAGTTTTATACTGATACGTATATCAAGTATAAGACGAAGCGGGGAAGAGTGATTGATTTCAAACGGACATTAGGAAGAATATTGACGAAGACTCATATTGTGATTTCTTTTTAAAAAGTGTTTGTGACTGGTTTTGGTTCTGAGATACTGTTTGTTCCTTGGGGTTCAACTACAGTTAGCTACAGTTAGTTACATATTGGTTTGTTTATTCGGCCCCTTCATTTCTTTATGACTTGACTTAGAAAGTGTCTAGAGGCCATATCTCTTCTTCATGCTGACTGGTTGGAAGACAGACTTTATCTGTCTTTCTTGTTCGCCAAATGGCTTTGACTTTCCCACTATCATAGTGTGTCAAGGGTGGAAGGAAAGGAGCAGTTACGCGAGGTTTCAATTATTTTACTACACAGGACTTAGATTTATTTGTTGTTGTTTTTTTTTAAATAATGGGTCATTCTAAGCGAATACAAGTATGTTTAAAATATAGTTTCTGAAACGAATTAAAAAAAAGAAAAAAGTGAGTACATATTGAGCTGGATTGTAAGCATCATTTAGTAGCCAAGGAAACTGTAAAAGATTATCGTTACGTTCCTTAAATTCGGGAACGTCCGTGCTGAAAAGGCCGTGTGAACCAACCCGTCTTGGCGCTGAAACGGCGTTAAAGCGACGCTGGACTGGCAGCGCTGGGCCTCTCCCCAGCGCGAGTGTTTCCTGTGCCCTGGGTGACTTAATATTAGCGCAAGGATGTTATACACCCTAGTCTAGCATGGTTGTTTGATTTTTAAAAAAAGAACATTTCTCCTGAAAAGTTAGTACTGCACCCGGGTGCACCCCTCTGAGATTTGCGCCCGAGGCGGCTGCCTAGTTTGGCCTAAACGAATGCGCCGGCCCTCTGTGTAAATATTTCTGTTATGATGTGTGCTTGTATACACATTTTGTGTACTTGTTTGCACACTAAAATAAATGCTTTTATGTTCAATGTTCTAAATGTCCTATCTCTAAATGCTAATACACGTGGACACTTTTAATTATAGCAATACAAATAGATAAACACGGTTGCATGCATCATAAAATAGTATCAAAGCAATATGTTGTGACATTTAACTAATAAACCGGCGCAGACATCTTTTTTTTAATGCGATAAGAAAATATTTGTTTTCATTCATGTTGAGCAGTAGCAATTTTTGTTGATTTTCTTTCTGCTTTCACTCCAACAGAGTTCAATGGGTCTTTAGTTTGTTTTCCCCATATTTTATTTTCTCTAACTACTTTTCAAAAACCAATTTATTATTTTTCAAAATGTGTATA
>VCCN01005256.1:1700227-1716216 GCA_006491835.1 Architeuthis dux | reverse complement strand
TCGGACCTCCATAAAGTACACAGGTAATTGTTTCCGTTCCAGATGCACTTTAACCATTCTTAAAATACCAGTTTAAATATCAGTAGCAAACTGCGCCAACACGCGCCGATTCCAACATTTATAATTACAGCCGACACAATACAATCAGAAATTAGTCTTTGAATGAAGTTATTTAAGAATAAAGGCTCCTACTGTAATCCAAGGAGAACAACTTTGGGCCAACCGGGTTTGATCAAACCTTAATGAAACAGGTATTGTTAGTCACTCAATAGAAACCGTCATGTGACCAACGTCGTTTGGCAGCATGCCGTGTTGAGGGTGATCAATTAAAAACATGGCGTGGTCAATGAAATTACTCCTCTCGCCTTTTTTGGACAGTGATCACTAAAATAAGCTTACATTTTCAGAGAACAAAAGGACACAAACTAAGGGATCAATTTAGCATAAACTTACATTGCAAATTGACCCCCACACAATAAAACCCTATTTAGTGGGGTAATTCTCAAAAAAACAAAAACTTGTTTTTTCTAGACATCATAATGAGTAAATATTTAAATCTTCAGTCCTCTAACTCTATTGGTGAGGCCTGAACGCGTGATACATACATAGCCAACTAGCCAGGCGGACCAACTTAAAAACTGAAGAAAGCGATGTTGACAGTTTTGGTTGACGTTTTCTAATATAAATATCGAATACTCTCATAGTCACATACATATTTGTGAGGTATAACTTTTAAGAAAACAGTATTTTAAGATGAACAAATATGTAATTTGAGTGGGATGTCATTCAATGAAGGTTTGGATTCACTAGTCATACACTTCAGTTTTCTCGGGCTTATGTGTCATGCCTACAGGCCGCATCAATGGAGCTAGAGGGCTGAATATTTGAGAATGTACTCTTTTTTTTAAAATTACCTTCCCAAAAGGTTTTTTACAGTGTAATTTTATGCTAAATTGGTCCCTTAGTGTGTGTGTGGAAACAATCACCATTGTTTCTTGAAAATACAGCTTTTAGTGATCATCGCCCAACAAAAGATAAGAGAAGTAACTTTTCATTGATCACCCCTTTTTCAAATTATTTAATTGATCATCCCCAACATGGCGTTTTAATCGGACTTTATTTAGTATTCACAACGTTTTAGCAGGATACTCTCTGACCTTCCGTGTGTATCTGTGTTGTATAGTGGGGTGTCCTGGACTTGGATAGAAAGGAAACTCGAAGATTTGCTTATAAAAATATCTGGACATATTTTTATTACACAACATACATCTTTGTCGGCCAGAGAGTGAAGAGTGGGAGAGAGATGATAATGAGAACCGTCAGTCTGTCCCCAACACGGACAGCGGTCTTGTGCCTTTCGGATCTGCTGATGTCTCTCTTCTTTTAGTGTCGAGATTCTTATCCGCCCCTCGAGTTTTCTATTCGGGTCTGCTTTATAGTTTCTCTAACGCCTACGTGGTGTCAATCACCGGTCCCATTCTGTCTTAGACACTGACAATATTTAGACAATATACCTATTTCCTGAGGTGACTGGGTTCACTTACATTTCCGCACAGGTGTCTGACCTCGAGATAACCTTTAGATATCATAACATCTGTTTTGTTCTGGAATGTCAAATTTCACGGAACCAGATTTGACATTCCAGAACGAAACAGATGTTGGAAGTTAAACGACAAGAACGTTGTTAAAAAATGAACAAGATCGTAAACAATAGCCCGGCCAGATCACATGACTAATGGACTTATGCGGACAGCTTATACCTGGGGAATATATTGGCCCAACTCTTCGGTTGAGTATGATAATATAAACAGGTCTGGTTTAGTCACATAGAAACCGTGACGCGACCAACGTCTTGTGATAGCATGACATGCAGTAGGTGATCAATTAAAAAAATATTACTACACTGATTGTGAAACTAGGGATTTCATTAAATTACTGAAATGTTCAGGAATTTCACAAAACTCCTATGGATTTCACGAAATCACTTGTTTTACAATCTTACTAGAACATGAACACCAATCTTTGAATTTACGAGGTGATAGTCACGATAGACCATTCCACCATGACTGGTCATTTATTTGAAGGCATAGAAGCGAAAATCACACGAACAATAGGACCATACATTTACCATTGGCGAAGGTAAAAAAGGTAAAAAAGACCACACAGAGACACAACAGGCCACAGAGGTCAATGAAATGAGATGAAACACGATGAGAACAATTCCTAACATTGTTAGGAAAGCAATATGTTGGAAAAGGAACAGAGTAAGGTTAAGACCATTTTGGGGCTATTTTTGACGTGTTATTGGCCAGAAACATCAACCCTGGTCAAAGTATTTCAGAAGTTGTATCTTCCGGCCTTCTGCAGGTGTCAGTCCTATTCAGTAACCATCTGATGATTTCGGTTCAAAATTTTCAGAATGTTACCCAATGCTATAGACACCTGAAGAAGGTCCCAGGTTACAACGGCTGAAACGTTGTGACTATAACGGCCCAGATGAGAACATTAATCTGTATATATTAGTATACCGTAGACCTTCACTGATCTGACACCAATGTGTCCTGAGGAGTGCTGGATTAAGGAAAATGCCGATCCAAAGGATGTATTGCCTTTAAACGATAACGAACCAGTTCATCACATCTTTAAAATATCATGTAAATCAGTACGTCAGTAAGTTAGATAAAAAGGGAGCAGAAACATTAAAAGAAAAGCAAGTGAAATGTTAATGAAGTAATAATGTACAGTACAGACACAGATGAAATAAAGGTTACAGGTACATGTACAGCAGTGCCGGATTAACTATGTAGCAAAACAAGCATATGCTACTGTCCCCACAATTTCAGGGGCCCCGCGCTAAATGCTTGCAAGCTATCGATCCCAATTCAGTTCCTCTATTGCTATAGTATTATACTACCTTCAACTTTTATGACCGACTGGGTGTTTAAGGTTAGCGGTTTTAACCAATTATCATCTTTAATTTTTTAAACACAGTAATTAATGTGAGTGTCATATCTATATGATACATATACCACTCATAAATACGAAGGTATTTGAAAATGAAGTCATAGTCGCCGCACACAGATAAAAAAATAAAATGAAAATAATGTTATACCTGAAATGTCAGACACATTTATTTGTTTGTGGTTGTATAGCAAATAAAAAACATCAATTACTCTGCAAGTAAAAAATGTATGTGTTTTAATATCTATGTGTATTTTCTTAATTTATTGCCCAGATGTACAAGAATTAACTAACAAAAAAAAGTTGAGCCTCCAAGTGAATACTAATAAGCATCCGTCTCTTAAGAGACAGCTCCCAATGAAGTATACACACAGAGACGAAGACCCGGTTTCTTTTGTATGCGCCAGCTTAGTGATCCTTGCAAGTCGCACGTCTGGTCGAGACCAGGACTTTATTCCTACAAGTTTTTTCTGGCCACCACCATGGCAGGATGCAAGTCCACCGACGGGATACCTCTACCCTAATCACACAGTGTAAATTAGCTGCTGAGTGCACATGGAAATGTGTTCTAATGTAGAGTTTTCCACATTCTTCGTTCATACCAGGAATCGAACCCAGGACCTTTTGCGTCTGAGGCAGGACGTGCTAACCATTACACTATCCGAGCGGACAAAGTACTAATATGAATTACATGTCTGCAAGTGTTGCACTGTCATGATCATAAACATCTTCATCTTCAAACATGAGTGTTTACAATAGCACGTTAACAGGCGAACAGATCTAGTGCAACCAAAACATGTGCTGCAGGCTGGTGAGGTACCCAGGGAAATCTGAAATTACAATGGCCTGGAATATTTTAAATCAGTACCGAATTAGTGAATGAACCGGATTAAAAGTAGCCGGATTGGTGAAAGTGTACTGTATTAAGTCAAAATATTTTTCGAATCACTGTTGTTTTTAACGCAATGAATCAGCTGACATAATCTTCTGTTGCCTTCGCTTATTAGAAACCGTCAACCAAAACTGTCACCAAAACATAGGTTTCTTCAGTTTTTGGGTTGGTCTGGCTATCACGCTCACATAACGCACCAATGGAGCTAGAGGGCTGAACATTTAAACATTTACTATTTACAATGTTTAGAAAAGACGGTTCTTTTGCTTTTTTAAATCCCCATCTTAAATAGGTTTTTAGTGGGGGGATACATTTTATATGTAATTTTATGCTAAATTGATCCCTTAGTTTGGGTCCGGCAGCAATCAGGTTTGTTTTTTGAATATTTAGACTTTTTCTTTAGTGATCAATGCCCAGCAAAATGCGAGAGAATTAACTTATCCACTGATCACCCCTTCTGCCAATTTCTTAATTGATCACTCTCAACACGATATGCTGCCAAAAGACGTTGGTCACGTGACGGTTTCTATTGAGAGACTAACCAGACCAGTTACTTTTTCCATTTCTTTGTCAATTTCTTTTTTATCTACCCAGCTATAAAACATCATATTTTCTACAGCGAAGATCAGAAAGAAAAAATAAGCTCTAGGCTAGACGGTTGAGTAAACAGCGATGTTTACTCACAGCTGTAGACTGACGCTCTGAGTAGTTGCAATGAAAAGCAACGACAATTAAGATGAAATAAATACTAACCAAAACAATGGTCATGATAGAAAATAACATTTCAACAAAAATCATGCGACTAATACCTTGCTTTTGGTGCAACATGGCATGACCCAGTGGGGATCATAGCTAGCAATTCTTTGAAATGCGAATTCTTACGGTACACCGGTTTACTCAGTGTAAACAAGTTTTCAAACACATATCATCATCATCATCATCATCATCATTAGCCGTTATAAGTCCACTGCTGGACAAAGGCCTTTCCTATCTCCTTCCATGACGACATATCTTGTGCTAACCTCTGCCAAGTCTTACCGGCAAACTTTTCTATATCGTCCCTCTGTTGGATAGTGGGAATTTGTTCATGCCTTCCCAGCCCTAGGCGGTTTGCCTGTCTCTGTCCTCTGAGTTTGTTCCGTCTTGTCCAGCTTCCTCGTCTCGGTTCTGAGCTTTAGGGGGTTTCGAACGCCACGCTGGTGTCATTTCCGGTTTCCAGATGCTGTTTTTGGACACCTACGCATTTTCTAAGCTGACCGGGTCACTTCCACTCCCGCACAGGTGTTTGGCCTGGAAATGACATCTCGTGGTAGCATATCATGACACCTCCATCTTGTGTCTAGTCTTTTCCTAATTCGTTTACTTTCCCATGGGCACCAATCGGTTAGTCTTTTCCCCCATCTATTGTCATCTCTTCTTGTTAGATGACCAGCCCATCTCCATTTTTGCTGCTTAATTAGTTGTATAATATCCTTCACTCTAGTCCTTTCTCTCATCCATGTTGATCTTTTTCTATATATTATAGTTATCCCTAGCATTGCTCTTTCCATAGCGCTCGGTGCTATCTGAGTTGGTTTTCAGACCGAGTTATATTGATTACACACATACTTTTTATATGATAATTTTCTACAATCTTTATTCTTAATACTAAGGCAAAGATTATAATAATGAAACTGACAGGTTACAAGTTTTGGACGTTTTTATCGACACATGTCGATTTGTTTTCAAACATCCGTGAGAGTAGAAACGTACTTACGTTATCACCTGAATTCCGTTTCCAGCCGTCAAAAAAATAATACTTAATTAGCACTAGGGAAACTTTGCTCGTTTCTTTTTTCGACATTTTTTCTGCAATTCCCCATATTTTAGCAGTATAGGACATCCAGTTTATCACTTAATAAGATATGTTGATAAGCTTTCATCGATTTTCTCACCCGTTTTTCCATCGGAAACTTCGAGCAGACGACAAGCATAATCAAAGCAGTTATGGTCCAATGTTTTGTTTCCGATTGCAATCATCGACCAGAGAGCCACTGCTGCAACTATTACAGATTCCCGAAGGGTGAGAGATGATTCCGACGCTAGGTAAACATAATACAACGTTAACTTTGAAGAAATATAGGATAAGTTTTACAGGTAAAGATATAGTGTTAATAGTATCAACGAGCAAGTAGAGATTCCTATCCCGCCCGTTCTAACTTTCGTTGATTTGTAAAAGTTCGACACCTCGAAAGTCAGCGTTATTAAAAAGGAATACTACGTAGGGTACGTAAAAACAATAACGAATATTGTGCCGATTGGGGAGGAATGCAGGAAAAGACTTAGATTTGAGACAACATGACATAATGCCAACGAAAAAAGGCTAACAAACGAAAAGCTAACGAACTAAATGTTAAAGATTGTATGAATATTGTTGAAACGAAACACACGAAAAGAAAATGAAAAAGCCTGACTACTGCAGGGTCAAACTTCAGTCTTATTTCTAATCTGACTGAAGATGATTACTTTCGTATTTTATATATAATAAATAAAAGATTATAGGCAAATATATATCTTTTAGAATCATCATCATATAAGTCCACTGCTGAACAAAGGCCTTTCCCATCTCCTTCCATGACGACCTATATTGTGCTAACCTCTGCCAAGTCTTACCGGCAAACCTTTCTATCTCGTCCCTCCATCTTGTGTCTGGTCTTTTCCTACTTCGTTTACTGTCCCATGGGCACCAATCGGTTAGTCTTTCCCCCCATATATTGTCATCTCTTCTTGCTAGGTGGCCAGCCCTTCTCCATTGTGCTGCTTAATTATTTGTATACTATCTTTCACTTTCGTCCTCTCTCTGATCCATGTTGATCTTTTTCTATCTTTTAGCGTTATCCCTAGCATTGCTCTTATCATGACTATCTGTGCTATTCTAAGTTGGTTTTCAGCTCGTTTTGTTAATTTCCATGTTTCGCATTACGCTTTAGGCACATTGGCAAGGTGCTCTTCAGGATGTATCTATTCATACCAAATATCTTTCCAACCTATCGTTATGCGTTGTTTTATTTCACAGTCATGGTCTTTCTCTAGCTTTAAATGTATTTATTTATTTGAATGAAATAAGCTCTTTCACCTATCTGATATAAATTTACGCAGATATCTAAGACTTGTCTGTTTGTTTCAGTCGGTAAGAGAGTCGCCTACCGATCACTTGGTCGTGATTTCAAATCAGAGTAGCAAAATGTTAATAAAATAATTTTCTGATCTTCAATCTATTTCTATTTGCTTCTATGTGTGGCCTCTCAGTCCCCTGTACCACCTTCTAGTAAAACATACATCACGGTTTACTACTTCTAAACTACGCATAATCTTAAACATTTCTATTAAGTCTCCCCGATCTCTCCTATTTGCTAACGATGTTAATCGTAATACTTTTAGCCTATCCTCATAACTCTTTAATTCCGGTACTAACGTAGTTGTTCGTCTCTGGACTTTTTCTAAAGTATGTTGTATCTCTCTCGAAGTACGGTGACCAGACCTGTGCACAGTATGTACGAACGGACATACGTCTTATATAGTATAAGGAACAAGTTCTTGTCTATATATGAAAAGGTATGCTTAAAAAGTTATTTAATAGAATAAGATAAACCCTTACGTATCTGTAACATAAATGTTCGTAGATAAGTAAGTCGCTAAGAAAACCGCCTGCTGATCCCTTGATTTTGATTTCAAATCACGGTAGGAGAATGTTTATTGTATATATCGGTTTGGTTTAACGCGACAGGATAGACAAACAATGAAGAGTTTAATCCCCTGAATTAGGTGAGGAATGTTTTTGCTATTGTTTATGTTCTTGTTGTTACGGTGGAAAAACTAAACCAACTCCAGCCTCCTACTTGGACAGGAGTTTGACAAAAAACAAAGCTGATAAAAAGACGCAAACACATACATAGAAATGGTTAAAACGTGCTGGGAGTAAAGGTTACAAAAACACGAAGGACGGATTTTTTCAAAAAGCTGAAAACTAAATAGCGAGACCGGAAATGGAAAGTAGTCAACGAGGAATGTAAAAAGCTTTTGCGCATGTATTCTTCAATTCCAGCAAGCACGCGTCTACTGCGCATGCTCGAATGGCCAAGCCATCAATCTTCCTTGAAGGGTTTTGACACCAGAAGCTCTTTCGGTTCTGAGAGCCATCCGAATGGCCACGGACTGCCATTCTTAAGTGGACAAGTCTTCCTACGGACTTCGCCCACACGGCTGAAAACGATTCAGTCTGCCTAATGCTTCTGATATTTGTTATTTCCTGACTCTGCAAGTAAGCATGACGACCACTGTAGTGTTTTTCTACCTATCTCAAGACCCTGGCTATATTTATATTGATATTACTGGCCTATGGACTGGTTATTCAGCTAGTATATCTAACTACAATTGAATAAATCACTGCCTTGACAACTGAACATTATACGAAGTTGACATTCGGCAGATATATTAGTTAGCACACAAGGCAGTGCGGTTCTCGAGAAATCTAATAAATATAAACTAAAAATTACAGATTATATATATCTTCCTTTATAGTTTCTATAATTATCTACCTTGACCTCTGCAGTTTAGAATTATCTGAATTTAGATATAACATATCTAAATTGGCAACAATGACGAGAAATAATTGGAATATTTCGAAGCCGTAGTTTCGTACATCGGACGGAAAACTATTTTATATGAAAATTATGGCCGGCTGCTCCACACACCATAAAATGTAACCCCTTACAAACATGCACCTTTGGAATGGACACTGCCCAATGAAATTTGATCATGTTCTTCTGTCAATGGACCCTTCCACTTAAATGTAACACTTTTGCTGATGAAAATATTCCTACCTGAGATTTCAAATAATTGACGCATCCACTTAGTTTTGGTTACATATTCTTAAGTTAGGATCATTATTAATACTAGCTGAAAACCTGCGCTACGGGTGGGATTACCACCTAGTTCCTGCGGAAGCCCTATTTCATGACTTTGGTCCTACTTAGAGATCAAAACACTTTACAGTGGTACCTAGATTCTATAACACTGTCTACAATGTACCATTTCGGATACTTAAGCTCCGGGGTCCCGTTAAAAAACACGGAAAATGTGATGGCCATAGATCTAGCCGTTCTGAGTTAAGCTAGCACGAACGGACGGACAGACATTTAGTGAATTTAAGTAATAGTAATTTATTAGGCAAGCGTGGATAAGGGCCCATTTTAGCAAAATACTTACATTGTAAATCAAACCCCCTACTAAAAACCTATTTGGGCGGTCGAGATTTCCAAAAGACAACTTACTAAAAACCTGATCCAGGGTCCCATTAGTAACCACAGAAAATCCGGTGGACATGGCTGTGGCTGTTCTTGAGTTTTGTTAACACAGACAGACGGGCGGAAACATGGAACCTAACCAAAAGATTGACTCTCAAACTGAAAGCCATGCAACGTGCACAGGAAAAACTCATGCTCAACATCACATCGACAGATCACAGGACAGCACAGTATATTAAAGAAACAGTCAGAGATATTATAGAATCCATTAGAAAACTCAAATGGCAATGGACTGGCCATGTTGCAAGACACAAAATAATGGAACAATTTAGCACAAACCTACATTGTAAATTTAACCCTTTACTAAAACCTTTTCTGCGAGTTAGGGTTTTCAAAAAACATCTTGCTAAAAACCTGTTGTTTGGTCCTATTAGTGAGCACACATATTTAGTGGCCATAACTGTGGCCGTTCATGAATTTTGCTAACCAGGCGGATGGACATTTGGTGAAATATAGATGATGAAGATGGAAAATAAATATATCATCTACAATAGGACAAATATTAAATTAAATATTATAAGTTACAAAAAGAAAAGAAAATTACATTCTCTCTGGGTTAAAAACTTGTTATCTTTGCATGATGAGAAATAATACATTTATATAATCATTATACAATTCGGTTTGTAATTCTAAATGATATGTACACTAAATTAATTCGGGATTAAACACAAACATGGTATTTAAAATTAACTAAATATAACTCAGTTTCGCACGTCGTCAAATAAGCGGGTATAGGTTAAGGAAGATTGTGTTACGCCAATTTTGGGAAGTTGGGAAAAATCTGCCTGACTTTAAAAAAAAACCCATTAAAATTCCTAGTTTCATATAAATTTACATTGGTGCAAAATATATAACTACTTCAGACATATAGGCGATTATTGTTATTTCATAAGACGAATACCCGCCCTAGAAATAGGCTAGTATACATGATGAACAGTGTGATTCTTTTCTAGTATATATGAGGATAGTGTGATTCTTTTCTGTCTGTTTCATTGTCTATAACAATGTACTCTTCCACTTAGTCTTGGTGACATGTCCTTAGGATTATTATTGACAATATAAGAGATACATTGTTAGCATCGTTCTAACCTCCCCACAAGAGCAGCATGTGGCACAAGGTCAGTTTAATTGGTCCCTTAGTTTGTGTCCGGCAGCGTCCACGCTTGTTTTTTGAAAGTTCGGGCTTTTTAATTTAAGGCTAGCGAATTAACTTAATAACTGATCACCCCTTTTACAATTGTTTAATTGATCATCCCCAACAGGCCACGTGACGGTCTCTATTGAGTGACAAACCAGGCCTGTTTTTTCTCCTTTTCTTTCTTTTCTCTTAACGACGCCATCCTCACTCTTCGAATGTTCACACTCTCCCATTTCTTTATTAAGATATCTCATACTTCACATTAGCCCCGAAAAATGTTTTAAATATTCGGTTTTCATCCTTTCTATCTTTCATTATGCTATATCTCTTAAAATATTAATGGAATTTCTAAATGTTGCACACCATTTTTCAATATTTCTCTTCGATTGACAAGACAGATTCCACAAAGTAAATCTACTAACTAAGCAATTAGATATTTTCTTATAGAGTAATATATTTTAGGGATACGTTGCCTAGTCACGTTGAAAATAGCACTAAACAATTAGATATTTTTTCTAATAGAATAATATATGTTAGGGATAAGTTGAAAATAGCACTAGTGTACAGAGTTTTAAAATAATTTAGAGAATTAAATGGTTCTTCGGACGATTGAACTCCTTGTTGCGTGTGCTGTAAACGCGACGTTTCAGCCAATCCATTGTTCGGCCTTCTTCAGGTGTAAAATCCGAGTGTGATGGGGTAAACAATGAAACGTCGTGTTTACAACACAAACAACGTCGCGTTTACAACACAAACAACAAGAAGGAGTTCAATCGTCCGAAGGTTGAATAATAATGATAATAATGACCCTTCTCTAAACTATAGAACATACCTAATTTATATAAGTTTAGATATTATGGAAAGAGCATGAGCTTACAAGGAGATATTTGGGCTCTGTCTGATGAAACTTTCAAGAGAATCTGAACTGTATATGTGTTAGATTGTAAATATTGTAAATTCTGTTTATATTTATGTACATTTAATAGTGATTTTATGAATTTTATATTTGTTTTTAGAGTTGACGTGTATATATTGTTTTAATTGGAGATGTTTAAGGCATAATACAAATAATAATACTTTTGCACAGGGTTTTGCTTTGCATTGGTAGAAATGTGAGCATGTGAGCATATCCTTTTTTACTTGGCCTCTCTAGGTCCATTGATTCGGCATCATCTATCTCATATCTTTTAGCAACCATCTCCAAAATGGCGGTTACATATAGTCTCATATTCAACAACTGTAGGCATTCCAAGGCTATATGACTCATGCCAATTCAATGAAACAAGCGTTCAAACTCTCTTTGACATATGCATATTTATATTCACAGTTTTCTTTGTGTTTAACAGAAGATAGAAAATAGACTCCTTTGCATTTGGCCGGCTAACTCTTCATTGTTCCGCCATGTTTTTTGCCCGTTCTTTTATTCACCGGGGCCCCATTCTCTATTCAATATTCTTCTTGTATAGTATCAGCAATGGCAGATTAGTAGTTCGGTGCCTGTGTAACATGTTTTATAAAAGACCCCTAAATCTTAAAATATCGCACATAAATATTAGAACACATACATCTCTTATTTAGTAAAGTATTTTTGATTTGCATTACAGCCAGACAATAGGATAAATATGTCCGATATTTCAGTAATAGTATTACTTACAGTTTTCGAGATATCAACGCCATTCCAATGCTAATTGGTGCGCTTTAATGGTGTGCATTGCACGTACATACAGTTTTGAAAAAAAGTTAACTTTGTAATGGTTTAGAGGGTTTTTTTTTATTTACAATACAATTATAATGCTAAACCAGAACCTTATTTTCCATCATTGAAATGACTGCGTTGGCTGATCTTTTTAGTCGTTCTGATATATCAAAGGTGTTCTTGCTTGTGTTGAATTTCACTGGAAATGCCACATTTATCGATTTGATTTCTGTGTAGTGGCTATAACTTCATTTTTAAATACCTTCGCATATGATATCATAGTCCCATTAATTATTGTATTAAAATAATAACCCCTATTAAAAGTAATAATTGGCTAAAATTGCTAACCTTAAAAACCCTGTTGGTTATAAAAGTTGAAGGCCGTATAGTACTACAGTAACGGAGCAAATGCAGAATCACTGAATCGGAATCAATAGCTTGCAAGCATTTAGCTCGGGGCGCTTGAAAATGCGGTGTCCGTAGCATATGATACTTTTGCTAAATACTTAATCCGGCACTGAGTATCAGTCACCGTTTTCCTTTTATTAGAAACCGTCAACTAAAACTGTCAGCATGTGTTGTAGTTTCCAGGGGTGGGAGAACACAGACACAGTTCGATGCAATGAGTCCAACGGCACGTCAGTGTTGCAGCACCGGAACAATTTATTCAAGGGGCACTTCCTCGCTTATCACCGGTAAGCGATCACGAACTCCGAGCCGCTACAACGTAATTCACCGTACATGTACACTCCAACGTGGGTTCAGATGACGAGCCAAGAGCGAACTGCCGAACCTTCGCTGTCTGGCCTTTTATAAGCAGGGGCTCACCACATCCGGGTTGCTAGCGCTCAACATACGGGTCACTGAATGTCCACCTCGTCTATATATGTCGAGGACCAGTTCACTTGGCTTCCGCTTTCCGGACGCCCAAACCAGACAGAACAGCCTCACCAATGGAGATAAAGGGCTGACAATTTAAACATTACTCCTTATTATGGAGTTATTATGTCTAAACAAATTTAAATCCCCCCCGCTAAATAAGTTTTTAGTCGATTGGTTTCAATTCGCAATGTACATTTATGCTAAACTGGTCCCTTAGTTTGTGTCCTGCAGCATTCACGCTTGTTTTTTGAAAATTCAGACGTGTTTAGTGATCACTGCCCAACAACAGGAGGGAGAAGTAACTTATTCATTGATCACCCCTGTTTCCAATTTTTTGATGAGCCCAAAATGTGCCAAAGGATGTTGGTCATGTGACAGTTTCTTTTGAAGACTGACTGTCAGTTTTTCAAGAAGACTGACTGTCACGTTCTCGTTAACTTCCATGGTTTAGTTGAACACTAGAGGCCGTTGGTGCCTCCTGAATTGGTGCAAATTGACTTGCTGTTGTAGTAGAAATGGGGAGGGGACGAACACCGACACAGTTTCGATGCAACGAGTTCAACGTCAATGCTGCAACACTGGAACAATTCCTTCACGGGGAACTTTCTCGTTTAACACCGGTAAGCTATCATGAGCTTCGAGCTGCTACGACGTCGTTCACACTAGAACTCCCAAACACGATTCGAGCGTGGCTTCAGGTAACGAGTCAAAAACGAACTGTTTCCACTGCTGATAATCAGCAACCTATATCCTACTAAAGAATGATTCAAGTGCCCGTGTGCGAAGTGTATGGCGCAGCAAAACATGAGTGGGGACCCCGGGTGTTCTAACAACACTGCCACACGAAGTCTTTTCGGCTGTGGCTTGGCAGAGGGCTCTGCTTCGATTTCGCGGCCTGCACCGTCACCACAGTTATCATCATCATCATCATCAGCAGCAGCAGCAGCAGCAGTATCATCATGATTATCATTTTATAGTCCGTCGTTTGACAGACCTTCCTCAAGATTCGTTCTTCTGAACTTGTCTAAATCGTAACGCCATCTTATGTTTTGACGGCCACACTTTCGCCTATGATTCCTGCTGATCCATGCTGTGGGTATTGATGTCCAGCGATGGTCGGACAATCTTACAACATGGCCTACCCATTGCCATTTGAGTCTTCAAAGTGATTTCATGAAAACAGATTTTACGATTTTCCACCGGCTATTACATACCTTTTTATTTGTGCACTTTGTGCACGACCGCCCCAAAACAAATAAACAATACTTTCTGGTTTTACTATCGGAAACACTAACCACTGGGTTACACAGGCAAGTCTATAAACAAAAACACATTAACACATGACATAGTATGTGTTGATTTCGTCGATCGCGGTCTGTACGTGAGCTCCCCGGTGATATTTGCTAAAAGCCAAAAGGGACAGCTCATATTTTATCATTAGTAGCTGAAAAAATAAGTCGAACACACTGGTTAGTCACTCAATAGAAACCGTCAATTGACCAACGTCTTTTAGCAGCATGCTGTTGGGGTGATCAATTAAAACATTGGGAAAAGGCGTAATCAATGGATAAGTTACACTCGCTTTTTGTTCGGCGGTGATCACTAAAGCAGTCCGAATTTTCAAAACAAAAACAAGCGTTAGCACTACCGAACATAAACTAGTGGGTTAGTTTAGCATAAATCTGCATTGTAAATCGAACCCCCACTAAAAAAAAAATCTTTTACGGGGGCGGGGGTTAAAAAAAAAGCGTTTTTTCTAGACATAATAAGGAGTAGATGTTAAAAATGTCAGCCCTCTAGCTCTATTGGTACAGTCTGTTCGCTTGACACATGATACATTGCCAGACAGAATCACTTAAAAACTGAAGAAACCTATGTTGACAGTTTTGGTTCACAGTTTCTAACAGAAAGCTAGGAAACCTAAATGCATTTCCAGCAACGTTGCTTTTATTGCGGTCCGCCATTTCACCATTAACTTTTTCTGTACCCAGTGTAAATATGGTAATACATTATTCATGAGATAAAAAAGAGTATAACCGCACTTTTATCTATTTATTCATACATATCTTTTTTATTCAGCGGTTTGGCTACAAACGAATGACGGCTGAACAGGAAGTTTTTGTTTTTGCATGATTTTAAATAACTTTTTATTCATTATCTACATAGTCACGTATTTTGAAGCAATTCCATTTTAGTTCAAAAGTCTTTTAACGTTTGGAGGTTCGGGATGGCCAAGTGGGTAACCGCACGGGAAATTGAACTTGGCAAGCCGAGTTTAAACTCTGAGACGGTTTGTGTTCACTTCGCACTAATGCCCTTGGAAAAGGTATACGTTCATCTTTCCCCCTACTTAAGGCTAAACTAGTGTAGGGTGAAGTTGTTATGATTTGTGTTTCCGGACACCTGGGCGGAAATGTAAGTGAACCCAGACACCTCAGGAAATAAGTATATTGTCTAAATATTGTCAGTGTTCAAAACAGGAATTGGGAACCGGTGATTGTTGGGGAGGCCTATAAATCAGACCCGAACAAAGAAGACGCAGGCATCAGCGGATCCGAAAGGCACAAGACTGCTGTCCCTGTTGAAATTAACAACCTCGGATATTACACCCGAAGAAGGCCGAAGAATGGATCGACCGAAAGGTCGTGTTAACAACACAAACAACAAGGATTTAAATCGTCCGAATAACTATTTGAATATTCACCGTATTTGATTAAAAACAGAGGTGGAATGACCATGCTGATAGTTAACATAATAAAGAGAGAGAGAGAGAAGGGGGGTGTATTCAAGATACAATGCGCAACCAGTACGACGCAAACAGTACGACGAGTACGTTCAACACATTTGCGTCTTTGAAACGAACACGAGTTTACTTTTCCTTTTAGCTGTATGAGGTTTATGTCCTAATATTGAGATTAGATTGCTCGCTTATTCTATGTCAGTTGGTCATACTGTTATTGCATAATATTACAGTTGTTTGCAATCGAAAACGTTTGAAGAAACCTGTATTAACGTAGTTCGGTGTTCAAGCACAGATAAACACCAGGATGTTGACGCCCTGTCGGCTGGGGCATA
>VCCN01005256.1:1684078-1697821 GCA_006491835.1 Architeuthis dux | reverse complement strand
TTTGCTTCTAACTGCTTAGTTTTGAGAGTTAAAAACAGGAATATTACACAAAAAGAACTAATTTGTTTGCAATCAACATAACAAAACATACATTTAGTCATATTACATTTCTGGAAAATGTTTTTTAAATATAATTAAATTGTTAAATGGAAAAAACCTTGTTCAGAATTGATCAAGGAGATTAAAAAAGTGTACTCATTGCTATATGTAAGATTTACCAAACTAGTAAGTTATTCTTGATCCCCCACTGCTCAAAATATACAATGGCCCCTGCAATCTCGGGAAATATGAACAGATCTTATACTTGTTCAAATATTTATCAACAATACTTGTTATCAATAATAATTTATATATAGAAAAGTAGTGTAATAAAGTAATATTCATAGTCCAGACTGAGTTTACTTATAAAATAGACATTGGTTTCCGCCCCAATTTATGTCAGACGTCTTCCCCAGGCTAACTTAGGCGTCTATTATTTATTCATTGTCTATACTTGATGTAAATTAATTTCGATAAATCTATCTACAGGTCAAGTCCCAGCAGGTATTTGCGTGGTTTCCATTTATTCTTTCGACAATAAACGTGATTAGAATTGATATAATATAAATAATCAATACGTATTTGCGTTTAATGAACCTCTGTATTCAGCTAGACTTTTATATTTGAGTGTTGTGTAGGTATGTTTGAGGAGTGTCATTGCGAGTCTAATTCAGAACGTGTTCATGGAATTGTTTATGAGTATGTATGTCTTAAATCGTCGTGTATATTCATCGTTGTATGTTTTTGAGCTCAGTTTTCTACATCTTAAAAAGTGTATATCTTTGTGTGTCTCTGTGTTTTCGGTTGTTTATCTAGTGTCTGTTGCTGAGCTCGCTTGTCCACGTTTTAAAATGTGTGTGCATGTGTGTGCTTGTATCTATGTAGGTGTGTTACTGGCGTGTTTGTGATTATGCTTTTATTCCTTTTATATTGTTTATGTCTTTATCTATTTCGCATTGTGTATTATTTGTATATCTGTGTATGTGCGTATGTGTGATTGTAAGAGTCTATATGTGTGTGGACTCCCGAACATGTGGCCTAAGAACATTTTAGAAAATATGATTTAATGTTCATTGACATAGGTAGACAGACAGATATATAGATAGATAGATAGATAGATAGATAGATAAACGTATCAGTATTATAGGTATTAGCGTTCCTACATTGGAGATACTAAGTTATGAACATAATGTTATTATATGTCCATCAAAGAGACCGTCCGATCTACTCTGGACGCACTGTCTATTTGTCAACAGAACTGGATAGACAAGTAAATAAAATCCAATGAAACTTTCTGGAAGGGTAGGCCATTGGGTAAGCGTGAATTGATTACATTACATTGAAATATATTTTATATTATTTCTATTACCCCGATTTCTGATAGATATAATAGTCGGACTATTACTACTATGTATGTATATGTTGTTCGTTTTTTCACAACGTTTTAGCCGTGTATCCTCCAACCGTCTTCGGGTGTTCTTTGTTCTGGAATGTGGGATTACTTCCTGGAACGCTTGTTGTATTCTATTCGACACGTCACATCCGGATTTCAGGTTTTTTAAAAACATTGGTATTGCTATGTTTTGTCACTATTTGTCACAGTAAGCCGTATTGGGGATGATCAATTTTAAAATTGGAAAAAAGTAGCTTTACTTTGAACGATTGACCTATTCTTTACAACACCTATTCTCTAGAACACGCCGAAAATGCCGGAGGGTACACAGCCGAAACGTTGTGAAAACATAAACAACATAGACGAGGAAAATATTCCGACTCTACCACACACAAGGATTAGAACACCCCATCTAATAAAATTCAGAGAAGAACAGAGACGACTTGTTAGATAATGGATGTTGCTGTACTAACAGACCCCAGAGTATATCCACAGAGAGAAAAGCTGGAGAATATATTGACTACTGCAGATTCATAGTGCATTCTGGTCCATTCTACAATGTCATACCAGTTATCTCTTTGAAGGAATATAGATAACATCTACTAGAAGGATATATTGACGGGAAGAGAAATAGAGGGGACCTCTATTTCTCTTATCCTTCTAGTAGATGTTATTTAGTCTTATTAGATATCCAACATATCTTAGTTTTTTTCTCCATGAAGATGTTGATCAGTTTGCCTTTGTCATTAGTTTTTTGAAGCACTTCCTCGTTGTGTTCTCGGTCCATGAGAGTTTCAACGTGTTTCTCCATGACCACATCTCAAGTGCTTCCATAAATCGTTCAAGTGTTGTTACCGCCCACGTCTCTACTCCATAGTATAAGGTATTCCATACGGAGCATTTTAAAATTATTTTTTCTTGTTTCAAGTGTGATGTTCTTATTTGTTAATGTTGACTTCATCTCGTTGAAAATTCTCCGTGCCATTGATATACGGCGTAAGACTTTCCCCATATACAGCGTTTTCGCCATACTTTTCAATAGCTGTCCAAGATATATTCACTGAATAGAAATCGACACGCGTCTAACGTCTTTTGACAGCATGACATATTAGGGATGATCAATTTTAAAATTGGAAAAAAGGCTGATCAATGATTAAGTACTTATCTCACCTCTTCTTAGGCTGTGATCACTAACAAAGTCTGACTTTTCCAAAAAAACAAGCGTGAATGCGGCCGGACACAAAGTAAGGGAATATTTAGGAGGGAATTAAAAACAACAACAAAAATGAACGTTTTTCCTAAACAGGATAAGGAATAAATATTTTCAGCCCTTTAGCTCCATTGGTACGCGCAACACATGGATAGCCAGCCAGCCAGACACACTAAAAAATTAAAGAAATCTATGTCAGTTTTGGTTGACAGTTTCTAACATTTACATTGTCTTACCTGCAGAATCAAATCACTTTATAATGATGGCATTAGTGTTGTATAGCCATCTTGGAAAAAAGAAGACTCGAAACTTGGTTTTATAAAAATATGATGATATATGTTTTATTGCATCAGATACATCGTGCGGTGGCGGAGAATGAAGAGTGGGGGAGAGATGGTGAGAGCCGACAGAGTTTTCTTAACAGGGAAATTGGTTTTGTTTCTTCCCAAGCCTAGGTGCTCTGTCTCTCTAAGGGCGCTGTGGCGTTTTTATGGGGTTCGAACGCCCACGCTGGTTTTCCTGTACACAACCTGCAGTTCAGGGTTCAGTCGATATCCTGTTCATGACTTTTGAACATCTAGTGTGTCTTCCGGTCTCTGACACCTGCAGTTCGGGTTTTGGTCGATATCCTTTTTATGAATTCCAACACCTGTTGGAGTCAAATCTGTGACACCCGCCCACGCCTGCCTAAATATCTAACATTCGAACATGCATGAATCCATCCTTACACCCTGTTGTCCACACATGTAGAAGACGAAGCGAGAAAGGGATATATAGAGAGAGACGAGAGAGAGAGAGAAAGGAAAACACTTTAGCCACAATAAATACCATTATAAATGTTGTTCGGACTATTGAACCATACGTTGTGTTGCCTTTGTTATTGCCACGATGTTTCAGTCGATGTACTCTATAACCCTCTTCTGTTGTTGTTGTTGTTGTTGTTGTTGTTGTTGATGATGATGATGATGATGATGATGACGATGACGATGACGACGACGACGATGATGATGATGATGATGATGATGATGATGATGATGATGATGAAAAATAAATATTTGAACTATTTGAATGTTAATGACCCTTCTCAAAACTATAGAAAATACCATTTCATAGTATGACGATATCAGCAGCCTGGGCAGCCTTATGTCCTAATTTGAATTTGTACCTACCAGCCAGTCAGACCAACTAAAAACTGAAGAAACCTATGTCAGTTTGATAGTTTCTACCATTTACATTAAGTATCCTTAAGATTGTCTTACCTGAAGAATCAAATCATTTCATAAAGATGCTATTTTATAGACTGTAAGAGTAACGCTGCCCCCCTTTAAATCACTTGGGTCGTTGTCGTAAAAGCCATATTGGTGTTCAAATAAAACAGACTAGTTAAATGATTGGTCAAATACATGTCTCTTTCCTTTTCTGTAGATGTAAGGTGCACGTCAAAAGCTGCGCAAAGTGGGGTTGGGAAAACACCGACACAGTTCGGTGCGAACACACCCCGGATAGCACGTCAAATGCTGCACAGAAAAGGGGTTGGGAAAACACTGACACAGTTCAGTGCGAACTGTCACTGGATAGCACGTAAAATGCTGCACAAAAAGGGGGTTGGGAAAACACCGACACAGTTCGCTGCGAACAGTCACTGGATAGCACGTCAAATGCTACACAAAAAGGGGGTTGGGAAAACACCGACACAGTTCGGTGCGAACACTCCCCGGATAGCACATCAAATGCTGCGCAAAAAAGGGGGTTGGGAAAACACCGACACAGTTCGGTGCGAACACTCCCCGGATAGCACGTAAAATGCTGCACAAAAAAGGGGTTGGGAAAGCACCGGCACAGGTCGGTGCGAACAGTCACTGGATAACTCAGATGCTCCAACGCCGGATCAAAACGGGACACCTCCTAGATAGTCACCAGTTCGCCAAGATCAACACTCATTAAGCTCCTTGGACTGACAACCGCGTCGTACAACCCCCAAACGCAACTCTCCGTTCGACAGTCGCTTCTCCTTTTGATCGGCCAGAACAGCGGGGGAAAGACCCGCATGTGGCAAGAGTGAAGCGTTAGTATCCCGGATGTACTGTGACAGCTTTTGGTTTAAAAGAGCCACCACCAGCACATCCTGGTCCTTCACCGACGCAAATGCAAGCGGCGCGCAGCCGTTTCGATCTCTGAACCGGTAAGTCTTCGTCACATCTTCCCTTCTTTCTTTCTGTCTTTCCTTCTCGATTTCTTATTTCTTTTCCCTTTCTTTTTTTCTCCCTCTATCCTATCTTCTCTGTGAGCCAACTAGCCTCTGGCCCCTGTAGGTTCTGTCGTCCTACGATTAACGGTATCCAGTATATCTCTTCTAGTATATCCCTTCCTCAGATAATAAAAGCAATTCACCCGCCGCACATCTTTTGTCTTCATCACGTTTCATTGCTGAATTTATTCTCGAAATAGCAGCTCTTTTTTCCTCATTCGTTCTTTCTTTTCACAAATATCCAGCTATTTAGTATTAACGAAAACACAGCCCTCTCATGGCACTAGCGCCTTAGTCCCTTCGAAATACTTCCCTTGAGACTGTGCACACTTATCCCAGTCATCCATTAAGTCCTCTTTCGTGATTGTCATCAGCTCGTTTGTCGCAACATTCTTAATCTCGATCAAGATCTGAAATCAATTGCGAGTTTAGCTTTGGGAAAAAGCTAGAATTCGCAGAGAGATACACCTGGACGGTTGGGGAATGGCAGACTTTGGGGAAGCAATGTCCGGCAAGAAAATACGTGAATAATGGGCATTGTGATGGCGACGGTCACACAGTACACAAGCTCACTCACTGGCGTCTCAGTGCACACTGAGCAACAGCATATCTTTTGTTTCACTATTTCTTTCTTTAGTTGCGCATCACTTCGTAAATCTGTGAATGTTCAGCCCCCTAGCTCCATCGGTGCGGCCTGTTCGCGTGACACACATACACACATAGCCAGCCAGCCAGTCAGCCAGAATCACTTCAAAACAGAAGAAACCTATGTTGACAGTTTTGGTCGCCGTTTTTTTTCAACACGTGGACTTTTTATACGTTTATATTGGTAACGTTTATATTGGTAACGTTTATATTGGTAACGTTTATATTGGTAACACTGCTGACGTTTCAGTGACATCACCAGGGTCAAGGAAAAACCCGTCCCTTTAGATTTGCTAAAGTTTGGGGTGCCTGATGGGAACAACATCTGACGGTTTGTTATAATGCTAAACGCTCTCATTTCTATTTGATACATCTTGTTGTCAAACTCTAGTCCAAGTTTGTGTTGACTTTATCCCCCCCGCCCCGAAACAAGAAGAACCAGAAGAACAAGAAGTAATCCTCACCTTATTATTATTTCTTATATACAATACAAACGTCGCTGTAATCATCTTCAGTCGGGATAGAAGTAGGAGTGGAGTTCGACCCTGTAGCAAACTTTAGCTTCATTATGCTAAATGCTTTCTTGCGCACTAGTTTCCGGTCAGATAAGATCCTTTTGTACTAAATATTAACGCTTGATATCTTTTCTATGAACATCTATTTTCATATTGCTTGTAAAATTGATTTGATGTACATACTCATTTTACCACATTACCATATTATATTGCTTTATGCTTATCCATGTTTCTTCTTTTCTGAATATTCCACCAGTATCTATACCTACCTACCAATTATTTCGTTAGTTAATTATATTCAGTCACTACTTGTATCTTCAGTTTTGAAGTGTGTCTGGCTGGCTATCTATCCATGTATTCTTTTTGTAATTTATTGCAAAATAAGGGAATGACAGGGCGCTTAAGTTGTGTCGGACTGCGTTCACGCTTATTTAATTATAACTCCCCTACAGAATGCGAGATAAGTAACTTATTCATTGATCACCCCTTTTCCCATTTTCTTAATAGAACACCCCCAACATTTCTATTGAGTGCCTAATCAGACCTGTCTTTCCTTTCACTGTTTTGTCTTTCTTTTGACTTTTATTTACGCATCCCTTCCTACATATTTCTACATAATTTGCAGCCATCCAGCTTCATTGGCGCGACCTGTTCACGTGACACATACATACATATTCCGTCGGCCGGACAGAATCACTGAAAAACTGAAGAAACCTATGTTGACAGTTTTGGTTGACGGTCTTTCATAATAAAAGCGTCAGTTTAGTCAATTATATTGGATATATCTTGTTCATAATGTTTTCTTGCACAATAGTTGCCGGTCGGATAATATAGTATACATGCCCCCGAGAGGGGGCGCAGCCGGTGCACCGGGGCCCGCAGAGCCAAAGGGGCTCCAGACTTCCTCGAGTAGATATTAGTATCAAGTCAATACGATATGTCCATTAACAACATATGTTGACTGTATCGTATACTCGGCATTGTCGGCTGGGGACTAGAATACGCCGACTGCACCCCCTGCAGAGGAGTAAGACAGGCGTCACCAATACTTGAATTTAAAAAAAACAACCTTTGACCAAAGTCGCAAGACTCTGGTTAAAAAAATAAAAAATAACCGCTTACCAAAGTCGCAAGACTAATTAAAAAAAGAAAATCTTTCACCAAAATCAAGACACTAGTTTAAAATAAAAATAACCGTTTACCAAAGCCGCAATACACTATTTTGGGGATTTAAAACTGATTTCGGCATTAAATGACCCATCAAGTGTTGATATGCCGCTAAACAAATCAATCAATCAATCATGTACCGTTTACTGGCGAGCGGATATAGTATTGCGTGCTAAAAAGCGTTAAAACAGGATGACTAGAGGATGAGGGCGTTTAAGCTGTGTCAGTAATGGGGTTGGGCTGAAAATAGCCTCGCACCTCTTTATAAAATTCCTCTCGGAGGTTTGATATCCTTTCTATGAACATCTCTTTTCATATTGCTTGTAACCTTGCTTTGATGTACTTATTTCTTTTATCACGTTGTCACTTGATACACTTTGTTATATTACTTTGAAACTTTCCATATATGCTTACCCTTGTGTATCTAAGGGGTGTGGAAAACACTGACACAGTTCGATGCAATGGCACGTCAAAGTTACAGAACCGGAACGAAACCTTCAAGGGACACCTCTTTGCTTATCACCGGTAAGCTCTCACCACTGTCACGAAATCCGAGACCCTACCAAGTCCGTTTCCACTTCTTGGCCACATCATGTTTCCTTTTTTCTGAACATGTTGCCAGGTGGTGAATTATATTAATTCACTAATTAAATGTTCCATGAACCTGTTTCGAAGCCATTCTCTTTATTAATTCTGTCCTATTGTAATGTAATATTGTCAAACCGCAGTCCATGTTGGAGGCTGGAGATGAATTTGTTTCTCTAATGTAATAACAACAATCCTCACCTAATTTAGGGGAATAAACACTTCACTGTTTGCCGTCACGTTAAACCAAACCGATATATAAAATTAACATTTCCCTACTGTGAATACTTTTGTAGAGGGGGGTTCAGTTTGCACTGTAAGTTTATCCAACATTGATCCCTTAATTTGTGTCCGCTTGTTTCTTTGAAATTTCAGACTCTTTAGTGATCACTACCGAACAAACGGCCAGAGAAGTAACTTATTCATTGATCACACCTTCTCCCAATTTTTTAATTGATCATCCCCAACATGGCATGCTGCCAAAATACGTTGGTCAAGTGACGATTTCTATTGACTAACTAGACCTGTTTTTTTTCTTCGTGTTGCTTTTGCAAGATTCAGTTTTTAATTCAATAATTTATTAATTTGCTTTGATTTTATTTTTCACACTTTTGCTAATTTCTAAAAGATTTTCTTTGCTTATTCTATCCGTGATTTGATTTCTTTGTTTTGGGGATATTTTCTGAGCTTGGCGTAACATACGAAGAAACAAATAGGGATAATTGGGAGTAGGAAAACTGTGTTGCTCCAGTCCTCCATGTGCCAAGCACCTGCCTACTTGCCTTGAAAAGCATCATTCGAAAACCTGGGCTTTCAAACTAGCCTCGAACATCGTCCTTTTCATTAGTGTGAGATCCAAATATCTTAGCCAAGAGGCAGGTTATTTTAAAGTAAATATACTTTCTTATTTGATAGATTTTAGATGCCCTCATTATTAGCTGCAGGCTGATATTTATCTTCATGTCTAGTACACACTTTTCTTATTTAAATCTTACTGATAATAATGAGTAGTGAATGTTATCGAGTATTATTTACACTGTACTTTAACTGTACTTTGTAAGAATGAAGTCTGGTTTTATCTGTTATCACAACACTCCTCAAGACAAAGGTGTCATTTCATTATCGATTGTGGCACCATTCGTGATGCACCGATCAGATACTGGATTCTTAACTCCGAGTGAAAGTCGCGCCTAAATCGTTGAAATAGAAAAGATTCGGTATAAAAATGCGACAGTAATACGGTCTTTGTCTTATTTGAACAAAGATTTATGTATTTGTTCGCAGTCATATTGGTTGAGAGTCTTTTTGTCAAACTTCAGTCCAAGTCGGAGGCTTTAACAAGAATGAGAACAATCCTCACCTAATTCAGGGGAGTAAACTCTTCACTGTTTATCTGTTCCGTCACGTTAAACCGGCGACAGGTCATTTGCGTCCAGGACAACAGCGTCCCGATCATTTGCGTCTCGGCCATTTGCGTCCCCGAACATTTGCACCCCGGACACTTGCGTCCCGGTTATTTGCGTCCCGGACATTAAGCGAATTTTAACCGACAATTTTGCTTTGCGAATATTTTTGGAGTCATAATTTCATGTCGATAAAACTCACGTAAGCCTATGTAAAGTTACTAAAATATAGGAATATATCTCTAAAAAGAGCGGGAGGCAAATGTCTGGGACGCAAATGTCTGGGGACGCAATTGTCCGAGGACGCAAATGACCGGGACGCAAATGCCTTAGTACCTGTTAAACCAAACCGATACATGAAGTTAACATATTCCTACCGTGATTTGAAATCACGACCAAGTGATCAGTAGGCGACTCTTTTACCGACTGATCTAAACTGAAAAGTCTTACATATCTTACATATATTTTTATAATATTTTATGTTTTATATATACAACACAAAAGTTGCAGTAATCATCTTCAGTCGGAATAGAAGTGAGAGTGGAGTTTGATTCTGCAGCAGCCAGGCCTGTTGCCTCGAATGTTATTTTTTGCCTTCGTTAAATATGAACATGAACACATGAAAGAGAAATAAAAGAAAGGCAAATATACATTTTAAGTATCAACAAGTATTTAATTACAGATAAGAATGGAGGAATCAATATATGAATTTACAAGTGTACAGCCGTTTGCTTGATACCTTTTGGGAATGGCCAGCTCCCTAACCCCCACCGACAACCACATGACCTACTTTCTAAAACACAGATGACTGCTGCTAAAAGTAGCTGTTTGCTGGATACTTTTTAAAACACAAAAAATGCAAATAAATTCTATAAAAACGTTTTTTTCTAAATCCGACCTAACAATGTGTGATATAAGTAGATTGAGATATATTGAATTCGGTTATGTTTTTGTTTGTTTTTGTCTGGTATGCGTAGTTCTCGAGTTATAAGAGTACAAACATACACACATTACTACTTAGATATATAAAGGAAAGCATGCCGAAAGAAAAAGACTCACGAAAGCCTATGTAAAGTTACTAAAATAGAAGAATATATCTCTAAGAAGGTGTAATTTAATCAGAAACCCTAAATACGACTCTTTTCAGTATAGCGAGTTTATAAGCAGCTCGGGACGCAAATGTCCGGGACGCAAATGTCCGGGGACGCAACATACACACATACAGTACTACGAAAAAGACGTCAATATTCCAATGTGCAAAATATTCACCAACGGAAGTATTAATGAATAGGATAGTTTCGAAATACGTTCATAGAAAATACAAGTAGTGACTGAATATAATTCACCAACGAAAGAATTGGTAGATAAGCATAGATACAGGCGACATATTCAGAAAAGAGCAGGAATGGATGAGCATGTACGGCAAGTTTCAAAGCAATATTAGCAAGATTTATCAAGTGATAATATGGTAAAAGGAATATGTACATCAAAGCAAGTTTACAAGCAATTTGCAAAGAGATGTTCATAGAAAAGATATCAAGCGTGTATATTTGGTACAAAAGGATCTTATCTAACCGGCAATCATTGCACAAGAAAGCGTTTTGCATTATTCACAAAATGTTTCCAATAGAAATAACTAAACGAGCTCTTGTATTATTATATACTAGCTAAAGACCTGTCTACTCGTCGGGGGTTTACCTAGTTCATGTGGAAGGCCCCACCCTCATCTGGGAGGGTAGCTACAGCCGTTGACTGGATACTATTTATAGACTCACCTCAACCACCGGGGACATGCTTTTTGAAAAACACTAATCGACTGCTGGTTACAGGTAGTCGGCCTTTTTCTTCTAAATTCCTCCTTAAAATGTGTGCTTTTTTTCTGAAACCATTCTATTAAAGCACACTTTCTCTTTTTACCGGTTATCCCTTCTTTCTCTTCTTTCCTTTTTACTTTCTATGAATCTATTCATTCTTCTTGTTTTAGAATCAGTGTCTCCTAAAGCACAATAAGTCATCTTTAATCACCGCTACCCACAACAGACCGGTTTAAACACCGTTGCTGGGTTTAGGTCATTCATTTGTTCTTGAATACATCTATCTATGTGTTCGGACATCGCTCAACCCTAAACATTCATAGTAGGCACTTTAAATTTTGAGCACACACCCACCACAATGAGTAGGAAACATGCTTTTTTAAAAATTATTTATAGCAGATTCCCCCCTAAATGTTTTTTAGTGGTGGTTCAATTTGCAATGTAAGTTTTTCATAAATTGATTCCTTAGTTTGCGTCCGGCAGCATTCACGCTTGTTTTTTTGAAAATTCAGACTCTGTTAGTGATCACAGCCCAAGAAGAGGCGAGATATGTACTTATTCATTGATCAGCCTTTTTTTTCCAATTTTAAAATTGATCATCCCCAATACGGCATGCTGTCAAAAGAAGTTAGTCGCGAGGCGATTTCTAAAAAACGCTGTATATCAATGGCACGGAGAAAGTCTTACGCCGTATATCAATGGCACCCAGAATTTCCAACGAGATAAAGTCAACATTAACAAATAAGAACATCACTCTTGAAAAAAGAAACATAATTTTAAAATGCTATGTATTGAGTACCTTATATTATGGAATAGAGACGTGTACGATAACAACAACACTTGAAAGATTTATGGAAGCACTTGAGATGTGGTTATGGAGAAACATGTTGAAACTCTCATGGACCGAGAACACAACGAGGAAAATTAATGAAAAAGGGAAACTGATCGACATCTTCATGGAGAAAGAACTAATATATGTTGGACATCTAATACGACTAAATAACATCTACTAGAAGAATATATTGACGGGAAAAGAAATAGAGGTCGCCAAAGAGATAACTGTTATGAAATTGTAGAATGGACCAGAATGCACTATGAATCTGCAGTAGTCAATATATTCTCCAGCTTTTCTCTCTGTGAATATTACTCTGGGGTCTGTTAGTACAGCAACATCCATTATCTAACAAGTCTTCTCTGTTCTTGTCTGAATTCTATTAGAGATGCGAGAGAAGTAACTTTTCATCACTCACCCGTTTTTCAAATTCTTTTTATTGATCACCCTCAACACGGCATGTCGCCAAAAGACGGTTGTTCACATGACGGTTTCTATTGAGTGACTAACCAGACCTGTTCTTTTTCCTTTTTTACTTTCAAAATCAACATGATTATCTACCTATACAATGAACAGTGTAATTATTTGGTTCTCTGTCCGTAACCATGGACTCTTCCACTTGAAGGGAACAATTTAGCTGATAAAAATATAGTTTCATCAAATTCAAATACAGGTAGTCCCCGCTTTTCGAAAGTTCGCTTTTACGAAAAAATGTGAAAAGCGAAAGTAGTGTTCAGCTTTTTTTTTGTCTCATGTACCGATGTCTCAGCCTCACACACCATCCTCACCATTTTTGTGTCTGGGAATTCTCAAGGATTTCCTCCATATAAATTAATGGTAATTGCTTCTTCGCTTTACGTCATTTCGACTCACGAAATACCTTCGAAGGAATGTTCTACTTTCGGATAGCGGTGAAACTTGTAGCCGCGAATTCATTCACGGGATAAACTAGTTCAATTCTATTTCATCCTCTTCCTCTTGGCTTCCAACGTGTCCCAATTAATCGGTCAAAATCAACATGACCATAGGAACGTTTCTATTCTTACGATTCAGTCGCCGACTCAATCGCAGTCACAGTCGATCGGCGACAAATTTGTCGGCGACTGGACTGAAAAATCGCCGATTTGACGAAATCCAGTAGGCGACCGTTCGTAAGTGCGACCTGAGATTTGCTTTAGAATCAATTAAAAGAATATACAGGGCGTGTTAGTCTCACGTAAAGACCGTCACGTGACCAACGTCTTTTAGCAGCATTCTGTGTTGGGGGTGATCAATAAACAAAAATAGAAAAGGGGGCGATCGATGGATAAGTTACTTCTCTCGGCCTTTATTGGACAGTGATCGCTAAATAAATCTGAATTTTCAAAAAACAAGCGTGAATGTTGACACAAATTTAGTCACCAATTTAGCAAAAATAAAGCTGTTTTTTAGATAAGGCGTACATGTTTAAATTGTCAGCCCTCTAAGCTCAATTGGTGCGGCCTGTACGCGTGATGTATATATAGCCAGCCAGCCAGTCAGCCATCCTAAGTGAACAACTATGTTGACAGATTTGGTTGATGGTTTCTAACAGAAGAAAACCGTCTGAAATATTTCCACCCCGCTACGTGATATTTGAATGTGAATGCCTTTGAGTTACCACAGCGTCAATGACCCTGGCTCTTTTGACGTCAGATAATCGTAAATTAAGGGTTCAGTTCTAGGAATTATTTCGTTGTAGGGTGTGGGTTGTTATTTGAAAATAAATCACTGATTTTGTTTTTGTTAAAACTCTGGTGGAAATCGCGTGTCATTTATTGATTAAGTTTCAGCCGCGGTATTTTCAGTATTTTTAAAATGACGGTGCTCATTTTAGTCTTGTCTTGAAGGTTTGATACTTTTGATTTTGATTT
>VCCN01005256.1:1672911-1683260 GCA_006491835.1 Architeuthis dux | reverse complement strand
GTGGGTATGTGTGTGTCATTAAGAGGTGTGTGTGTAGCGGGGAAGGTATATGCTTCTATGAGTGTGTGGATGAGTGTCTAGTGGTTGTGGATGGCATGTGTGTGTGTGTGTATTATCCTCGTGATAATAAACATGTTTGAGATGTAACAATCCTTTCTCATTCCTTTCCTTTTCCACATTGTCTAACCACATCTACCATTCTGTCGGATTCTCTCACATCCACACACCAAACATACTGTCGACATGGAAAACACCCACCTGAAACGAACATACAGAAGACTGCTAATATCCGCCCACTCACTAAGAAACAAAAATAAACTTCCTCACCAGATGCATCGATGAAAAAGTCATCCATAGAAGCTCCCACAAAATCATAAAAACATCCACCCATATATTCCCAGAATATGTCCAGGACTACCTAAAAGTCTCCGCCGATGAACCGAAACAGGGGGAAACACCCACCTTCACAAAAGCCAGACACACAGGCAAGAAACTCCGCCACAAATACCCCCTCACCAACACAGAAACCCACACACTTAGACGAAAGATAGACAGAACCAACAACATACAAACCCACACACTCCAACATAAACCAACATCCTTTGCGCAACCAGCAAATGGAAGGACATCGGACGTCCAGACCTGATTAACAACACATCCACTAGGGAATTAACACCCACCGAACGAGAAGCCCTCAGCTTAGGCCTAAAATTCGCCATCGGCATCCAGAAAACTGACATCACAGACACAGTCACTAGAAACTACAGACACACTGACACAGACTTCTACAAAGGATTCACGCAAGGCATTATAGCATCCTCCATAAACACCACAGGCCACCACACAAGTACCACTCAGATACATACACGCACTAAAAGACTTAGCCAACAAGATACACATCACACCCTCGGACAAGGGCGGTGGTGTTGTCATCATAGACACACACACCTACACACAAAAAATCACATCCCTACAGAACGACACCGACACATACGAAGAGATCAACAAAGCGTTGATTGAAAAAGAAACCACAAAATGCAACCAAGCACTTAGAAAAACACTAAAAAATGAAGACAAAACATGGGTCAAACTGATAGAATACCACCCCACCTTACCCAGGCTCTATGGCCTACTCAAGACCCACAAACCCGACATCCCCATACGACCCATCATATCAGGAATAGGTTGTGCACCTCACAACATAGCCAAAGCAATAGCCAAAATCCTCACACCACTACTAGGCACCATCAGCCACACACACATTAAAAACTCAGGAGACCTCATACAAAACATAAAAAAACATAGACATGAAAGACAAACTAATGGCCAGCCTAGGCGTCACATCACTCTACACCAACATCCCTGTAGAAAACTGCCTACAACTACTCAGAAAACACCTCAATAAAACCAAAACAAAATTAGCCCAAACCACCAACAGAATCATCAAAATCTGCACACTCATAACAAACCAGTGTTTGTTCACCTTTAATCAGAAACATTACACACACAAATGTGGCTTACCCATGGGATCACCCGTCAGCGGAGTACTAGCTTGCCTATTCCTAGCATTTCTAGAATCAGGCCCCTTCATGAACATCTTACCCAATACGGCCACCTATCTCCGCTACATCGACGATGCGCTGATCCTATACCCTCGCCAAACCGACCTAGCTAGCCTAATCACTCAACTCAACGCAGCAGAACCATCCATACACTTCACACGCGAAAAAGAAGTACAGAACACGTTACCTTTCCTTGACACCCTACTACACAGGACTGAGCACAATATCAAGCACAGCGTCTTCCGCAACGCTACCAACAAAAACGACCATATACACTTCTACTCCCACCACACACCCAAAATAAAATCAGGCATCATTATAGGTTTCTTTCTCAGAGCCTTCAGGATATGTAGCCCGGAATACCTGGATGAGGAAGACAAATACATAATGCAGTCATTCTCCTCGCTCCACTACCCTCGGTTCTTCATACTCAACGCCAGAAAAAAGGCATACAGCATTCACAATACCAAAACTGAGCACAACAACACAGGGGACAAAAAAACACGAGACGCATCATACTACCCACAAACACAACCACTGACAACCTCACCATCAACCTGAATAAACTAAACATACAGACAGCCTCTGCAACCATCAGGGACTTAATTTTTTAAAAAACACACAACAACCCACTCCCACCCGATGCCGGTGTATACGTTGTACCATGCAATGACTGCAACAAGGTTTACATTGGCGAAACGTCGAGGCCACTCAAAAAACGAATATACGAACACTGCCGAGCCCTCAAGCTTGACGACCACCTAAACGCTTAGTCACTCATAGATATACACACAACCACAATTTTAACCTACTCAACACCCACATCATAAAACATATACACAATCCCAGGAAACGTCGATGCATCGATGCGGCGCTTATAACCGAATACGAAACCATTCACCAAAGACCTGGTTACTTCCAACTAGCAAAACCATTAATTAAAATCATACTCACACAAAATAAAATCACAGTCACAGACAATCACATACACACACAAGGCATCGGATAGAACACAGGCCACACCACATACATACACACACACGCGCACGCACACACACACACATGCCATCCACAACCACTAGACACCCATCCACACACTCATAGAAGCATATACCTACCTCACTACACGCACACCTCTTAATGACACACACATACCCACACAAGCCACACCACACCACACACACACTGTCATCCACACACCAATATACACTCGCAAACACACACCTACCCTGCTACACACTCACCACTCAGTGATACACACACACACCCATCCAACCGCAAACGCACTCTAGCCATACATCAAAAGTTATCAACACAGATAATCTAACTAACCACCCCATCAGAGCAGCCACCTTCTAAACACCCTAGTATTGACCCCTCCAAGGAGAGTCACTACCTCCCTTATAGACCAGAGATTTTTAACACTCCAGTACCACCCACCCATATAACCCCCACACATTGACCCCTCCAAAAGAAATCACTCCCTCCTCACACAGACCAGAGATTTTTGGCATATAAACATACAAAACACCGTCTTATTGACTACACACTAGATGAATGACCACAGCACCACACCACACACATCTAGTATCACTCACTGCACGCTACACGGATAACAGCAGGACTAGGCCATGTTCAACCTTCTTCTGAATTCGTCGCTCGCCGCGACAAAATGCATAAGGAGTTATCCTCGTGATAATAAACATGTTTGAGATGTAACAAGCTTTTTTCATTATTTTCCTTTTCCACATTGTCTAACCACATCTACCACAACAAACACACACACATATATATATATATAAATATATAAAACGAATGAGGATAAAGGTTTGAAAGAAAAGAGAGGAAGCTTTAAAAGATCATTTTATTTATAAGATATTTATTAGAGTAGCACAAAGAAATGAAAGTTCTCATACCCTAAAACTTAATTTCGAAATTAAGCATTTCCTATATTACACATGAATGTATTACTCGTTTTTCACATTATGTTGCTTTCTATCATAATTTCTTCATCCTCAATATTTAAATCTAATACAATTAAGAACATAGCCAACATTAATTAAAGGAAATGACTACAATGCTATTACTTCCGCTCAGAATATCAAAAGATCGCAAAGTAATGATAGGTTGCTGTCTGAATTTCTTATGAAACATTGTCAAGAATAATGTTGGGCACGAATTCCTAATCCTTTTTCGATGCATGTTATCAAAACTCTCATGTCGCTTTACATTCTAAGACCATTAAGTGGCACGGATCAAATAAAAAGCAATAACAGTAAATCAGAGAGAAAAGGCTAAAAGCTAAAAGCAAAGAAGCTGCCAAAAGCCCCAAACAGCTAAAAGCTAAAAGGGACAGCTCATATTTTATCATTAGTTGCTGAAAAAATATGTCGAACACAGGAACAGGTCTGAGTAGTCACTCAATAGAAACCGTCAATTGACAAACGTCTTTTTGAAGACATGCCTCGTTGAGTGAGCAATTGAAGAATTAGAAAAAAAAGGGGTGATCAATGAATAAGTTACTTATCTTGCCTTTTAATTGGCAATGATCACTAAAACGTCCGGATTTTCAAGAAAAACAAAACAAGCGTGAACGCGACCGGACACCAACTGAGTGACCAATTTAGCATAACATTTAATTATAAATTGAACCCACACTAAAAACATATTTGAAGCGGGGATTTTCAAAAATGTTTTTTTCTGGATAATAAGGTATACATGTTGAAATGTTCAACCCCCTAGCTTCTTTGGTGCGACCTGTACGCGTGACACATACATACATACATACATACATACATAGCCAGCCTGTATTGTTTGCTGTTAACAGTTTTGGTTGACGGTTTTTAATAACACGAAATAATAACTAGTGAAAACTAATAACTAGATGATATTACTAATAGTCAAAACTAATAACTAGATGATATTACTAATAGTCAAAATTAATAACTAGATGATATTACTATTAAAACAACTTCTAATAGGTCCTCAGAAATACGGCCATGCATGGAACAGGAAGATAGCGATAATAGTATTGAACGTCGGGATGATTATCTTGCCTAATCTTGATAGATTTGGAAGCCTAATGGTCAATGCGTCGTCCAAAATAACTTCATTTTGAAATTCAGTAATTTAATCTACCAGCCAAATAAATAATTAGGCTATGCAACTTATAAATCACAAAGAGGATGGGAAAATGCGTGGAATATTGAATAAAAACAACAGGTCTGGTTAGTCACGCTCTAGAAACCGTCATGTGACCAACGTCTTTTGGCAGCATTCATTGTTATGGGTGATCAATTAAATAATTGGAAAAGGGGTTGATTAATGAATAAGTTAATTTTCTTACTTTTTGTTACATTAGTGAAAATTCTGAATTTTCAAAACACAAGCGTGAACGCTGCTGGACACAAACTAAGGGAATTTACATTGTAAATCGAACACACGTAAACACTTATTTGGGTTGGGTTTTTCTTTTTCAAGACATACTAAGGAGTATGTTTTTAAATTCTCAGCCCTCTTGTTCCATTGGTACGGCCTGCTTGCATGACGCATACATACATAGCGAGTTAGCCAGGCAGAATCACTTATAAACTGAAGAAACATATGTTGACCTTGTTGACAGTTTAGGTTGACAGTTTCTAACTAGTTGTCTCATTATTCGGTCGTAACAAGGTTTATTGTCGCCAGCCTGTAATTCTTGCAGACGCCAAGGAGAGAATATTTGTTCCTGAAATTAACTCTGAAACTGTGAGATGTTTCAGGTATTTCTTACAGCAGTTTCAAACTTTATACGAGTTATCATTTTTCTTAGTAAGAGCTGTCAACTTTACCAAACAATTAACGCTTGGCAAACAGAAGACGAGCAAGAATGTTTTGTCGGCAAATGTACGGTCAATATCTGTCTGGTATATATGCTCTGTGTGTCTGCTCTCATATCGCCAACCTGTTTTATGATACGCCTAGTTAAGCCCCTTGAAAAGAATTCACGGATATACAAAAGAAAAGAATGTAGAGCGTTCCTATCATAAGCCGAAATTGCGTAAAGCAAAGAAACACTTACTATGGGAAACATTTTTGAGCGTTCCCAGACCCAAAAATGGTTATGGTGGTATGTTAGTCATTGGAGGTCGTTGTGGTGGAAGGCAGGGTGTGATCAAATGTGCCTCTCAAATGCTTATGCTAAACCTGTGTTAATGGCACATATTTTGCGTATTGTTTTTAATCAATCAACCAATAAAGAACTAAATGAGACTTCTCATGTGTGCCTCCCTACGAGCATGTCTGCCTCGTAGCGGATGTTACTGCGTTACCGTGCTGGTGAAACGTACAGTAGACTGCGGCGTAGAAGAGAGAGAAAGGGAGTGTGCGCTGTCTCTATAATGGCTCGCTGCAAAACAAAAGATGGACGCTATTTTCGCTTTTCGTCTTTTTTTTTTAAATCGAAAAAGTGGCTTGAAGCGAACTTTCGAAAAGCGGTGACTACCTGTATTTGAATTCTATTAAAATATTATTTAGAAAAGAAACTAAAAACTCGTTTCATTGGAAGAGTCCATTGTTTCAAATGGTAGTTAAGATATATTTTAATAGGCAAATGTGTTACCGTTAAGTAAAAGTCCATGGTTACGGAAAGAGAATCAAGAAAATCACACCATTCTATAACTGTGTCATAGCGAAAGAGTGCATAAATGAAGGTAGATAGATAGATAGATAGATAGATAGATAAACGAATAGAAAATATCGGAAGTTCAAAATATACAGATGGACTCTAACTAAAACAATCGACTTGACACCTTTGTAAACAACAGTGATACTTTTGATCACATCAAAGGGTAACTGAGGAGAAAAGCAAATAGGAGTCAAAACATTGAGAGAAAATACCTAAAAATAGAAATATGATTAATAAACGAGCACGGGTGAATTCAAAATAGCCAAAGTTCAAAATATACATTTGAAAATACCTAAATAGGTTTTTAGTGGGGAGTTCAATTTACAATGTAAGTTTATCCTAAATTGATCCCTAGTTCGTCCCCGCTTGTTTTTGGAAATCTTTTAAAAAGGTGAGAGAAGTAACTTATTCATTCGTCACCCCACCCCCTTTTTAAGTAATCATCCCCAACACGGCATGCTGCCTACTGATATAAGTGACATGACGGTTTCTATTGAAGAAGTGTGGGTCAGTTTCGGCCGTTTTCAAAGAGTTCTGCGATTGGCGCTGTTTTCTTTCTGGTCTTCTGTCAGGAGACCAAGAACAAACTTTGCAACAACCAATCATCAGTTAAAATGTCTTGACAAGAACCGTACGATATTCCTACATCTTCTCCAACCTTTCTAACAGTCACGAATAACTTTGCAAACATTGCTAACATTTTCGTCGGTTTTGGAAGATGACGACATGCCTGTACTTTTGTCCTCTTTGACTGATGTTCTGCCTTCTTTAAAGCGCTCAATCCGCTCAACACACATGGTCTGACCCAGAGTATCTTCTTCAAGGGACATTTTCATAAGTTCATAAGTTTTGTTTGCTGGATTTCCAAATATGAAACAAACCTCCACACAGACTTTTTGCTCTTCAATCCGGCCCATTTCTAAAATAGCAGGCCTGCAAAAAATCACAATAAAATTCGATATAATTTAGATATCTAAATGAAGTCAACCACATTTGGTTCACAAATGCTACCTACATAATTATTATGTATCTATTTTCTCAATCGCCTGAGCAGATGTTGAGCTACACACGCAGTCCGAGTATTTTGTTCAAACTTTGTATAATATGTGTAACTTACAATTCAGTCAAAACATGGTTCGCTGGAAGCAAGTTGATATAATTATATGATAACGACACGACAGTCTCCTGAAAAATAGTATTAAGATGATACCTTAAAAGAGTTCAAATGGCTTCACTATTTCGATATCAAGTCTCCGAGGAAATGAAGATAATCGAAAGGCTGGCTTTTAATTTAATACGGAAATTGAATAGGAACAGACTGAACCTCGTGACTTCCCCGAAAGGGGGATGAAGACATTCAGAAAAATATAGATATACCTTGATTAGTGCGGTTATTTCGTTCCTAAATTATCCGTACTGTTCAAGTCTTGTTATAATTTAATGCGTTTTTTCCAGCTCATACTTAGTTACATTAATGTGTAGAGCAATACCATAAAAGTACTACATCAAATCCGCACTAATCAAAACCGCACTATTCAAGGTATTCATATACAACTAAATATTAAAAAATACATTTTTACTTTCAAAGTAATTTATTTTTTTCATATGATATCCTAACAGATACTTCGACAAATATGTTTTTCATTTCAGTAATAGTATTACTTTGCTTTCATTTTGATATTTAAGCAGTGGCTATTACTTCAGTTTCAAGTATCTTCATATGTATGTGTCGTATAAGTATCACATAGATACCACACTCCCATTGAATGCTGTGTTAAATTAATAACCTCAATTAAAGTTAATAATTGGATAACATCGATAATCTTGAACACCAAGTGGTTCATGAAAGTTGAGGGTAGGCGTGTACTATAGTAATAGAGCAAGTGCGGAAATACTAAGTCGGAATTGATAGCTTGAAAGCATTTAACGCAGGATCTTTGAAATCTGGTGGCCTGCAGCATATGCTGCTTCTGCTACATAGTTAGTCCGGCACTGATGAAAGCAGCGATATTGGATTGTCTGAATACTAATCCTCAGCTTTGAAGGCAATCTCTTCACAAGACAGAGATGTGTATATCTGCGTGTATGTACTTTTTTAATATTTATTATGGTATCCGCTACCAACTGACAGTCTGTTTCATTGCTGTTTGCAAATTATGGGTTACGGTAATTTTGTCTGCATCACTTTAGCAAATATTAGTTTTGTTTAAATCAATTTGGTCTAAAATCACTTCAGTCTACAAGCACTTTAGTCTAAAAGCACACATGAATCATACAATTTTAACATGTTGGTTAATCTTTCATGTTTACGCGCAGGATATGTCCGGATCCAATGTATATAGATATTGTCCAAACGATATATTAGATCGAACACAACCCTCAACAAAATCTATTTTGGTCATGGACAGGGAGTTTTAAGTGTGTTCAATAACTAACCAACAGGAACCCCCTCCCCTCAAAGAATGCATTCACCTGCCACTCGTCCTGTGACGCCATCTCAACCAATCAATGGCTCACGCCCAATTTAATTTGGACACTATTTGAACAGTGTAAAACAATAACATTACAGTTTTCAGGATCTCGTAAATGGCTGGACGTACAGTCGAATGCGCTCGATCTAATATATTTCTAATTATTGAAAAACAATATTAGACTACATAAAGATGCAAACGATATACAGATAGCAAAAGGAGTAAGACAAGGTGATACAATATCACTTAAACTATTCACAGCAAGCCTTGACAGCATCTTCCGGGAAAATGAATGGGAGGGAATGGGAATAAACATAGATGGAGAATAGTTAAGCAACTTAAGATTTGCCGATAACATTTCCATGACGTCGGAAGCATCCGAAGAACTACAAAATATGCTAACCGACCTAAATAGGGAGAGTAAAAAAGTAGGCCTAAAAGATGAATAGAACAAATACAAAAGTAATGTTCAACGATAAAGTCCCCAAAAAGATTAGAAAGATAGAAGGTGACATTTTAGAAGAGGTCGATGAATGCATCTACCTGGGTCAGGTAATAAAGCTAGAGAAAGACCATGACTGCGAAATTAAACGACGCATAACGATAGGCTGGAAAGCATTTGGTATGAATATAGACATTCTCAAGAGCACCTTGCCAATGTGTCTAAAGCGTAAAGTATATAACGGCTGCATAATACCAGCCATGACTTATGGATGCGAAACATGGAGATTAACCAAACGAGCCGAAAACCAACTCAGAGTAGCACAAAGAGCCATGTAAAGAGAAGGGATAACTCTAAGAGATAGAAAAAGATCAACATGGATCAGAGAAAGGACTAGAGTGAAGGATATTATACAACTAATTAAACAGCAAAAATGGAGATGGGCTGGCCACCTAGCAAGAAGAGATGGCATTAGATGGGGGGGGGACTAACCGAATGGTGTCCATGGGACAGTAAAAGAAATAGAAAAAGACCAAACACAAGATGGAGGGACGAGATATGATGATAGAAAGGTTTGCCGGTAAGACTTGGCAGAGACTAGCACAAGATAGGTTGTCATGGAAGGAAATGGGAAAGGCCTTTGTCCAGTAGTGGACATAACGGATGATGATGATGATGATGATGATGATGATGATGATGATGATGATGATGATGATGATCCTCTGGCTGGTCTGTTCCTACTTTTCCATGGGCACCAATCAGTTAGCCTTTTGCTCTATCTGTGGTCTTCTGGCTAAGTGTCCAGCCAATCTCCATTTTTATCGCCTAATTATGTGTATGTTATCTTTCACCTTAGTTCCTTCTCGGATCCGTGTTGATCCTTTTCTTTTTTTAGAGTTATCCCTAACAGTATTGCTCTTTCCACAGTTCTGTGTGCGATTTTGAGTTGGTTTCCATCTATTTTTGTTAGTTTTCATATATTTACTTATACAGTTCGCCACGTGATTGGCTATATTTTTTACCTTAACATATGTCATGTGTTAAGGGAGATAACTATTAAATGATTATTGAAGAGCAATCCCCCACACTTATTTATCTTATAAAATCCGGTTACTTCTGGTTGAACATAAAAGGAAAATGCAGAACAACATAATGTTTTGATATTCTTTCAAGTAAAGTGCAATTGCAAGATCATATATATATATATA
>VCCN01005256.1:1330164-1342561 GCA_006491835.1 Architeuthis dux | reverse complement strand
GCTCGCCAAAAGGATTATCTATGGTAGCGGATTGTATGTAAAATACCAAGGGCGAGGCTGAACCTAGAAAAGAACGAGTAGTTCCTGACTGAAACTTAAACATTTCCAACCAAGTATTAAGTGACCTTCTCAAAGATCATCGGATACAACCTACTATGGAACATCTAATCTTTTTTTAGAAATCCTCAACAGAATCTGTCAACAGAATCAACATAGGTTTCTTTAGATTAGAAGTGAAATGTTCAACGATAAAGTCCCCAAAAAGGTCATAAAGATAGAAGGAGAGACTCTAGAAGAGGTCGATGAATACATCTACCTAGGACAGGTAATAAAGCTATAGAAATACTATGACTGCGAAGTAAAATGACGCATAACGATAGGTTGGAAAGCATTTGGTATGAATAGAGACATTCTGAAAAGCACCTTGCTAATGTGCCTAAAGTGTAAAGTATACAATGACTGCATAACAACATGGATCAGAGAGAGGACTAGAGTGAAGGATATTATACAAGTAATTAAGCAGCAAAAATGGAGATGTGCTTGCCACCTAGCAAGGAGATGGGGGATAAGACTAACCGATTGGTGCCCATGGGACAGTAAACGAAGTAGGAAAAGACCAGACACAAGATGGAGGGACGAGATAGAAAGGTTTGCCGGTAAGACTTGGCAGCGGTTAGCACAAGAGAGGTCGTCATGGAGAGATATGGGAAAGGCCTTTGTCCAGCAGTGGACTTATAACGGCTGATAATGATGATGTTGACGTATGTGTCACGCTGCCTATATATGTATGTATGTATGCATGTATGTATGTGTCCCCCTTAAAAAGTTTGTGTCCGGCAGCGTTCACGCATGTTTTTTGAAAATTCGGACTTTTTAGTGATCCAACAAAAGGCGAGAGAACAAACCTATTCATTGATCACCCCTTTTCCATATTGTTTAATTGATCACCCCCAACACGTCAATCTGCTAGAAGACGTTGGTCACGTGACGGTTTCTATTGAATGACTAACCAGGCCTGCTCTGTTTGTTTTTAATCTTTCACTTGTACCCGGGGTGTCGTTGGTAGATGGAGACGCGTATTATTTCGTCCGTGTTTATGTGTACCACAGTGACATCATCATCGCTTTACCAGGGGGTGGGGAACAAAGGGATATATTTCCGGGAGGGGTGTCGGAATATATCTTAGTAGCAAACCAGCGAATAATAATACAGTCTTTTTATGTGGGTACATTACGTTGGGGTTACATAAAACAATTGTTCTTCTCCATTATCCTTTATTGATTATAAGCTTCCAACTTTCAAACCCCCTCACCATCGATGATAAGGCCTTATCTATGTGGTGGGTCAACGCCCCCCCTTAGCGGACGCCCATGCACAGAGAGTCAAATTATGATGATGAAAGTTTTCGTATACTAACTACAATTGAAGAAATCTCTGTCTGTGTGTGTGCTTGCACCGCGACTACTCGACAACTGCAATTGTACAAGGTTGACATATATTAGCAGCACACGATATTGAAGTTGTTTGGATCAGCGGTCCGAGAAATCTAATAAAAATAAATTAAAAATTAAAAATTATAGATCTTTCTTCATAGTTCATATAAATTACCTCCCTTGACTTCCGCTCTTTAGAATTATCTAAATTTAGATATACAATATCTAAATAGGCAACATTGAAGAAAAGTAAATGAACTACTTCTAAGTCGTAGTTTCGTACGACGGACAACACATTATTTTTTACATTACAATTATGGAAGGCTGCTCCACACACCAAATATGCACCTTTGGAACGGGCACTGTCCTAGTGGTGTTAATTAACAGAAGACATACTAACCGCAAATGGAAGAAAATGGGGTATTTCTTAGAAAATCAATCTAATCACGCTTTCTCTTAAGATTCGCTTAGCATTGATAGTAGTGTATTTTTGTATTTTTCACACTTTGAAATCAAAGATTTGATCAGTTTTCGGATAACAATGCCTATTAGGTGGACCCCGGTGCTTAAACAACAAGGTGCCGTGATAAGATCATCAGGTTGTGTAATTTGGAAGTATAGGAAAGAACCGACGTGCCCCAGGCATTGAGGAAGAAAATGAGATAAGTGATAAAGAATGAAAAAAGAAATGGGAAGAACATACATGAAACAATGAATGGCGACAAACTGTTAAAAAGTATTGGGAACGAAAGAACAAATAGAAAAGGAAACAGGTCTAGATAGTCACTCAATAGAAACCGTCACGTGAACAACGTGAGCCTTTTGGCAGCATGCGATGTTGGAGGTGATCAATTAAAAACTGGAAAAAAAGGATGATCAATGAATAAGTTACTTCTGTCGCCCTTTGTTTGATCACTAAAAAGTTATAATTCTCAAAAGAACAAGCGTGAACGCAGGCGGACACAAACTAAAGGACCAATTTAGCATAAACGTACAATGCAAATTGAACCCCACACTATTTAATAAAAAGACATTTTTTCTAGACATAATAAAAGGTGAATATTTAAATGTTCATCCCTCTAACTCCATTCGTCCGGCGTGTACGCGTGATACAGACATAGATAGCAAGAAGCAGGACCAGCTTAAAAGCCTATGTTGACAGTTTTGGTTGACGATTTCTACTAATCTCAAAAGAAAACGATAAGGCTAACAGCGATTGAAAGAACCTTGTAGAATCCATCGATAAATGTTAAGCAGACAAGTGTGGGCGTTTACCCTAAAACTAATGCATTTCAAAACAAAAGCAACGTCGAAATTAACTCGATATCATCTCGTCAAAAATACGTGGTACAGCACTTTCGCCTCCATCACTTTAGCACATATCAGTTTTGTCTAAATCACTATGATCTAAAATCACGATTTATTGAGTGACTATTTTGCCACCAGTTCACAAAGGAAATTAATGTTCGCACAAAAGATTCAAAATTCTGTAGATAGCTTACTGAGTTTTTACTGAAACAATATTGCTTAACTACGTTAAATTCAAAAGTGCGCTCATACTATTGTCACAGTTTAAAGAATTGCACAACACGAGATGTTTGTGCACACTGACTACTAAGAATTAGAGGGAATATTGCTAGGAAGCCAGGGGTATGGCATTAATATCAAATAAATCCCGTCGACCTTTGTTAGAGTTCGGAAGTTGATGCCCTCGGTGCGTTTTGTGTCCTTTGCTAAGCTTAATAAGCACTAACCACTATGTTACAAACGAATTAATTATTACCAGATAAGGATATCCTCACTAAAAGTGGCGATATAATGCTCTTTCGTTGACATAATATCGTTTGGCAAAAACATATTCGGCAAATCTTTAACCGTTCACTAAACATGAGGTAATCCGCGTTTATACCAAGGTAAAATTACGTTGTGTCTATGCTGTTTAGTTACCGTATTTTACATTTGTATGAGAAACGATTACCAGAAATGACTTGCTTCAGAAAAACCACAATATTTCCCAAACTACTGAAAACCCCCACACTTGCCGAATAAGTAATACATCTTAAAGTAATGGCCTATCGATTGGTGAAAACTGTTAGTTAACAAGTACCCACAAATTACTTTGCCAAACTGAAAATTATTTTTTACAAAAGAATGCGAACATTTCAAGGCCGTCAAAAAAATCAGATGATGATACGTACAACATATCTAGATAAGAATGTTTATTCATTTCAAAACATCCTGACTAAAATGTAGAATTGATATATAAACAAATGATTGTTGAATCTTATTTGGCTTGTAAAGAATAAGATCATGCCGAACACAGGTGGCGAGTTTTGTTATTGACATTTCAGTCATCCTATCGAATGGTGAAAACTGCATGCTTCGATCTTTAATAGTTTCCGAGGTAGGGGACAGATATGTGACCGATACATTTGACGTTGAAAAACAAGTAGGATTCAGTTGAGGAATATTATTTAACGATTGAATAATGTGAATTACGCAATATATTTTTGTGGCCACGTTTGTATAATGATGTGAGCTATCCCACATGAGCAATAGTTACAAGTACGATTTGAGACTAACGTAGATCGCCAGGAGACCCCAGAAGACTGCCAAGGGAACTCAGGCAGGTTGGCGTGGCTTAAGGGTCACACGGCTCCCCGCCGGGAAAATTCAGAAAGCGTCAGCACACTATGAGATGAGAAGTTAAAGTCAGTCGAGAAAGAGACAGATAAAGTTAAGATAAACCCACACAGTGGCGGTTGTAACACTTAAGTCAGTTGAGCTGTGTTTGACAAGATTACACCTATAAATAAATCTCACGTTCCTTAAAGTGCAATCTAACAGTGAACTGTGCAGAAGTGAAAACAAAACATGGTTATTTTATAATTCTGAATTTCGTCTTTTTCTCTTCATCCAAAATGAAAGCTGTTTCCACCACAGTTGTCTTTTCAGCATTACCAGCAACAAGATTCGTTTTCATCTCTTCATCCACATACCCCGTTCGAAACCAATAAGAGATCGAGCAAATATCCCTCAACGTATACACCCCCGATTATATAAAACAAACCTATGTTTCTATTTTAATTAGTTTCCGAGTTATTAAGCTTCAAACAGCTTGACGAACGAGCCGTTTTTTTATTAATATAAATGAATCTTCAAAACACATGTTATCGAATGGTGAAAACTGCATGCTTCGGTCTTTAATAGTTTCCGAGGTATGGGACAGTACTGTGACCGATACATTTGACATCTACGGCCCAGTCGCAACAATTTATTTATTGTTGGATCTTCTATTCGAAACGAAAGTTTTCATTATACTATTTTACCTTTCTGGAGTTATAACGAGCCTCATCCACCTAGTAAAGGAAATAAGGATAACGGTCTACACGTGTTTCTCCCCATGGACGGGTCAGTATACATTACGGTGTTCTAATACTCAAAGAATACTGGGGTATGGATAGAGTAGTTATTAGAAACTAAAACTGTCAACATCAATATAGGTTTCTTCAGTTTTTAAGTCGGGCTGGCTGGCTGGCTATGTATGTATGTGACAATTTAAACATTTACTCCTCGAATCGAAAATGTCCAGAAAAAACGATTTGTTTTTTTAGACCCCCTTCCCAATAGGTTTTTAGTGGGGGTTCAATTTACAATATAAGTTCATGCTAAATTGGTCCCTTGTAAACGCTTGTTTTCTGAAGATTTGAACTTTTTTTAATGATCACCGCCAAACAAAAGGCTTTTCTTTGTTCTTTTTCAATTTTTTAATTGATCATCCCCAGCACGGCATGGTTCCAAAGACGTTGGCCACGTGACGGTTTCTATTGAATGACTAACCTGGGCTGTACCTGATTAAAATCAGAGTAAACTGCGGAGTTTTATCAACATTTACCACCCAAAATAGCCTTTATCGAACAGCCCTGTTGCTGCCACTACTGAACAGGAAAGTTCAATTTGGCTGAGTAAATTGCTTATACTCATAGATTCGTCTGGCATTTTATCAGGACAACAGGTAATACTTGATTTGACGCGGACAAATTTCGTGGCTACCCAGATTGTAAATGGCAATAAAATGGCTACCCTGATTGTAAATTGTAAAGTTCTACAGACTCGCTCGATGTTAAAAACGACACCCATAAGTTATGCGCCGTTTTTAACATCGAGTGAGCGAGTGTGTGGAGTATCCAATTTGTGCCCCGTTTCTAACATCGAGTGAGCGAGTATGTGGAGTGTGTGGATTACCCAATATAATGTATGTATTAACTTCTGTTTTTCTTTCATGGATTTCTCATACATGTTAAAAACGGCGCACAGTAGCCATTTTATTGCAATTTACAATTGAGATATCCATTTTATAGCCAGCCGAAATCTGGTTGCGTCAAACCAAGGATTACCGGACAAGGCGAAGTCTAAATCGACAGAGAGAAGAGAGAGTTTTGAATCATGTCTTCCGTCCTTTCCATTTCTGCAGATATATCTTCTACATTGCTTTATTTAAGTAGCTTTGATGTCATGCAATAGTTTCACAAGAGTCCAAAAGTTGATGTATCTTGTGAAAGGGTTACAGATAAATGTAAGCAAGCCATATTAAATATCATATAACTGGACACACTATCATCTTCTTGACTTTTACGAAGTTATCTGATACACGATACATGGGCATGTTTTGACCTATGCCTTTCCGTTGAAGACACTTACGCCAACATACGATATCGTCAGCAAATATTAAGTTACTTAGGTATTCGCCGTCAATTCTGGTTTCTGTATGTGTCGACTCTAAATTTCGAACTCCAAATAATGTTAGACGAACTGATTGAAGAAAGCAAAAAAGTAGGTCTCCATATGAACTACATTGTCATGTAAAATAATATTTCGTCCGCCGTACGAAACTACGGCTTTGAAATATTTCAGTTACTTCACTTCAGTGTTGCCAATTTAGATATTTTATATCTAAATTTAAATAATTCTGAAGAGCAGAAGTCAAGGGAGATAATTCATAGAAACTGAAGAAAGATCAATAATCTGTATTTTTTATATTTATGTTCATTAGATTTATTGAGAACCGCTAATCCAATAAACTTTAAACTCAACACTGCAATACCGTGTGTATTGGCGAATGTCAACTTCGTACAATGACCAGTTCTCGAGTAATTACGGTACATACACACAGAGACACACTGAGATTATAACTTTGACCCAACCGAACAACAAGGTGGCGAGATATTCGTCCCTTTTCACTCGGCTGTTTTCGCTGTAAATTCGTATGAGTACGCCACTAGATATTTTCTAAAAACGTTTTTTTTTAATTTTTGGGAAATTTCAAAACATTTCTTTATGTATTGTTTTTTTGGACGCTTTTAATTTTGTGTCAGCGATACCGGACACACTCTTTGGCCTTGCAAATTCGCATGAGTACTTAATACGTACGTAATATTTTCTTAAATCAATCTTTTTGACTTTTAGAAAAAATTTTTAAAATTGTTGTGGATTTGTTTTTTCCGACTCTTTTAATCTTGTGTCAGCGATACCGGACACACCTGTTGGTCTAGCACCTTGCAAATTTGCAATGAGTACACCTGTAGACACCTTTAATTTGAAAAAAGATGGTGGGGATGCTTTTTTCTGTGAAAAAAGGGCGAATTGGGGGATATGATTGATTGATTGATTGATTGGTTTTACGGCATATCAACCCTTGATGGGTAATGCTTTTTTTTAAATGCGTTTTTGTGTTAAATTAATTAGAGTCTTACGACTTTGGTAAACGAATAGGTGACCCCTGCAGGGGATGCAGTCGGTGTATTCCGACAGGGCCGTTTTTTAATAAAGTCAGACTTTGATGAAAGGTTATTTCTTTTTAATAGAATCTTGCGACTTTGGTGAAAGGTTATTTTTTTCATTTAATAGAGTCTTGCGACTCTTGTGAATGGTTATTTGCTTTTAATAGAGTCTTGCGACTGGTGAAAGAACAGGTGGCCCCAGTTTGGGGGGGGGGTCGGGGGGTCTTATGCAGTCGGCATATTCTAGGGCCCAGCCGACTTATGCAAGCACACTCCCCCTACCTATTTTCCAGAAAGCAAAATCTGGTCAAAATGTTGACATTAATTTTATATTATTTATTTTCTAATATATGAAGTCTTGTAAACCAGGGCATCTATAAGTGGGGTCCGGGATATCTCCGGTGGTGGGGGGGTCACATGGTGATTGTTGGGGGTCGCAGAAATTTTAAAAAATCATTTTTAAAGAATTATTTTTCTTAGAATTCTTTAAACAATGCTGTTTTTCGCGAAAACAATTTTTTTTTTGGCGGTTGGGGTGGCGGGTCTTCTCGGGCCATTGTATGATTGTGCCAGCGCTACCTGATATTCTACGGTGATTCACATAATGGCTGGTGTGGCGTGTTTTCTGTTTGTTCACATATATCTTTTTTGTACATTCTGTGCCGCAACAATCTTTCGGCAATTCTATTTCATGCAGATGGATTCTCCGGTCATCTATGAACAATCTAACAACTTCACGTATTATTACACAGTAGGAAATTAACTGTTCAAGTGTTAGAATAGTTACCCCACGAAACTGTAATAGCCACAGCCTGTGGCTAGTGATTGATGAACGGAGTTGCAAAGAGTTCGCTCGTGTCTATACATTGTTCGATATACTCTTCATATCTTGTGTACAATGAATGTATAACGCTGGTCTGGTGAATCACTCAATAGAAATGCGACCAACGTCTTTTGGCAGCAGGCCGTGTTGGGGGGTGAATAATTGGAAAAGGGGGTGATCAATGCATAAGTTAATTCTCTCTATCTTTGGCAGTGATCACTAAAAAAGAGTCTGAATTATCAAAGAATAAGCGGACACAAACTAAAAGGATCAATTTAGCAAAAACTTGCATTGCAAATTGAACCCACCACTAAAAAACTATTTCGGGGAGAATTTAAATAAAAAGGTTTTTCTAGACATAACAGGGAGTAAATGTTAAATTTTCAGCCCGCTAGTTCCATTGGTGCGGCCTCTACACGTGATACATACATAGCAAACCACTGAGCCAGCCGGACCAGCTTAAAAATTGAAGAAACCTATGTTGACTATTTTGGTGACAGTTTTGGTTGACGGTTTCTAACTAGGTATGATGAATGGATGTGAAACACGCAAACTAACTAAATCACTTGAAAACAAAATCAAACACAAAGAGCGATGGAAAGAGCAATATCAGGAATAAATCTAAGAGATAGAAAAATATCAACAAGGATATGGGAGCAGACTAAGGTATGAGTAATTATTTGTGAAAAATGGAGATGGACTGAACATATAGCAAGGATGAAGGATAACAGATGACGCAAAGGGTTGGTTGAATGGTGCCCAAGGGATAGCAAATGCAGTAGGAGAAGACCAGACATAAGATGTAGACATGAGAAAGGTTTGCCGTTAGGACAGAGGTTAATACATTTACAGTCGGTGATGGATGAGCTGGGAAAGGCCTTTGTCCAGCAATGAACTTATAGTGGCCGATGATGATGATGATGATGATGATGATGATGATGATGATGATGATGATGATGATGATGATGATGATGATGATGATGTGTTTTGATCGAAGTGTTTGAGCGATGATCCATAAAAAGTGTGTTCATAATCAACTTTGTGAAATCAGTCTTATTCATATTTCCTAGGCATTGGATCTCAAAGATATTTCCCTCTGACAAAAAGCATATGGTTTTAGATCTTACGAAAACAGGTCTGGTTGGTCACTCAATAGAAACCGTCAAAATGAAAAAAGGGGTGATCAATGAACACGTTATTTCTCACGCCTTTTGTCAGGCACTAAGAAAGTCCAAATTTCAAAAAAACAAATGGACACACATTAAGGGATCAATTTAGCATAAATCTACATTGTAAATTGAACTAAAAATGTATTTAGGGGTAATTTGCGAAAAAAGAACAAAACGTTTTTTCTATACATAATAAGGAGTACATGTTGAAATGTTCTGCCCTTAGCTGTATTGATGCGGCCCCTACGAGTGATACATACATACATAGCCAACCAGATAGACCAGCTTAAAAACTGATGAAACCTATGTTGACAGTTTTGATGACAGTTTTAGTTGACGGTTTCTAATAAAAAAGAGAAGCGAACTTCGTTCCAGAAACAATCTCTGTTCTCATGCTGTTTTGGTATTCGTCTCTTTGTGATCATTTGTTCATATTCACATTTGACAAAAAGATACGTTCTTTCATCAAAGCGAATTATGTGCATAGAAATTACATTAAGTACAAGCGACAACAAAGAAATTATACTAAACGCTGTGCTAAAGTGTAGCTAACCTACTTATTATCGTGGCATTTATGTCTAAATCTTGAGTTGCTACGAAAATGGAAAGGTTGTAATCAGGGTTTCCAATCGAGTGGGCCATGGCACACTGGTGGGCCACAACACGTTTTCCAGCTGGGCCACAGATACTGCCCATTCCTGTTTTCTTTCTAGACTGGCATCTGAGATTTTGCTGCACCGTTTTACATGACAAGGTTGGCTTCTCAAAATTGGTGCAACTGAAGACAAAGGTTCGGAACCGCCTTGAATTAGAGGAAGATCTTAAATGTTCCCTTTCCACAACAGAACCTAGGATCGGGAAGCTTGTGCAGAAAGTTCAACAGAATATCTCTCATTAAAGTAGCTCCAGCTTTGAATGTGTTTTATTTTCATATTTCAGATGTCTGCATTGTTTTATCGTTATATGCAACAAGAAATACACCTTGGAAATGGGTTTTCAAATATTTCTTTCTGATTATTATTGCAATGTTTCCGCACTATCTTTTTATTAAATATTTTGAATTTGAAATAAGTTGCGCTTTTTTATTGACATTGTTTTGGTTTAAAAAATGTGCTAGCTATGATCCCCATTCGGCCATGACATGTCAAACCAAATGCCAGGTAGGCCACATAGTGAAAACAGTTGGGAAACACTGGTTTAGTCGATGAGAGTCCAATCAATAAATCGTGAGATTAATATTTATCTGAGTGTCTTTTAGGAAGATTTCATTTTTCCAAATAATTACTGTTTACCAGTCAATCTAATTTGAAAAAGCTAACCATGGATCGCATAATGATTATTTAGTGACAATATATAATGGAAAGAGCAATGCTAGAGATAATTATAAGAGATAGAAAAATATCAACATGGATCCGTGGGCGGATAAGGGTGAGATATATTATACAAATCATTAAACGACAAAAATGGAGATGGGCTGGACACTTATCACGATGAAATGACAACAGATGGAGCAAAAGGTTAACCTAGTATTGCCCATGGAACAGTGGGCATAATAGGGAAAGACCAGGCACACGAATGGTTTGCCGGTAAGAGATAGCAGAGGTTATCGCAATTAAGGTCGTCATGGAAGGAGATCGGAAAGGTCATTATCCAGCAGTGTACTTATAATGATGATCTTGTAATTACGATGTAAATAATTGTTAAAATGGCAGAAAGTAGGTTGAGAGGTAAAGGAAACCAGAATTATGAACAGACTGCAGTTCATATACGAGGTCTGTCCATAATGAAACCGAACGTTTATAACAGCGCGCCAATGAGACGTGTTAACGTGTCCTGGCTGAACTATAAATCTAGCAATCACCACTATATCTAGCCACGTAGGGCTAAAAAGGCCAAGCGTAATATACACACGTGCAAACTAAACGTGGCTTGATGTAGTTTTTTGTACCAACGGTCAAAGTCACTGCTACATAACATTCCACTCATTGGCGCGCTGTTCATTATGTACAGACCTCATATATGAACAGACTGAGATAGATAAATTGATGTGAGTAGATAGATAGATAGGCACAATCACGTGACTAATGTATTTTTGGCAGCATGCCGTGTTCGTGGCGATCAATTACAAAATTGGAAAACGGGGTGATCAATGAATAAGTTACCTTTCTCGCCTTTTGTTGAGCAGTGATCACTAAAAGAAGTATGAATTTCTAGAAAACAAGCGTAGATGCTGCCGGAAACAAACTAAGAGACCAATTTAGCATGAACTTACATTGCAAATTGAACCACTTCCAAAAACCTATTTACGGGGAAATTTAAAACAAAACAAAAAAGATATTTTCTAGACATATTGAGGTTGTGAATATTTACATGTTCATTCCACTAGCTCCATTGGTGCGGCCTGTACGCGCGATACATACATATATAGCCGACCAGACAGACAGACAGACCAACTTAAAACTGAAGAAACTAATGTTGATATTGTCAGTTTTGGTTAACGGTTTCTAATAGATATTAACAGACTGAGATAGATAGATAGATACATAGATATATAGATAAGGGGTACATCACTTCCGTCTACATCACTTTAGCAAACATTAGTTTGATTTAGACAAAACTGATATTTGCTAAAGTGATGTAGACAAAAGTACAGCAATATAGATAGATATAAACATACTTAGATAGATAGATAGATAGATAGATAGATAGATAGATAGATAGATAGATAGATAAAAAAAATGCAATACAATGGCAATAGAATGAAAGGAATCAAAATGAGCTAAGTAAAATAGACAGAACAAATCAAACGAACGATGGAAAAACTGAGAAAGAAATCAAATGAAGAAACACAACACAGAAACACATAGCAAAGAACAACTTGACTGAATGGAAAATTAAATAATGAGGGAGACGTATAAAAATGAATAGAGAAAAGGAATAAACAAGCCTAAAAGTCAGATCATAGATGCACTTTTTTGTGAAGATCTATCAAGGGCTATGTTGCCAACTTTATTTTCAAGTTTACATCTAAAATTGAACCAAAAAGGACATCTTCAAACACCGAAAAACATTTATATTCTCCAGTTAAGTCAGATCTTCAAATGAAGAAATCTCATTTGAAGATCTGACCAACAGTGAAACAGAGTTTAAACTTTGTATGGACCATGTTTTACCACACACACACACACACAC
>VCCN01005256.1:1233584-1243821 GCA_006491835.1 Architeuthis dux | reverse complement strand
GTGTGTGTGTGTGTGTGTGTATGTGTGTGCGTGTGTGTGTTTACACATGATTGTGTGTATTGAATTGTTCCTTTGGCTGAACTCGACGCCATTTCATAGGTTTTGTCTTCAATGTGTAATTAAATCGTGACTATAACCAGACTCAAGAGACGAGACATGAAGGAATCATGCCATGGCTCGTTATCCATCTCATCATCATTTTTTCAGCTCTCTTTTCACTGCAGGCCTGGAAATAGGTTTTAGCTAACGACTTATATTCCGGGTATCGTTATCCCTTTTTTTATCGTCCATTTATTTTCAGCAAAGACTAGACATTGACAATAAACACGATTCTACATGAGAAAATCCTGCCCTTAATTTCCTTTTTATTTTTGACTTTGACTAATCCTACCTTTTCCGGTCTGGTTACTCAGTAAATATGAACCGTCACGCGAACAACGCCTTTCTGCATCATGCCGTGTTGGGGATGATCAAATACAAAGATTGGGAAAAGTGGTGATCAATGAATAAATCACTTCTCTCACCTTTTGTTGGGCGGTAATAACTAAAGAAGTCCGAATCTAAAAAATAAAACAAACGCGAATGCTGCCGGAAACAAACTAAGGGACTAATTTAGCATAAACTTACATTGTAAATTGAACCCCTATTGAAAACCTATTGAAAAAGTTTGAAATGTTGTTTCAAGATAGCCAGCCAGCCAGCCAGTCGGACTGACTTGAAAACTAAAGAAACCTATGCTAACAGATTTTGGTTCACGGTTCCTATATTAATAGCATTTCCCTACCGTGATTTGAAATCACGACCAAGGGATCGGTAGGCGAGGCGGCTCTCTTGTATTGTATTTTTGTGTATTTTTGTGTATGTACCTATACAGGGCCGCACGAATGGAGCTAGAGGGCTGATGTACTCCTTATTATGTCTAGGAAAACCGGTTTTCTTGTTTTCTTACCCCCCCACCCCAAGGAAAATTGAGGGTTCGATTCACAATGTAATTCATGCTAAATTGGTCCCTTAGTTTGCATCTGGCAGCGTTCACACTTGTTTTTTGAAAACTGATTAGTGATCCAACAAAAGGCAAGAGAAGTAACTTATTCAATGATTAGCCCTTTTCAGTGTTAAATTGATCACTCCCAACATAGCATGCTGCCAAAAGACGTTGATCACATGACGGTTTCTATTGACTGACTAACAGATATGTTATTATCATTGTTCAATTCATCATCTTTTTGGTTTCCAGTTATGGGTGTTTATCGTATTTACTAATTTTGAACGAAATGTATGACTCAAGTGAGTTAGACAGTGTTTTCTGGTTTCTACACAGACAGCTCAGGTGGCTACATAAGAACATCTCGCCTGAAGAAATGCATTATAGTAAATAACTATTCCTAATTGTCTACTATCGTTTTCGTTCATAGTTATTGGGTGAGAATATTGCATGGGTAGGCCATGTTGCAAGAATGTCAGACAACTGCTGGATATCACGACTAGCAAAGTGGTCCCCAGAGATCATATGCGAAAGTTTGGCCTGCAGAAAATAAGACGACGTGAAGATTTAGACATGTTTCGGAGATACTGGCGCCGCAACGCCTACAATAGAGAGGTCTGGCGAACCTTGGGGATGGTCTATTTCCAACGACGAGCTTTAAAAGACGGCGGCTGATGATGATGATGATGATGAGGATGATGATGATGACGCTGACAGAGATAGTTCAAATAAGTAAGCACTGAATGACATATCCAGTTTAATATTATTGTGTACAACCATCTTTCTCTTACAAATAACGAAATAATGAAATAAGTTTTTTTGCGGCTGTTCCATTATAATATATGTTCAATTCTTGATTTGTTTGATCTCGATGTGATTATTTATTGTCTTTACTAAATTTGAACGAAGCATATGACTCAGTGCACTAGACATTGTTTTCTGGTTTCTACAGACAGATCATGTGGGTACATAAGGAAATCTCGCCTGCAGAAATGCATTATAGTAAATAACTGTTCCAAATTGTCCACTATATTTCACAAAGAACCTTTACAGTGCGTGCCAAATTATTATTCCAAAGGGTTGTATCATTGTAAATTGAGTTTCACGAAAGATGGAGAAAAATAATTTAACACAGACATAGGCAACACCGACCTGAGCCAACTTAGCAAAAGCGAGGACATTCTGCGCACTAGTAAATAAACGGGAGCCGTTTTTGTTATAGATTTGCATTTTAAGAGTTAAAAATTATTAGGCAACCACTGCAACACTTTTAAATTATCGGTCGTAAACGTGATTTATCGCAGGCTGAGAAGAAAGCTATCGTTGTACAGCTTGGAACAGGCAGTACAACCCTTGAACTATAAGACATTCTTAATAGGGACCGTCGAACAGTAAATAAATACATTGGAGACCCTGGTGCATCACGTAGAAGATAAGGGTAATAACATAGCGGGAAGTGTCTCGACTAAGCGTGTTGTCAGAAGAAAACTGAGCAGCGAAACTATATTCGGTTGTTCAAGGTAACGTGTCAAAATCATCTCGATGTTGAATTCTCCGTCATATTGCAAATGGCGTCAAGCCTGATATTTGACTGCCTTTGAAGCCCAGACACAAGGTGAAACGTCTGGAATGGGCTAGAAAGTATTTGACTTCAATATTGTTCTTTTTACTGAGGAGTACTGAGCTACTCTTGATGGACCGGATTCATGGAGTGCGGGCTGGGTTGCAAAGGAAGAGCAGCGTCATGTACGAGAAAGGAGTCAGCAAGGTGACGGAGGGGTTATGTTTTGTGCTGGAATTGTAGGAGACGAGTTGGTTGGAGCTTGGTGTATACGAGATGGAGTAAAAACAACTTCCCAGGCATATATTGAATTTATATATTGAATTCATGAAGGACAGTTTTCAGCCTTGGTTCATGAACAGGTCTCTCAGCCTGCGTACGAAACGTATCTTTATGCAAGCCAACACCCCTTCGTACAGTGCGCATTTAACCGCCAGCTATCTGACTAAAATCGGTATTAGAAATGGAAAATGTATGGACTGGCCACCATTTTCTGCAGATATCAACCCAATTGAAAATGTGCATCCTCAAGTGGAAGGTGTATGAAGATGGGCGTCAGTTTGCAACCAAAGATGACTTATGGCAATCTAGTGTGACAAGTGCAGAAGTTATTACAGCTGGAGAAATTCAAAATTTACCAAAGTCAATGATCGATTAGTATATGTGATTAGTGGGAAAGTATCTTACGTTTCAAAGTATATGCTTCATATCAGTGTTATTGTATAGGCTTCATTATTTTATGCATATGTGTTTTTATAGCTGGTTTAAACTTTCTTAATTCTAACTTTGTGTCATTTAATGATTTAGTCAATATATAATTAATGTATTACTGTGTTCTTCTACCATGCTTAATAATTTGGCACGATACAAATTGAGTAATTGCAAAAGAATACCTCGTATTCATCACCACATGTATATTTAAGTTTAATATTCTTAGGCATTGCATAACAATGCTATGCGAAAATGTGTATAAACAATTATTTAACTTCTTACACTGTAGCATAATTAAGAAGGGAAACACTTATGCATAATAATTTGGAATGATTTATAGTTTCATGGTTATTGGGTTAGAATTGGTGTCACATTAACGCTGACAGGGAGAGCTCAGGTAAGTAAGCACTGAATGACATATTCAGTTTAAGAATCCTTGTGTGTGCTTAGTACTAGTTTACCCTTGGCGTCAAGGACTGACGGAATTATTTAAGTAATTTGTCAAGTGCAGTTACGTAAAACATCAGAATATAAAGAGACGGTGTGACATTTAGAATTGTGTACAATCATCTTTCTCATACAAATAATGAAATGGTGAAATAATGTTTTCTGTGGCTGTTCCATTATGATGTCCAATTAATCAATTATTTGATTTCCCAATGTGGTTATTTATCATTTTGACAAGATTTGAACAATACGATTGACTCAGTGCGCTAGACATTGTTTTCTGGTTTTTATACAGATGGATCAGGTGGCAAGATGAAAAGATCACGCCTACAGGAATGAATTTCAGTTAATAACAGTTCTAAATTGTCCGCTATCTTTCACAAAAACATTTGGGTTCATGTTTATTAGGTGAGAATTAGTGTCGAAATGACGCTGACAGGAATAGTTCAGGTAAATAAGCACTGAATGACATCTTTAGTTGCAGAGAGTGTGTGGGCAATTACACTGTGCAACTTGTAAACATGATTTGTTCTTCCTGGGTAATAAGTCTTATTTATTTTATTTATTTATCTTAAAAGTATAGAAAATGTCAATTATTCCTTTTACATTTTGCTTTTGTGACTAGGACAGTGCTAATGTGTGATTGGACAACGGGCAACCTTGTACATTTTAATCGCATAACATAAGAAAAACAATTACATATGAATTTACTGTCCTGGTCACAAGAGCAAAGGTAATAATAGCCATTTCCTATACTTTTATACATAAGCAATACGAAAATAACGCTCACTACCCAGAACAAAAATCGCGTTAAACGGTGTTTTTAATAACCTCAGAGGTATATGTAACCGTTTGGGGCGGATCCAGGAATGTTTTCTTACACTTTATCATAGGTATATACCCACGCCACGCAATATCCACAAAAGTTTTCAATGAATTCCAATGACAATTTGACAAAGGGTAAACCAAGAAGTGATTGAATTTCGGGATTGGTCCAGCAATTATGTACATTGTCCTCCCCTGCATCGCAATCATTTGTGAACTGTTTTAGTTTTAGTGACAATGGGGTTAGCACATGAATGCACGCTCTGTGTACTTTTTAGTTTATCTTTTTATACACAATAGCCGTTTCATCTCTCTCTGAAACACCCTGGAACATGTTTTTTTTAATTTTTGGAATTTACCATGAGTATTCCACTAAACTGTTATTGGATACTTTTGCTACCGGGCAAACCATTCGTCCTAAAACCTTACAAATGCGAAAGGATATACCTTGTAGACATCTCCAAATAACCGTCATTTTTATTTTTGGATAAAATGCTTTTATTTGCGAAAAGAAAATTGGATTGGGGTACGGGTATCGCTTTTTCAGATGAAATAATAGCAGAAGTAGCAGAGGGATACACACACGCTCGCAGACATGCTAATAGTTGATAATTTCCAGCAGGCATAATCAGGTCAAACAGTTGAGAGTATTTTTTTTTAATTATTTATTTTCTATCAGATGAAGTATTGTAATTGTAATTGTCTCATGGAGATTATGGATCGCAAAACTATTTTAATGGTTTTTACTTTTTGATTTTCGGGAGAAATACCTTCTTTTCACGAAATACAAATGTCTTTTTGGACTCTTGTGTCTACGCATCCGGGCATATTGTGGTGATTCACCGAATGGATGGTGTGGCGTGTTTTTATTTCGTTTTAGGCCCATATCATCGACAATGAATGTCTACAGACACAGTCCACTAAAATGTGTTCAATAATTCATAAAATGCCTTGGCCTCTAGGGACTGTTTAATGGAACTTTCTATATCATTTTTCTCTTAATAGAAACTGTCACCAAAACTCTCAACATAGGTTTCTTGATTTTTTAATCCGGTCCGGCTGGTTGGCTATGTATGTATATATCGTGCGTGCATGCCGCAGCAATGGAGCTTTATTTAGTCCGGAAAAAACGTTTTGTTTGTCACCCAACTCCTCACACTTCCAGAAATAGGTGTTTAGTAAGGCTTCAATTTACAATGTTAGGCTAAATTGGTCCCTTAGTTTGTGTCCAGTAGTGTTCACCCTTGTTTTTTTGTTGTTGAGAATTTGTACTTTTTAGTGATCACTGTCCAAGATAATACGAGAGAAGTAACTTATTCACTGATAACCCTTATTTCCAATGTTGTAATTGATCAAACGGCATGCTTTCAAAAGACGTTGGTCACGTGACTAACCAGACGTGGTTCATTACATGTTATGCCTTTTATCTAGCATTTAACCTGTTCTTGTATATTCATCGTCAGTGATATGGGTTTAAACAAAAATAGTATATAACAATTAACAAACATATGTGAAGCAATTGAAATGTTGTAAATATATAGGTATTGGATAGAAATGTTGCATTCAATTATACCAATATAACAATGTCTCCAAAATGACCAGTGTATCGATGTGGATTATAATTTATCTGACAATATTAGATTGTAATGATAATTCAGAAAACATTTGAAAAATAAACACTCTTTTTAAGACATATCATCCAAATCTGTATTATATAAAACATTTATTATCCACTCAATTTAATTATTGATCACTAAACCCACTCACAACCAGACATGGACTGTGTATGGCAGACAACTTCTTGTATCTCCATCATTTTTTCTGAAGAAGCCAGAATGAACTGCCGAAACGTCAAAATAAACTAAAAAGTCTCATTTGTACACAACATGGTCTTCTGAGTTGCCATTACAATCTTATATATATATGCGTTTGTGTTTGTGTGTGTGTGTGCGGGGGGCGGGGGGCTTATATATGTATATAGCATATTCTATCAGTTCGGAAATCTGCAAAAGATTTGTTCGTGTGACTATGTAATATTTTAGAAAAATGAATACGTAGATAATTTAGGTAATATCTCATTTATATATGCATTTATATACGATTGATGAAAGAAAGTCTATTAGTCTTTAGTTTTTTTAAATTTTGTAATTGTCTTATACTCCAGAACAAATGATTATATATATATAGGTTTTAAGTAATGTCTCATTTATTAACGTACTGTTCATAAAAGAATATTACATTTCTGTGCAGTTGTTTTTAGTCTCATTTTGGCATTGTGTTTTGAAGTTTTCTGATACCACATTTGTCCTCTTCCCCACTAAACGTATTATGCCTAAAAATGTATTCCTAGTAATAGTGTTACGTTATGGTCGATGCGCCAGCTTTATATTAAGTCTTAATTAGGTTGGTCATTTAAATAAGTATAATTTCCGATAAGTCATTTTAGATTTAATAAAATGGATGGCCTTGTTAAAATCTTCTCACGGCCAGATAAAGGGATATATTTCGTGAGTGAGGTTATAGGTCAATGTTTGGCACCGGTTTTGGACAGAAAGAAATTTAGGAGTTAGCATTTGAAAACAAGTTATCGCGAATCAAAAGAAACCATACTGCGATTTCATAGATGACTGACAGTCAAAAACACAGTCAAAAACAATGATTTCAAAAACGATAGAGAGATAAGTAATTAACGCAAGTGACCGCAAGTGGACGCGCGAGGAATGACACGTGGTCGGATCATATAGAGAGATATCAGAAAGGGATGGAGCCAATGCGGCGGGGCAAAAATCAACACGAAGGTTTAAAAAGGAACCATTTCTGATTGTCAAGAGAGAAAGTAATTAGAATAAGTTAGGGAGACAATGTTTGACCGTGGGGTCCACAACACGTCGGCCTTCGGGCCTGCGTGAAGTTAATTACCCGTGACCAACACTCGCCTAAGTTTATCAGTCTCTGTCCTTTTCTCTCGATCCGTAAACAAATCGGCCGTGTATTAATCCCCTTCGTCCCTCGGTGGATGAAATGTAAAAATGTTATATATGTATATGTTTTGAAAACTGCTGGATGTCGCCGTCTGCCCGTGTGCGGAAATATAACATACACTATAATACGATACGAGACTTCGTTTGTTTCATCTTTAAGTGCACACTGTCCTGTGCAGTCTCTTCCTGCATGTCAATAACGCCATGTATACATGTTGATAACATGATTACGCAACGATGTGGCTAATGAAACCAATTGTACATGCTAGACAGTGAGTGATTCGGTAGACATTCCAGATCGGTTGCCAAAAATGTTAGCCGCATTTTTCATAATGGTAGATTTTCGCTGTGGTTAGTAAAGAAAATTCCATCAAATAGTGTATATCGGTGGGAATGGAATTTCATGCAGAGTAAAGAACCAGATGCCTCAGAGCAAGTGATGTTGAGCTATTTAAAATCAAATGCCATGAACAATTGTATTAAACTGAAACACCTGTGTGGACTGTTCGGGGAAGTAACTGTTGATGGATACGCTCCGAAATGTTCTTCTTCCGTAGCCTATTGTCCATCCTTCCACCATTCATTGAAATCCATAATGAACTTTTGGAGATATCGTGTTGACAGACAGATAACGTTTGGAGATATTTTGTCGTTGCCGAAAGTTAGCTAGGATGTAAGGGAGATAATCGTACATGTATACGCTCCATAATTCCCCGACTTCTTCCGTAGCCGATTGTGCACCCTTCCACAAAGTCCCATTGAAATGCATTGAGAACGTGGAGCTATTATGTGGACAGACTGAGAAATGTTGATGATATTTTTTGGTGAGGAAATATCGAATCATTTCATTACCGTATGACAGGCAGTGGCAGAGATAAGGATTATTGACGGCATTTTCATTTAAAATTCTCTACACACACAGACAAAGAATTTCAGATGCAGATTCATGTAAACCCAACCCAATGTAGGGAATCTTACATGTAGCCTGTAAGATTTAACTTGACTACACGACTCAGTCGAGTCAATTCTCTCTCTCGCGAGCATGTAAGCTTTTAAGCTTCCTCGATAAGTCATTTTAGTTTTAATAAAATGGATGGTCTTGTTAAAATCTTCTCACGGTCAGAAAAAGATTTATAATATATTTCATTTCCCAGGCCCGTCGTGTCAAAGGCCGAACCCGTACGGCGTTTGGCGTCAACCTTTGTCAGTCTGGAATTTTACGAAGGGTCTTCATGCTGTGAAAGGAACAGTCAGAAACACATTAAGATTTTGAGTTATTGATAACAGACCACATGCCGATAAGATGGACAACGCGTGGAAACGGCACTTTGCTAAAAGATGTTTTGAAAAATAAATTAACGGATCAAAGACACATGATAGATAAGTATAATTAGCGGAAGTAGAGACGGAAAGGAACAAACTAGCCATAACACACATCACGCATAAATAAGGGTCACTTTTAGAACAGAGACGGAAAGCGGACACGTGTTGCCTCGCATGCGTCGTGTCGTCCCTACGGGGGCATGACCAAATACTCTCTCTCTCTCTCTCTCTCTCTCCTCTTCTCCTTCGTGGGACGGAATGTTGTATTTGACTGAAACTGCTATGTGTTTTGAATGTATCCGTTCGGCTTACGGCGAGCAACCTAATTTGGACTTCTTTTAAAAACACGATGTTCATCTCATACTTCTCTTGCGCTCTGCAACTCCTGCATCTGCCGAATTGTATGTCTGCATGTTACATAATAACAATTATTATGCAACAAAACGTTATTTTACCACATTGTTTATATTCTTTTAATTTAAAAAAAATTCAACTGAATCCTTATCGGGGGCGGAAATAAATACCCCAATATATTTCTCATCGTACGAACATCAAAGATGACAATGTTCATATATCTTGTCCACCTGACTTTAAAAGGTCGTCATGCTCTGTGGAAGAACGTGAAGGGTAAAACAATGAGTCCTCATAGATCATTACACTTTATATGATTCTATTCTTTTAGGCTTTCTCTTTTAGGTCAATCTTCTTTGCATAAGTATTTCTGTCGAGACAAATTATTTTGGGATGAGTAAATTTTCCTCTGACCGGGGGTCGTGTTACGTTTTTACGTTGACTCTTGCTACATTCAGTAGTAAAACTTACTGAAATCCGTCGCACACAGACCCCTACAAGGCGTAGCTAGATATTTGGTTGGGAATTGGGGGCCCGGGGAAAGTTGGCTCCTTGAAGGCCACCCTCTAACATTTAGTGAGATTTCTCAATAGAAATGCAGTAGGGGAAGGCTCCTCTCCGTTGGGTGCCCGGGGGCGTTTTCAAATAGCCCCCACCTCAACTACACCTCTGACAATAGTAATTAATTATGTGGATTGCATGAATGAACAATCGAATGCGTCTGATTTGTGTTTTAGGAGTTGGCGATGAAAAAGGGATCGATAATTTTTAATCAAGTCCCTGAGAATAGTTTAATCAAGATTCTGAGAATATAATGTGAAAGGTAATGCGTACACACTTCAATTACTTTCACCTTTTGCCACACCCGGCTACAAATTACACTTCTATCTATCTATCTATCTATCTATCTATCTATCTATCTATCTATCTCGGTCTGTTCAAATCTACCTATCAATCAACCTAGCATGTGTCCCGTAATTATGTCCTCTGTCCATATCTCTATGTCTGTCTATCTATCTATCTGCCTATCTATGTATCTATATGTTCATATCT